>JAOXNZ010000105.1:8919352-8929608 GCA_028566095.1 Kryptolebias brasiliensis | reverse complement strand
CACAGATTAACACACGAGGGGACAGTGGCTCCCCCCTCAGGCGCTGCCTCCTGACCCCCTTTCCAAACCCCCAGAGCTCAGAAGAGGCGCGCTTTAATACCACTCACACTTTTCGGCACGACACTGGCCATCCTTCTTTCAAAAGGTGTCAGTTCGGGTACACCTTTACCCCAACCTGTGGCTGACACCACCAGAGCATGTGAGTGGTATTAAAGTGCACCTCTTCTGCGCTCTGGGGGTTTGGACAGGGGGTTAGGAGGCAGCGCCTGAGGAGGGAGCCACCGTTCAGTTGAAAAAGTTCCTGTAATGAGAAGCGAAATGTCTTCGACAATTAGAAAAGAAGTGCAATTTGCTTGGGTTGTCAAGATTTTACCAATCAGAGTCATTTAAAAATAAGGATTCCGCACCTCAAGCTGATATTTGCATTATTTTGCAACTTGTTCCAAGGACACAGACGTGTGTCCCCAAAAACCACAGACAGTGTTGTGATTAGTTCCTTGTCCTCCTTCAGCCAGACTGAATAATCATCTCTGATCATGATGTTACTCATGAACTATATGAGCCTAACTCTGTGTCTCCTAGTCTGGCCTGATTAATAAATCACTGCTGTTTACTTTAACTTTATATCAGTACATATGGCCGTTATAGCATCTGTGGCCTCCACGTGGACCAGTGGTGTCCAATCCTAGTCCTGGAGAGCCACTATCCTGCAGGTTTTAGCTGTTTCCCTGCTCGCTCTTCAGCAGGTCTCCAAGTTCTGCAGAAGCCTGGTAATCACTCATTTATTCAAATCAGGCGCGTCAAAGCAGAGAAACAACTAAAACATGCAGGATAGTGGCCTTCCAGGACCAGAATTGGACACCACTGATGTAGTTTGCATTGTTTTTTTGTTTTTTTTAAATCGCCTAATTGGTGCTCCTGTACATCACGACGGATCTCCATTATGGCTGCTGTACAGCACTCGTATTGCAGCTCAAGTGACCCGACGCAAAACTCATAAACGCCATCAGATGGAGAACTGAGAGTAATGAAAACTGCCTTGATGGGTACTCCAATCCAGTCCATTACTTACGATGCCGTGGATGACAGAGAAGATGCACCAAGTTGAAGGACCTTTAGTAGCAATTTTAAAACATGGAGGTAAAACACAAGGTGCATCTCAGCCAAAAGCACCTGGTACTCGCACATCCCAGGGCTGAAGAGCTGGGTACGTTGGTGTGGGAAACGTCAGAGTTAGGGCAGTAAAACCTGCATCAGCTTCAGCTGCACTTATTCAAAATCTGTAAATATTAAAACAGCCCTGCAGCGGGGTAAGGGCTTTTAATGGTGTCGTCTACCAATGGCGACGCAAATGTTGCTGTTCCAATTCAGTCAGCGCTCTTCACGTTCATTCTGATCCCAGCTGACCAAGGATCGTTGAGAAAAGGAAAAAAAAAAAAAACAAGATTCTGCTCACATTCTGCACATTCCACTTTTAAGGCCAGATTCTGTCCGTGGAAATAACAAGAGCCCCAGTTCTGAACTGAAACAGGTGATATGAACCATTTAAGTTTTCTTTTACCTAAATCATGCTAAACAGTAATAAAAACAGAATGTGACGTCTTCTCTACTCTTAATATGTACAGTTATTCATTTTTTTTATGGCAAAAGGGCTAGTAAATTAGTATGTAGTTACAATAAAATGAATGAAAGGCATAATCTACGAGATCTAACATTAAACCAGAAGTTTGTTTTTGTTAGTTTGTTTAAAATAATCTCTGAGAACCAGTTCCAGTAATCTGTAAGATATCATTTGTAGATTTCTTTCGACGGACAGATATTTTTTTTATGACCAGAGTGTCAACATTTTTTAATGTGAACAAGAATTAGAAAGAAAATATTTCGTATTCTGGTAATTATAGTTCCTCAAGAGGAATTGTTCAAAATTGGTGTTGGCAGGTCAGAGCTGTACAAAAAAAAACAAAAAAAGAAAAAACTGGTCTCCACCCTTAAAATCAGTCAATCTCTAATCTATACCATTCAAATCTATGCATCTGCTAGAAAATGTTTTTAAAAAGGTTGTCTTTTGCAGTGCCTGGTATGAGTGGGAAGTGTAGATTTTTCCAGGAACATGGCGTTCCTGTACATGTCTGAACAGAAGCAGATACATTTCCTGTTTCACAAAGATGTTTTCCAGCCTAACTAAAAACCCTATTCTTCAGTTGTGATCATGGATAGAGGTTTCCAGGGTAATAAGTTGTTGTTATTGTCCCGACAGTGACCTATAAACCTGCTCATTCCTATTCAGTGTCTCCGAGGACAGAAGGGGGGTTGGGATCAAACGGGAAGACAACCCGTCTGTTACTGATCTTCAGAGAGTTTTCTGTCAGTCTGTCCAAAGGACATCCTGTGGACGTCTCTAACAAACACAAGAGGTAATGGTGGTTAGACGTCCTGAAGAGGGTTTTGGTTGCTCGTGTTCATTATCCAGCTGTGTTTAAAGTGATTTTAATCTCTTAAAGTTAAGATATGACAGAGGAGCCCATAAAAGCTGCAACTCTGAACCTGCTTCAGACGATGATAAAGACTGGCTGACAGGATGACAGCTTTGGTTTGTTGCCGTGACGAATATCTTCTGCGGGTTATAAACTCGGTTTGTCTTTAGATTTCTTAGAATGAGCTGATTAAAATAGAACGGGCTTCGCCTTCCTGTCTCGTTTCCACTGGAGTCATGAGCTTGACTCTAGATCCCCTGTCTGACTCCGGGATGGGCCCAGAATTCAGGAAGTGGCTCCTGGGCGTCTCCATGGCAACCCTGAGGTCAGCCCCGAGAGGCCGGAGACCCCTCCTCAAACACAAAGAGCTCGGAGGCCTGGATCAACACAAACAACCCGGCTCACATACATATACACACACTCAACAAACACACGTTCATACACACAGACGCAGTCACAAGGATACGAGCTGCTCCCAGCTAACTGAAGCATTTCCTGTTCAGTCTCCATGACAACGGCAGATTTTTAGCATACAGGCTGAAATCTGCTGTACAATCCTGCTGAGGATGCAGCGCTGCAACACTAACAATCCCGATTGTGGCCAAAGAACTTTGAACGTTTCACTCATTTCATTAAAAAGAACCCAAATTAAATGTAATTTCCATCAGAAAAGCTTGAATCAATCAGAAATAAACTTCTTCAGCTCCACATCGATGGAATATTATTCTGCTCTTCCTCCGTGTGGAAGGTTTTCCTCGGAATCTGCCTGGGAACTGAAGCGACCTTCATCCCAGTGGGAAGACAGACCCGGGCAGCCGGAACGTCTCAGTTTTATACGCAGATTACTGATCGGTTTTCAAAAATTTACCACCCAGGTTCAGGCCTGTTTGAACTTTAACCTCCTTGTGGTGTTCATTCTCTGCGTAACATTAGCCAGTCCTCAGGAAAACTCCTCTTCATCACTGAAGTGTAAGCCACTGACACCGTACTGGAGTCCACATGAACTTTAAAGAGTTCAAAACTGAAAGTTAAATTCATCACAATTAAGCTCATGGAAATTGTCTCTGCTGCTGTCAGTCAAACTCAAACCTCCTTTCTTCACTCAATCTAACAAACTGTGATGGGATAACTTCACTATAGATGTTACTTTTGTAAAGTTTATAGTGTCCTGAACTAAAATCACTTTGTATTCTAATAAAACAAACCACTTTAAATCAAGGTGATGTAATCATAAAGCTGGACCATGACAATAAGACCCATTTCTGTAATCTCAACATTTTATGTTAATAATGTGAACAGATTAAGTCTCTACAGCAAGTGAAATGTTTTTTTTTCCTGAACACATTAGTGTCATTAGTGTCTCTCTGTGGTGATTCTGCAGAACCTCTCACCAGCTCTGCAGTTATCAGAGGGGAAACTGCACCGGAAACAACCATCTCACTGCTTCCACAAACTCAATTACAAAAAAGGGAGATTTTCCGTTGATCAGAAAAATCTACAATCTGAGAAGAAAATCTGGACCGGGGATAGTTTGTGACACATGTGTCTTAGGTATCCTAAAATTCGTCTGAGACATCTTTGACTAAACAGAAGAGTTCTGAGTATTTTCCCGTTCCTCACTTCTTTCAGCCGCCCTGTAAGAGTCATCACATTTAGGTAGAATTAGCTTTAAAAACACGTTAATGAGGAACTTTGAAGATTATTTATGCAGAACCTGAGCGGTGTTTTAATGCAGGACCCATGCCGAATTAAACACTTGGGTTTTAAACTGTAGCTAACTCTCTGAGACGGTTTTACATCGGGCTTAAAGGAGCAGAAAGTATAAAAAGTCTCAAACTCGGACAATTTTTTAACGGAGTTCGGTGCGACTGAGAGTGGTTCGGAGGCAAACCCAGCTCCCAGAAAACAGCACTTTGTTTTTTTATGATAAAATTAAATCTCAGAGCTTGTTTTATTTCGTTTAGAGACAAAAAAAAAAGAGATAAATGTTAAAGAGTTTAGACTGAGGTGATAACTTTCAGTCAGACTGCAGCTCAGTGTTAAACACCACACACAGCTCTGAAAGTAAAAATCCAACCATACCTGACGGGTTTCCTCTTCTATGGAGGACCTCCTCCGGTGTCCCAGAAGAGACTGAGGTCTGTCGAGTCAGGAGGGTTTTGTTTAAGAACTCTGGACCGAGTCTAGCCCACTTTGGGTCTGACTGAGGTCAAGCTAGAAACCACAAGAACAAACTGTTTCCTGGTGCGGTCAGACCGGAGGACACCAAAGTTTTATTAAAAACAAAACAAACAAACAAACAAATAAAAACTAGAAACACGCATCATTTTACATTCAAAGAGAACAACAGTTCCCTGCAATCAATTCATTAAACAGCAGGATCATTAGCAAGGAAATTCGTGCTTTTATTTTCAAAGGTACTGGATCGCACCCGGAAGCGGTTTTATCTTAAAACGCTTAACTTTGAGCAGAAATCTCACCTTGAGGAGCCACGGTGCGCGCGCGCGCACGCACGCGCACCCGCACACACACACAGAGTGTGTAGCAAAAATTTTAAAATACATTCTGAAGTAAACTTTAATTAAAATTTTACAGCCACGTCACACCGAAAACTATGTCCAAAGTCTCATATCGTTCAAGAGATATTTTGCTAACACACGAACTGGGTGGACTTCATCAGCTAAAGGTTTTCAGCATTTGGAGTATGTGTTGTGAATGACTCCCAGCTACTACCACTTTAGATTTTAGCTCAGTATGTGTAAAACCGACTGAGTTAGAGCCAGTTGGAGCTTTTTGCCTTCGGCGGCGGGGCGATTTGAAAGTCCTGCACAAATACAAGAAGTGGCATCTGTGGCCTGCAGTCTTCCTCCTGATGAAGAGTGAACGTGTGTGTGTGTGTGTGTGTATGTGTGTGTAGGTCGACCTGCAGGGACAGATTTCGTTGTGTCTCTCTGACATTTTCCAGGACCCTCATCAGAGTTTGTTTGAGGTCCAAACAGGAGCGGCGGCCCGCAGAGATCAGGATCAGGCCCTCTGCCGAACAGGTGTTTCCTCTGGAAGCACGCAGGGATGAGGGCGATGCGCGGCAGGTGTGAACACTGCGAAACACCGCGAACACCGAACTGCGCCGCTGATCCCGAAACGCAGCAGTCAGCTCATGGTCGACGTGAACGTGTCCAAGGCTCACCCCCGCTGACTTGGGCCTAATCTGGCTGCTCATTCAGACACGTTTCTCTGCCGTCACAGAGAGGAAACAGCTGAGCTCCACAGAGTTCTCGCCCGCTGCTGAAAGATGTTTCTGCCTACGTGTGTGTGTGTATGGGTGTGTCTGTCTGTTAGCAAAATATCTCGTGAACTACTCGATGAACTTGAATGAAACTAACAGACAGTAATCATTGGATGTACATCTACAACTTATTAACTTTTGGAGTCAACCCGATTTAAGACGGCCGCCACAGCCAACTGACCCTAAAAACACAAAAGTGGTTATACCTAAGTGGATTTTACCAATATTGATCTTAAATATGATGTGGTCTTAGCTGAGACTGATCCCCAACACATTTTCCTAGCACTAAGTGATTGCACAAGATCTTTGTTTAAATTTTTGCCACTAATTATTTGGAGTCAACTATTTTTGTCTGTTAGCAAAATATCTCAAAAACTCCTAGACAGATTTTAATAAAACTTTCAGGAATATAATATTGGATGACCATCAACAAATGATTAACTTTTGGAGCCAACCCAATTCAAGATGGCTGCCACAGCCAACTGAACTTAGTAAATACTAAAATGGCTATAATTCAGTCAATTTTATAGATATTTTGCTAAACTGTGATGTGGTTGTGACCGAGACTCATTTGCAACACATATTCTAAGTGTGACTCACTGCTTGAGATCTATGCTTAAAAAATAAGCGATAACTCGTGAAGTCAACCCCGTTTGTCTGTTAGCAAAATATCTCAAGAACCACTGGACAAATTTTGATGAAACAGTCACAAAGCAATCACTGAATGTACATCTACAACTGATGAACTTTTGGAGTCACCCTAATTTAAGATGGCCGCCACAGCCATTTGAACTTAGAAAACACAAAAATGGCTATAACTCAGTCTATTTTACAGATATTGTGCTAAAATCTGTTGTGGTAGCAGCTGAGACTGATTCACAGCACATCCTCTGGGTGCTACACATTGCTTGTCATGAATTGTTGAAGTCAACCCTGTTTGTCTGTTAGCAAAATATCTCATGAATCACTGGATGGGTTTTTGAAGCGGCATTGCTCCCTATTTTCACAAAGTTAAATCAAACCTACTTCTCAGCACTTTCTCTTTAGTCCAAGGGGGGACAAAAGCTATTAAACAGAACCTTTTTTCAAAAAAATATTTTTCTCCACAGATTTCTCACAGGTGAACATGTTGCGGAGACGAAGTTGCCATGTTCCTTTATTACCCAACACCAGAGAAGGGAGGGGTGTCAGAGTGACCCAGCAGCGCAGATACACAGATACACATTTCCATCAAACAACAGAAATAAGACTGAATGAGTGAACTAAAAACAGACAGACTTTTATTTTCTAACACCGTAAGGTTAAAGTAAACCTGATCACAGACTCTGTGGAGCAGATGATGTTCACATGGCTTTATCACATCATTGGTTTGAATTTAATCACATGAATCCGCACGATCCGACAACACAAAGAACAAACCGCTCAGTCTCTGAAATCTTCATTTTGGTCAGGTGTTTTTATTTCTGTTAAAACAGCACCACCCAGTGGACAAAACGGGTTAATACTCCCACAGATTAACACTGAAACAAATCAACACTTGAGATCTCCTTTTGTAGGGAGTTCGGAGGTGAAGCCGAAACTGACACTGATCTGGGATCATTTTCAATCAGGTTTTTTTAACGCAGACATTCATCGTGTTCGACCACCAGATGACGACTGGAACCTCCACGACACTTTTACAGAGTTAAAGTGTGAGAGTCAAAGCTGAGAGAAAACATCAGCGGGTCTGTAAAGGTTTATAACTCACGTTCGTTAAATAAAACCCTGAGCCACAGAGAGCTAAAACCTTCAGTTGGGAAAGATGAGGTGATCCCCAAGGATAACCCGTAATCATTTAAAAACAAAAAACAACAATCCTTTTTCAAGTAAACATGTTAATTCAAGTGGTCACTGATAATGTTTCTAAAATTAATGACTTAAAACCCATAAGTACCAAGAAAAACCCAGAACAAAACACAGTTTTCACTAAGATGTCCTCATCATTCAGCACACAGACTGAAGTTAATTTAGCTTTTGTTTTAATTAGATTAGTCTAATGGAGTCATTTTATGTTTTAATACTGCCCTAATATATACGTTAAAAACAAATGCGATCATTTATTCTTAACATTTAAACTTATACTAGCTAGTATGATTATTACTAACGGAGTAAAAGCTGCAGTCAGATGTTCTGGGTGATGTGCTCGCCGCTGCGCAGACCGTAGTGCAGCGTGCCTTTCTGGGCCGCAGCCCACAACATGTGCTCGCTGGTGAAGCGTGCGGCCCAGTTCCCCCGAGGGTCCACCGTCACCACCCCTCCCAGCCCCCTCACTCTGGACTTCATGCAGGCCAGGCCCAGGTCACTGGCAGCCTCCGCAGACTGACCTGGGATCAGAGGAGACAGGAGGAAAACACGGGCAGGTCAAACTGTCGGAGAGCTAAATCTTGGGGTGGTATTAGCTGAGAGTCTGTGACAACACATACTCTGAGCGCTACACATTGCTTGACATCTTTGCCTTGAACTTTGGCCTTAACTGTTGGCAGCAAACCTGTTTGTCTGTTAGCAAAATATCTTATGAACCACTGGATGGATTTTAATGAAACTTTCAGAAAGAAATCACTGGATGTACATCTACAACTGATTAACTTTTCGAGTCAACCCAATTCAAGAATTCTACCACAGCTAATCCACATTCACAAACACAAAAATGGCTACAACTCAGGCAAATTTAAAAATGTTTAGCTAAAATTAGGTGGGGTTGTAACTGAGACTAACTTACAACACATACCCCAAGTGCTACATGTTGCATGCATCTTTGCTTAAAAGTTTAGCATTAAGTGTCGGAGTCAACACGGTTTGTCTGTTAGCAAAATATCTCATGAACCACTGAATGAGTTTAGATGAAACTCTCAGAAAGTAATCATTAGATGTACATCTGCAACTGATTAACTTTTGAAGTCACTTCAATTCAAAATGGCTGCCACAGCTGACTGATTTTAGAAAACACTAAAATGGTTTTAACTCAGTCAGTTTTAGAAATGCTTACCTAAAATGTGATGTATTAGTAGCTGAGAGTCAGCCTCAACACATACTCTGAGAGCTAACAGATCTTTTTTTACGGTGGAGCGATGACAGAACCCTGGAGGAGAGGAGGATGTTTTGTAAACCTCGACCTACATCGAGGACTTCCATTGTTTCACCACAGTATATCTGCTCAGCCAGTTCAGCTACAGTCTGTGGCCTTATCAAGAACATCTCTTATACGTTTAACACTTAATGTCACAGATAAGTTGTAAAAGTATCAAACAGCAGGTTTGTGGTTCCACTGAGTTTTCAGTGCATCTCTGCTGACTAAAACCCACAAAAAGGGAAACTTTCAAACTCAGCAGGTCTTTCTTCACAGCTCAGAACAGTTCTCTAACATTTATATTCAACCTTTATTCATTGGAGCAGCAGCGTGTAGAGGTGAATGTGGGGGGGGGGGGAGCCAGACCAGTGGACCAGCCAGAACCCTGACCTGAACCCTGTCAAACATCTGTGGATAGACCCAAAAAGACTCAGGGGCGTGACTGCTGCTTAAGATGCTTCAACTCAATTCTTACTACTGTAAGAATATACAAAATTGTACAAAATTCTATCGCTTGGTCAAAATGCAGTACTTCATGAGGTTAAAGGTAATATCTGTGTGTGAGTCTGTGTGTGGGGTGTGTGCGTGTGTGTGTGTGTGTGAGTGTTACCTTGTTCCATGTGGAACAGGACGAGTCGAGCCAGCGTCACCTTCATGATGGTTTCTCCGTAGCCCGTCGTGGACACGGCTCCTGACAGATTATCAGCGTAACCTCCGCTGCCTGAAACACAACACCGCGTCCGATTAGCCGCACTCATGGCGAGGAGGGAGTCTCTGCGGATCACACCAGGGCGTTGTACGACCAAAGGTTTTGAACCAGGTGACGGTTACATCAAGCTGGAGACTGGAGATGTAACCAGGCGTGTTTAAATTTGATTTTATCTGTTATTATTTACAGATATTGAGCTAAAACTTTGTGTGTTGGTACCTGAGAGTCATCTCCAACAGATACTCCGACAGCTAACTGACTGTGAGAGATTTTTTCTTATAACCTTACTATTAACTACTGGAGTCAACTCTGCCTGTCTGTTAGCAAAATATCTCATGAACCACTGGGCAGATTTTATAGAAACTTTCAGAAAACAATCACTAGATGGACATCTAAAACTGGTTAACTTTTGAAGCCAACCCAATTCAAGATGGGCACCACAACCAACTGACATTAGAAAACACAAACATGGTTATAATTCAGTCAATTGCACAGATATTGAGGTAAAATTTGATGTGGTAGTAGCTGAGAGTTATCCAAAGCCCACAATCTATGCTCTCTACATTTTGCAAGGTCTTTGCCTAAAACTGGCATTAACTGTTGGATCCAAAAAAAGGTTAAAAACAAAAGCAACTGGACTTCAATTTGTAGTTTGAAGACGTTTCGCTTCTCATCCGAGGA
>JAOXNZ010000105.1:8871495-8887083 GCA_028566095.1 Kryptolebias brasiliensis | reverse complement strand
CCGGCAGATACGGTGCGGGGTATGTACTGCTCGTTGTGTATGAAGTTTTAGTGTAATAGCAGGCTGTATCATCTCGGTTCTGGCTGAACTGAAACTGTTCTGAGTGGATTTACTGTACTCTGTAAATGTGTGGGTCTGCAGTAATTAATGTGTGAATACCTGTGTGTTTGTGAGGAGGTATATTTGGCTTGGTGTGTGTGTGTGTGTGTGTGTGCAAGTGGTTTGTGCTTCCTGGCTGTGTGTGGCGTTGCCAGGCCATATGGAGCTCTGTCTGGGGAGCACACTACCCACTTAGCTCTGCTGTTGGCTCTGGTACTCGCTCCATCTGTCCCTTCTCTCTGTGTCCCATCTCTTCATCCATCGCCTCGTCTTCTCCTTTCATTTCTCAAAGCTCGGTTTCATCTCGCTCTCCCTCGCTGTTCACCGCTCCGCTTCCTGTTTTCTCCTACCTGAAGCGCTTCTGTTTGGACGGTGGCTTGCATAGATTGGTGATAAAGTCATGTGTGATGCAGCCAAGCGTCCTCCTGTCATTCTTCTCCTTCTTGTTTGCAATCGTTCACTGTGCCGGTGGATTTTGACTGATGATGAGGCGCAGACGTTGGCTAACACCGTCAGGCCCTGGACTGATCTATTTATCCAGGGGCCAGAGTGGGAACTGTGGGCCAATAATTACTTAAATGTCTACTAAACAATTGACCTTCAATGAGAATCTTGTGTCTATTTTGGGCATTAAACTGCCATTTGAACTTCTTACCACACATCATTTACCTACAGTATGTTCTGTGACTTCATAGAAAGCTTAGGTGATTTTAACACAGAAGTATTATTTCTATCATACTTCACTGAAAACAAATGTCACCTCAGGTATAGTTAGAATTGGTTATAAGAGAACTTAACAGCTGCAGTTCTGCCACGAACCTCAGGTTCAAGTTAACAAGGCTGACTGATGATGCGGCGTGCAGCTTTCTTAGCTGTGTAGGATGCAGGGACATCTAGCATCATCAGTTTACTGCTTCAAACTCACCCTGTAGAAAAAAAAAGTGTGTAGAAAAGCATTGAGCCTGCTCCATTAGAACTTCCAAAAACAAAATTCCTCCAGTAGTTTTCATGTTCATCTCTAACATGTTCCGCTTCAACACAAAGAATTGCTTTAGTCCTTTACCTATCTTAACAATTATTTAGTAGAGAATAGGTTTTTTTTTCTTTATAATTTTGCATTTATGTAACAACCAATCTTTATAAACTTTCATCCCATATGGTTCTCTTCTTGTTTGGAGTGAACCTACTCTGTTGTGGAACTAAACCAACCAGTAACCAGCTAACAAACTGAGTTAGGAACCATCTTCTACAGTTCCTGGTGTGTAAGAACAAAAACAAGGGGGTACTTTATCTAAAAGTTATCGGAACTGACCAGAATTTCTTTTGGCCTGAAACACCATTTAGCGAGACCTTTTGCATAATGTACAGACTTTACTTTAGGAGACACTATGACCTGTTCCAAAGACTAACCGAGAAGTTTTGCTGTTGAGAATGAAAGTCTGAAGTGAAACACCATGACTTTAACCTCCAAATGCACATTGGTCTACTGGTTTGTGAAGCTCAAACACTGTGCACTTTGCCGGAGTCCAGCAGAATACCAATGTGAGCATGAGTCTGGTATTTTTCTAAAAGTGCAACACGATAATCTCTGTTGACTGCATGATGTGTTTATGCTTTGCTCAGAGTTTTACTTTGTTTTCATCTCTGAAAAAAAAAATCCCCCTCTGCCTCATTTGCTTCTGTTTGACATGATGTTAACTGCCTCCTTTACCAGTGAGAGGAAAAGTAGAATTTAAAGACCAAATGTAAAATGTTAACGCCTGTTCAGACAAGGCACTAACATGCATTCTGGCTGATTCAGTCACAAAGGGACAGCTTTAGGTACAATTGTTTACACCTGGCATTAAAATGCGTTTGTAGTGATCAGATCTTAGTTACCCGTTCTACATACTAATAAACACGTAGCCACGTGAAACATTGAGCTTTGCTTTTCTGGAAAATCAGAGCTACATTCAATCACCTGAAATATATTGTTATTTTGATATCAACGTGGTTCAGAGTCACTTGAATCACACTTTTGTGGAGCTATTTACACAACTTATAACAGGCTTTATTATGCAGCCCAACAGATGTGATCTGAGAGAAGTATAGGAGCTTAAAATAATTTGTGACTTCACAGAGCTCAGTGTCAAATGCAAAGATACTGATTATTTTAATTGGTAAAACTCCACCACAGTGAAACGTCCAACAGTGACTGTAGCCGTCAGCTGTTTTCTACACAGCTTCACCGTAACATAACAAAACATCAGTGAACATTTGTGACACAGTGCTGCTCAGATTGTTCTGTGCTTGGAACAGCACATTTTGCTATATTGTGACCACAGCGGGTCTAAAAACAACCAGAACAAGCTTTAATCGAAAGGGAAACTCCCCATTCAATGTCTTGTTAATCCTATGATTGATAATATCCCAACAAAACAGACATTTTTCTTGAGAGGGGTTCTAACACTGAACAGTTCATTAAAACTTTTAGCCCAGAAAATAAAAGTATTTCGAGAACATTCCTACAGATGGTTGTTTAATTGCCTTAAATTAGCCTGCAGCAGAGACTGGATTTTATTTTATTTTTTACTAAGAAACATCCAGGTATTAACTTGGCTCCTTGCGGGAAGTCTCATCAATTCAGTTGATGGTTCTACATTATGGCTCAGGACAGACTGTGTTCAGACTTTCAAATTACTGCAGATAAAAATGTATCAGTTTACATCTGACATCCACATGGAAAGGTTTTTTTTAGGAGCCCCAAAATGATTTAGAGTGAAAAAGTCTCAAAACACCACCCTTGCGTTTTCCTGTAGACATCCAAATTGAAACCTTTTAACACAATAATGTCATAGCCCCACCTCTAATCAAACCTACAACCCGACGGCGTCTTTTTCTTCTTCTTGTGTTTACATTTCGCACGCAGGGTTCAAGCTTTATGTGAGTTCTCCATGCCTTGTTTCCTGTTTTTGATGTATTTTCGTTGTGGCGTTACCACGCCTGGCAAAGTTACTACAGCATTTTGGGTGTTTTTTTCGGCATTTCCATGTGGATTAGGACAGTGCTGTGCTTACGAGAATATTTTTAGACGCAGCAAGTAAAAATTGTTTCTGAAAAACTGCATTTCCATGTCGTCAAGGTCTGAGTGAAGACTTATTTCAATGGTGTGTAAATGGTGTCTAAGACCCAAAAAAGGGAGATCTTTGGGTCTTATCACTGATGCCATCATAGTTCATAATGAGGTTTACTGTCTTTTAATGTGGCTTTATTATAACAAAAGCTTTTTCTTCAAAGTGCTTTTCTTGCTGGTTTTACAGATGGCGACAGAGAAAAGGTTGTGATAAAAATAATAAATTACATCTCGAAGACAAAGTTCCGAATAGCCCGACGAGGAGTGTTTAAAAGAATCTAGAGTATTGGAGAAAGAGGAGTGAGAAAGTGAGAAATAGAGAGAAGAAGCGAGGATAAGGAGTGAGTGGGTGGAAAGGCAGTCAGAGACGTACACTTAGTGGGGGTGGGGGTGGGGGGGTGAGAAGAGTAGAGGAGGGAAGCTAAAAGTATACGACAAGATGCTTTGGTTAGCTGAGAATCTTACTGTTGTGTATTAAATTACTGCTGTCAGTCGTGCATGAGTCATCATGTTTCCTCTCTAATGGGGTTCCCCCGAAATTCGCATCTGCTAAGCTTTTCTTTCTGTGAAAACTTCCACCGCTTTCAGACCCATCAGGATCCCTACATCGGTAACTGGTAGGTCCAACCAGAACCCGGCCAGAACACGGAGAGAGTGTGATGCAAGGAGGAGATAGGACTGAGGGATGGAGGCCGTGGGGGAGGTGAGAGTACACCCAGTCAGCTCAGCATGGTGGGATCTTTGACAGAAAAACAGGGAGGGGAAGGATGGAGGAGGAAGAGCAGAGCTTTGGCACAGACTGAGGAAGATTTCTGCATGTTCCTGCACCCATATGGTGAACAGTCAGGACACAGCGCTGCACAGACGTGCACAAACCGACAGCCGGTATGGCTATTTGTTCTTTTCTTCATCATTTTTACTCCAAATCAGATTAAATTACAAGGATTTTTATTAGGATCAAGTCTTTTGGTTCTTATTTTACTGGACAAGAAAGTCAGGAACCACAAAACTCAGGTAGCATCATTATTATGAATGATAAGAGACTCGATTGTGACAATTATTCAGGATAAATAACATTTTAAATACATGTAATAAATTAAAGAACTGCACATCACCTACCGCCTTGTGTGCCAGATTTTTTGACTAAGCTCATCTTATGTACAGAGAGTTATAATTTTGATCAAACCTTGTAAATAATGTTTCTCATGATTTCATGCAGTACTACAAGATCTTACGAGATTTCTTAGCGCTCAGAGTATGTATTTGTGCATTATTCTCAGCTACTACCGCACCAAATTGTAGCTCAATATCTCTAAAAATGACTGCGTTATAGCCATTTTGGTGTTGGCTAAAATTGATCGGCCACAGCAGCCATCTTAAAAGAAATTAATCAGTTGTAGATGTACACCCAGTGATTACTTTATGAAAGTTTCATTAAAATCCATTCAATGGTTCATCAGATATTTTGCTAACAGACAATCCCGATCGACTCCAATAACAAAGTTTTAGGCAAATATCTCACACAATGTGTAGGGCTTGGCGTATGTGCTGTGAATTAGCCTCAGCTACTACTGCATCAAATTTTAGGTGACAGGTGATCACTGCTCTGATCTGGAAGCAGGTAAATATATGTTTTTTGGCTTTTTGCTAACAGCCACAACAAAAAGGAGTACAGGACGATATTATCTGAAGCACTCTACCCCAAAAAAGAATGGTTGGTTCAGATAAAACATGGGGACTTGAAGACCTGATTGTTCTTTTTAAATCAGCTATGTGGAAAAGTTTTCTGGTGATCTGCAGCACCAGTGGTTAGTGAGAGGTGGAAGTATGGAAGACCAAAAGGGTCATAATTCACACACTTTGACACACGTGTATGAACAGCACACTAGCATTCAGCTAGCAGTGTAGCTCGATGTAAGTGCTAAACTTTTTTTTTATTTTGTAATTTCACATTAAGAGATGTTATTCAGTTCTGTATTGTTGTTTGTTTTGCATCAAGTTTAGGTCAAATAGTTTTGAACAAACACACCTTTTTTGAGGTATTTTCCTAAAGGTACTCTTTGCAATATAATGAAAACTGGTAAGAAAACACGAGAGTCCTCAAAAAAGTTTTTAAAATGAGAAATAAAAGTTGCACAATTGTTTTTGCTCAACTCGATGACTAATGTGTTCTTAAAAAAAAAATTGTAAGCAAAATGGTTGCCAACTACCACGTGCGTTTGTTTATGTACGGAAAAACATCCGAAGTGACAGAAAGTAGCCCAACAATGAGAACGCTGAAGAGCATTTTGGGATGGAGAGGTCTGACATATTTGCTGTTTTGGCTTGTATCTCCACCAATATTTATTTCTGACAGTTGTCTAACTTGTTCTTTTTCTTTTCTTTTTTCTTTAGCAACAAATTCACTCATATTTATGCCTAAACGTCTTCTCTGAGATTCTACGCTTGTCTGCTATATTTGTTTACCTACACAGACTATGGCCACACTAATGTAGGTCAAGCGTCCACGTGGTTTTTTGCAGATGCAGCTGAGTGCTTTGTTTACATTGAGTGTGGACCTGCAATTCAGAACTGCATATCAATATTTCTGCACCATTTGATACGTCTCGGTTTAACTTTGTTTTGTTTGACTTTATAGTTTGCAATGAGTATCTTTAACAAAACAGACATACCTTTAAGTTTTGTTTCTGTTTGACACATGTCCTGTTGGACACTGTTTACATTTCAGATTAGATGAATAAAACACAACAATAGGACTTTTTTTGTTTTACAGTGAAGTTATCAGCTGATAAAACCTACCTTACTGTACATAACCTGCTACTTCAGAGTCTCCCCACAACCAAGGGTGATTTGTTTTTCTGTCTCTGTTTTTGGTAGGGTTGTTGTCTGTGCATTATAAGTAAAAAAAGAACTTGTACCGAACCATGGCCCCTAAAACTGAGGTAATTGTAATTCACTTTTAAGACATTTATAACTGCGCAACATAGAAGTTGTTTATTCCATGTTTGTGCCCATGTTTTTCATCAAAAATTTCCATCGGCCTGTAAAGGTCATAAACTGTTTTCTGCAAATAAGAAGGTGTTAAAAGGAGAGGAGAAGGATGATCTTTATATATCTGTACACACACACACAAACAGTAAGACCCAGTGAATCTGTGTTCATCAGGGGCCAGAAGTGTCGTTAAAACTCAGAGAGGAAACGAGTGAGAAAAAGTTGGACTCTTTAATTTCTTAATGGCTGCGAGGTGATTTTCTGTGACATCTGCTCATTGTTATTTGATTCATGTCTGCCTGCTTTTTTGAATATCGATCCTGGAACTGAAGCCGGAGCGGTGACTCATACTTGGCCAAATAGTCCTGAGTCACTCCAGGAAGAGAGCCCGGAGCTGGCTGCCGTTCCAGACCTGATGTTCAGGACTGAGAGAGGTTGCATCTCTAGTCACACTGAATGACTGACACATTTTAGGTCTTATTTTAGCTTTTGAACTGTCAGGTCAAGTGGGGGGTGTCTTTAATGCATTGGAGCTTTTTAAATGTTGCTCTGTGCTTAGATGAAATAGACAACCTCTGGCAGAGAAAGGCCCAAAACTGTTCAGTTTGTGGAGAAATAAATAAATTGGGGGTGTGAGAATGAGTGGAAATGCAGTAATGAGTGTTGGCTCCAACCTGAGAATTGAAATGAGACATTAGTTAAGAATGCGCTGTGTTATTTTTAACATTGCGTCTCTTGTAAAACCCAAAAACAAACAAAAAGCAATGAAGAGTTCCATTAGGAAGGAGTTCTTACTGTGAACTGAAGATTTACATTTATTAAGAATAATTCGCTTTGACCACTCTTCTCATTTTGGTTCTAAAATG
The DNA here is from genome assembly GCA_028566095.1 of Kryptolebias brasiliensis. Classification (NCBI taxonomy): domain Eukaryota; kingdom Metazoa; phylum Chordata; class Actinopteri; order Cyprinodontiformes; family Rivulidae; genus Kryptolebias; species Kryptolebias brasiliensis. Next base: position 8,880,015 of record JAOXNZ010000105.1, on the reverse strand, counting down.
AACATCACAGAGCCCAATTTAAAATAAAAGTTTCATTAATAACCATCTAGTGGTTCATGAGATATTTTACTAACAGGCAAAGAGAGTTGACTGCACATAGCACTCAGATTATGTGTTGGGAATCAGTTTCAGCTTTTAGCACACCAACTTTTAGGTCAATATCTGTAAAATTGACTAAAATGTAGCTATCTTTGTGTGTTTTTAAGGTCTGTCGACTGCCAGCCTTTTTGAATCAGGATGACTCCAAAAGTCAACTAGTTGTAGTCATACATAGACTGATTACTTTCTGCGAGTTTCATTAAAATTCAGAGATTTTTTTGGTAACAGTCAGACTAACACACGTGCTTTTAAAGTGTTCAAAGCTGCATCGTAAAATTGTTGGTAAAGATTTGCAATATTTTTTGAGCTTTTAAAAAGTTTTTTTTTAAAGATTTTATCCGTCATATAAAAATATCAAATTTATTCTCAGTGCTTTTCTTATTATCCTTAAACAAATTCTATCATGCACATTACTAAGTTTGGAGTTTTTAGGTGTTGGGCTAATTCCAGAAGTGAGAGTGTGAATGGTTGTTTGTCTCGTTTGTCTCTATGTGTCCCTGTGATAGACTGGTCCAGGGTGTCCCCCATCTCGCACAGTCACTGCTGGATAGAGGCACCAACTCCCCGCAAACCCAGAAAGGAGGAGTGGGTAAAGAAGATGGATAGATGGATGATGGTTCACTTGGTGATTCATTGAAGTAATTTCGTGTATGCAGTGGAGTGCGGGGCACGTGGATTGGTTGTTGCAGCTGCGTGGTGAGGTGTCTTGAGGACGTGACCTAGGCATGACACGAGTGTGGCCAATTCTGCCTCAAATTCTCAATGATCAAGCCTTGGGTTGCGAAGGGGCAAAAAATTTCCCGAAACTTTCCCGGAACTTTCCATGGGAAGTTAAGCTGGAGAATTTTGGAAAAATTCAAAATTTGTACTTGTCCATGTGAATTATGGGAAAAAAAACTGGAAATTGGGGTTCATTTAACAAACTGTATCATATCCAAACAAAAACATAAACATTTTGCTTTGTCAAGGGCATATAATGTTATAGAAGAAAATGGGTTTGACCCAAAAGTTATGAAAGTGACAAATTTATTGACACAACAGCACGATTATTAGAGAACAATGCATTTTGAACATGTTTACATTGTTTTTGTAAGCTTTTTTAAGTTTATGTACGCATCTCTGAACAAAAATATCCATGTTTATTTTTTTCTCATTGTGTTTACATAAAAACAAAACAAAAATCAGTAAATTGCATATCACAAAAAATCACCGGAATGTCTACATTTATTTACAGAAAATGTCAAATTTCATTCACACAGCTCTGAACAAAACTATTTACATGTTATTTGACCATTGTTTTTGGCTTTTTTTGTCATTTTATCCGCATAGAAATTAAACAAATTTAAGTAAATTGCATTTACGTTTTACATCTCTGAACTCAACTTTTTACTTGTTACTGCTTACATCTGTCCCTACATGTCCAGGTGACATAGTTTATCATTTTTTAGGTTGTGGTACCTCTCCTTGTATGGTGCAGCATTTAAATCTTGTTGTTTTACTCAAGATTACGTTAAAATGTAGTTTCCTGTAATATGTTTTAAAGTCTCTGTTAAAGACCAACCTTCAATTCTTTTAATGCAAGGTTTATTCCCATTTATTCCCATAATTTTCTATGATTTCCCATGGGAAGTTTCCAACTTTGAGAATTCCTAGAACTCTGCAACCACACCAGCTGGCGCAGGCCTCAGATCATGAATACGCTGCCACCACACTCTCTAACCCAACCATGATACTTTAATGCCACAATAATAAACCGCTACAACTTTGGCACAGAAATTTTGTGGATTCTCGAAACCATCGTGGACCTACCATGCTCTGTCAAACACAACGAGGAGCCTGCTGTGTTCTCATGATGCACGTGGAAACCTCTCAGAGACTCTGCAAAGACCATTCATGTTCTGGATGATTTTTTTTTACCATCATAGTGGCGTCATCATCCAGTGTGAGACGGGGGGAAATGAAGCAGAGTAGGGATGAGTAGATGAGGGATTTTTTGCAGTTTCAACGCAATTTTCTTTGCTTTTTTACTTTTAGAACACATTTAGATTTGTAATATTAAATTCAGAGTAATGAAAACGATTCTCAGCTCGTCACATAAACACGCATAACCTTTATGAAATAAGTCTGTCTCCCACAGTATGAAGGAACTTTAATCAGCAACACAAATGATTGTATTTTCTAAGAACAATAAAAAAACTTGATTTGATTAACTCTGGAAGCTAAATGATTACGCCACAGAATAAATAATTAGCCTTTAAGTATTACGGTGTGTTTTTCTTGTGTTGCAGAGTGTAATCCACTATGTTTTAAACTTTGTTTTCTTTGTGCGTGGGGTTAAAGTTCAGAGCTTCTTAAAGCTGCACAGATTATTATGAGATGTTTTATGTTAATGCGGATTTCTGCTTTTAATCACGAATGTTTTGGTTGAAAAGCACACACGGCGCCCGCATCCACACAAACAGCGTGTTTGTTTTCAAGTAAGCGAAGACACTTTGGATGGGTTGGTGTGTGTTTGTGTGAGAAAGTGAAGAATTGTGTTGACTTTGCTTTAACCTTGTGCCTGCCTCTGAATATAGATACTTTTCTTAATGAGCTCCACTTCTGTTTGTGTTTGTGCATTTCTTTCTGATGTTTCCCTTCATGTATTTCCTTATTCTCTCTTCATATCCTGTTCTCATTACAATTTTCCTATCTATACCAGCTCCATCTATACCAGAGGTGGGTAATTAGTTTTCCCAAAGGGACTGCAGAACTGGGACGGTTGCAGACAGCTGGACCAACAGGCTAAACTAATTTCTCCCAAACAAACGTGTAAACTTTATAATAAGCTATAAATATGTTTTTTGTTAGCTGCGATGGGTATGAAAAAAACACTGTAAATGGGCAATAAAAATCTGAACCACCTTTACCCCTTATACTTCACATCTACAGTGAAAATGTAATCATACCCCTTGAACTTTTCCACATTTTGTCATGTTACAACCACACACTTCAAAGTATTTTACAAGAATTTTATGTAATTGACCAACACAAATTGTGAAGTGGAAGGAATTTGATATATGCTTTTCATATATTTTTTTTACAAAGAAAAAATCTCAAAAGTGTGACGTACATTTGTATTCAGCCCCCTCTCAGTCAGTACTTTGTAGAACCACCTTTTGCTGTAATTCCAGCTGCAAGTCTTTCGGGTTTGTCTCTACCAGCTTTTAGTCATCTTGCAAAATAGTTGCAGCTCATTTAGATTGGATGGGGAGCGTCTGAAAGTCCACAGATTCTCAGTTTAGGTCTGGTGAACCTCTGCCCCATCTCAAGTCTTTTGCAGCCTCTAACAAGTTTTCTTCCTGTATTCAGCTCCATCCACCTTCCCATCAACACTGACCAGCTTCCCTGTCCTTGCTAAAGAAAAGAATCCTCACAGTGTGATACTGCTACCACCATGTTTCACAATGGTGATGGTGTGTTCAGGGTGATGTACAATGTTAGTTTTCCACTCAAACAGCATTTTTTATTTAGGCCAAAAAGTCTCAGAGCACCTACTTTCACATATTTGCTCTGTCTCCTACATGGCGTGTAGCAAACTACAAACAGGACTTCCTCTGAATTTCTTTTAAAAATGACTTTCTTCTTGCCACTCTTCCATTAAGGTCAAATTTGGGGAGAGCACGACTGATACTTGTCCTGTGGACAGATTCTTCCACCTGAGCTGTGGAGCTCCTCCAGTACTGTGGGATTCTTGGCTGCTTCTCAGATTTAATGCTCTCTTATCCGACCTATCAGTTTAGGTGGATGACCATATCTTGGTAGGTTTGCAGTCGTGCCATACTCCTTCCATTTTCAGATGTTGGATTGTTTGGAATATTGTTTTTATAACCTAACCCTGCAACAACTTTATCCATGACCTGTTTGGTGTATTCCTTGGTCTTCATGATGCTGTTTGATCAAGGTCTCAACTGTGCCATCCCTGAATGTGCATATCCTGTTGTGTTTGTTTCTTGCCATTTGAAAAGTAAAGCTTCTGAAGTGCGTGTCTACTATTTTTTGATCAAGTTCTTGTATTTCTCTTGGTGTTTAGTCCGATATTGCCAATTTGAGTTGTAATTTTTAAAAACAGTGACCTGTTCTCTACAAACTGAACTAACTACTTTGCCACTTACTTCAGTAAATAAACACTTAGAAGTCCAACACGCTCAACATTTTGTATAAATCTTTTGTTTTTTTGCCATTTCTGTGGGTTACATTTCCAGTAATTTCTTTGAGTGACTTCATTTCCGTTGACCAACCATGGCCCGGACAGGGACAGCTAACAGGCTGGATGTGGCCCACAGTCCAGGAAATGCTCAGATATGATCTGTACAGTTCCCAACACTGCCGCTTTTTTCACTCATGTCAGAGGATTTAATGGGTTTTTTTTGTGGTCAGCTGATTTGCACTTAATTGGCACTTAATGTACTTCCTGTTCCTGCCAGGTTTTACTACTTCTGTATTGTGCCCTGCATTAACCTATCTGTAGTTGAACACACAGAAACATTGTTAAGTAGGGCTAAGCTACAATAATATCTACCAAAAAAACATGTTTGGCTCCAATCTCAGACATAGCTTTGTTAAATGGTTTAGTTGTTTAGCAGACATTTTGGCTTGTCATGGCTTGCTATCTTGAAACAGCTCTAATCTCTAAACGAAAGAGGTTCATGTGAACAGCGGTTGGTTTCAAATTACATAATTTACGTGGCAATGTGTGATCATTTACGAGAGCTGATAGGAGCAGTAGCAGCTAGCTGTAGCACCGAAAGTGCTACAGCTAGCCTGGGGCAGGAATGTTGTAATGTTTCTGCCAAAATAGCTGTATAATGCAAAAGTGATGGGGATTTTTTTTGTGTACTAGGGATGTGAAGATTAACCAATTTGTACAGATTCCTGAATGTGCACATGCATGATCCAACTTCATTAGTAGAGCTGCTGTGAACCAATCCAGTTTTAGAATTAATTCTAAATTTATCAAGCTACCGGTTCGTCTTTGAACTAGTAAGTTTTGACCCTTAACCGATTAACTGAAAAGTCTATATCAACCAAAAAGTATTAGAATGGTTAAAAAAAAGTGTAGTTACGTGTATTTATAAAAAAAATGGATTCTCTCTCAGGGAACAGTTCTTCTTCTGGCTACATTTTCTGCTGTTTAGCAGTCTTGTTTCTCATTAGTGACACCTAGTGTTCTGGAGGAGGACCGCAGCAGCGCCGGTATAAACAGGAACAAACAGAAAGAAAATGTTAACTTATGTTTTGTTATTTATATTATAGAAAAAAACTTTACTGAACTTACTGAAAGAGTGGAACACACATCTGCTGCTGGTCAGGTTTTATGAAGGTCTTTTGCAATTTTAAAAAACGACATGTTTGTGTGTGGAGATTTTCCATTTAATCGTATTGCGATTAAAACCTGAATTGCATTGTGACTAAAACTGAACTGTGTTGTGATTAGGGGGTGAATTGTATGGCATCGTATCAGGTTCTGCTGCTCATGTATCTTCAACGAATCGTATTGTTAGTAGCGTATCGAGCTACGTATCGTATCGGCCACTGATTAGAGATGCACAACCCTAGTGTGTACGCTAAACTCACAAGTGATGGACACTGAAACAGCAAATAAATCTGGAAATACTTCAATGAATCAATGAACCTGATCAGAGAATGAGCCTGAAGAAGAACCGTAGTGTATTTATTACATACAGACCATGTGGATTTATTCAGTCTTGAAGCACCAAAAACTATTTAGGATTTAAACCACCCACCATCAGCTATATCACCTCTGAGATAACAAGAAGACGATGAACATATTGGACATGATAAAAACATCATTAACATTCATGCAAGTGACCAACGCAGCATCATCAGCTTGGTTTATCCCCCCTGAAGCCCTTGTAACTGAGGAGAGGAAGATAAGCCCTTGTAAATTTGGATCCATTTGACCCGAAGGCCATGGGAGGGTTAAAGAATTCTCATGGGGAAACAAAGTAATACCAAACATGAAACCAGTGCCACTGGTTTCACACTTCAGACCCGAAGAGGATGGAGGTCTTAACTCTCTTAGCAGCTGAACAGAACCGGAGGGTGAGGATGCCTCAGTGAGAGCCTCGGATCAGGAAGTGAGCCCTGTGGTGCTGCAACAGCAGGTCACCTCTTTATGACCTTATCACTCCTAGGAAGTGTGTATTTGTGTGTGTGTTATCAGAGGCAGATTCATTTATGTTTGGCGCTGACAACGATGTGTGTGTGTGTGTGAGGCAGGTTGTGTTTGACCCGCTGGGTTCTCCGAAACGTGTATTTAGGGGAACAGTTTGTCCTGTTACAACCAGAGTAACGATGCTGACAGGTGTGGAAAGCAGCTGGGTGTTGGACTTTCTTTTCTCTGGTTTCGGCTGCTGGGATTTGTAGTTTTTATTCAACTGAGCTGATGGGGGAGGAGGCTGCTCCGCTGAGCTGCAGTCTGTAAGTACTGAGCTGCATTCAGCTCTAACAGGAGCTCAGAAAGTCCAAACTGTTACTGATAGGACTGATTATCATCCACGATTGTGTTAGAGGGCTGGGGTCAGGGCTAAGTTACTGATTCTAGGTACAAACATCATGAAACCCAGCTGGATTATTTGGAGACACTGTTTCATGTTGATTAAGGGCTTTATTGTTTTCTTTAAAACTAGGTCTTTTTCCTCTCCTCACCTATCTTCTTTTTTTGTCTCCTTTCTTTACTTTTTTCATCACCATCACCACTCTTCTTACTTCCCTCCTTTTCTGTGGTTTTTCCTCCTCCCTTCCTGCTTCCATCTTTTTTCCCAAACCATACACTGTTCTCATAAGCCCTCCCCTCTCGTGTCCTTGCTAACATAAGTCACCAAACTAAATGCCGTAAATGCCAAGTTTTATAATGTTTTACACATTTTACGTTTAAAGTGTTTTTAGGGTCAAATATTACAATGGTAATAGTCATTGCCATGAAGTTAAGAAATCTGTAAAAATACCTAAAACAAATGAAAGTCACCAAAAGTCGCTGCAGAGTGATGACATCACTACGAGGACCACAAACTTGGGCATCAGTGTGACATTGCTAGAACACGATGACCCCCCAAGTGGATAGTAGTGATAGTGACGACTCTAGCTTGAATATGAGCTCATATGATGAAGATAATATGAGCTGATTATTTATAAAATTGCTCTCATTCAATAATTATTATTTATGTTTTATTATCAAAGAACAAACATCTTAAGTTCTATCAGAAAAGCAGCTCATCAAGACTAACTTTTAAATGTGTTTGCTTTGACAAAGCACAACATTGCTGTTTAATTTGAATAAAATTCTAATTTTACTTTAGCACAACGTCATCTGACTAAAGTTCCATTCACGCACATCAGGGGCAACTTTGGTGCTATTATTTCAGTTACACTTTTCTTTCTGATTATAACATGCGATCAGAAAGAAAAGGTAATTGACAGGGTGACAGTCTGGGCGTGCAGCTGTAGGTCTGTGCTTGGCAACAGGCCAGAGCAGCAGTTTTACCGGAACCCTCGTCCATACTTATCTCCACCAAATTAATGCCCGCCCACTGAAACTAGGCCTATAAAAGGCCTGCTAGTTTAGGGGTGGTAGCTCTAGAGGAACAGCTGTCGTGTGACAATTGGATGGTTGGTGTTTGTTCCCAGCTTCCCACTTACAATTGGATCATTTCAACCACAAAGAAAGACCACTTCTCCAAACACAACAGCGCCAAACCACATCTTTGACTTGTTCGGGAAGAAATATCCACAAAGCTTTGTTCCAGCATGTATAGTCAGGAAAAGCAGTTGAGGAACAGAAATTATACCTTTCGACTCAATGCTGTCCTTGAATAAAAGTAGTAGGCATATAACCAGCACTCACAGCAATGTAAAACACAGAATATCCTCGATTTCCTGTGTATGGCTGGGGGGGTGGGGGTTGTGTCCTCCTGTGTGTTATGTGTCTCTCTGCTCTGCTTTTCTTGGGCTGAAGCAACAGCTTAACGTGGTCCACAGTGTCCATGTTTCGGCTGCCTTTATCAGTCGGTTAGGGGGGGCCACCATTCTTTACTGTGTTGCCGCTTAAGCAGCTACACATCAATTGAGCATGTTCTCATTAGAACGGTCTTTTTGTCAACAAAACAATCCATTTTCTGGTACACATTCTTGTTTGTTTTCCTGCAGTCTCTTCCAAATCCACATAAAAACAATTACAACCCTAATGTTTTGGAATGTGTATTCTGGCTGTGCTCAATCCATTATCTGGACTTACTGTGTGAAGCAGCCAATCAGACATCAGGGTCTGTGGCGGAGCCACACAAGTCCCGCCCACAGAGCTTGATGGCTGGGTTTGACAGTTTAAATTATTTCATGACAACAGCTCCTCACACAGGAGCC
>JAOXNZ010000105.1:8817407-8827591 GCA_028566095.1 Kryptolebias brasiliensis | reverse complement strand
CATCCATCCATCCATCCATCCATCCATCCATCCATCCATCCATCCATCCATCCATCCATCCATCCATTTTCTTTATCCGCTTCTCCTTTACGGGTTGCGGGCAGCTGGTGCCTATCTCCAGCAGTCACTGTGAGAGAGGCGGGGAACACTCTGGACAGGTCGCGAGTCCATCACAGGGCGACTTTATTCCAATGATTATATCGGATCAAATATATAACAGAGTTGACAGTATGGGCACACCGCTGGTCCCATGGTAGGGAAAAGAATGGGTTACTTGATTAGCAGTACCTCAACTTGATACGTGTTAACGACTTTTGTTGAGGGTAAAACATAGATGTCACTGATGTATCCCCGTGTCTTCAGGGTCTGTTGAATCACTAGCAGAGGTGATCTGAAGTCAGATCCTAAGGCTCCTCACGTCAAGGTGTTTGAAGTAACACTGTTGTGTGTCCTTCAGCGCCACCATACTCACACATGATGGTCATTTGTAGTAATGCTGAACCAAGAGTTATCACTGAACATGATATGACATGGGGTGTTGTAAGGAGTCCAATAGCTGACCTTCACTTACTGTTTAGACTGACTGTCAGACTCTCTGACAACTACCCGATAACACTACTGTTTCACTAATAATGTCACCACTTATGCCCTATGGTGCCTGTTCCAGACATTCCAGCTCCTTGTGAATCGAACCATTTACAAACCCAACACAGGGCTGCATGTGGACCAGATTACATCTAAATAGGACCATTCCTTCTGGGTGCTGAAGTTGTTTGTCAGTGGTTGCATGTGCTACTTTTTTCCCATTTTCTCTTGAGTTTTTTTTATTTATTATTATTTGTTTTAGAAAATAAATGGTAATAATTCCTTCTGGACTCATCTCCTGTCCTGTGAGGTGAACACAGAATTTGTTCATGTAAGAACTGTATGCGTTCTGTGCATGAACGTCTGTTTCCAGGGGATGAAGTTTTGCAGTGGAATGGGAAGTTGTTACCAGGAGCGACGATGAAGGAAGTTTATAACATCATCCTGGAATCTCAGTCCGAGCCTCAGGTGGAGCTGGTGGTGTCCAGGCCTATTGGGTGAGTCAGGAAGGAAACACAGCTGCTACACTGCCATGATACTTGTCTAACTCTGATATGACCAGCCACATGTGATCAGCTGAATTTAAGTTTTTATCCTTAAAAAAAAAACCTGGACACATAATTGGATTCTGATGCTGCCAAAGTTTAACAGTATTGATTTATCTCATGTGTTCCCTTTATAATAGGCATTACTTTTACTTGGAGGATAAAATAATGGTGGACTACTATTGTCCAAATAAAATGTCCTGTAAAAAACATTAATTCAGTTACAAACACGTTTGAACGTCTGTTCATTATAAGTTACACATTACTTTTTTTACACTTTGAGAAAAAATAATCAAATGATCCTGTGAGTGTTTCCTGTTAGGTAAATGACAGTGATGATTTCTGTAGATTTATTTTAGAAGAAAAGCTGTTTTTATCCTTCACTCAGATGCCTAAATTGAGTCCAAGGCTCAGTATTGTTTATAAGCAAACTTTTTTCCCATCATCTAAATTAGTGTGAATTATATAGAAAACAACATAAGAAGATCTCAATATTTGCTGATTTTTCTCAGTATTAAAAAACTGACCTGCTCTGATTGTCTCACTTTGATTGTGAGACAAACATTCAGGATTTATTGAAATAAATCCTTTTGGTACTTCATATTACCAAAATACTTTGGTTTACATTGTTTTTGGCAGCAACTATAAGTGAATTAAACAAAGTGTTATTTAGGCATTAAGAGTGTCAATGTCATTTTAGGCTTTTAATATGTAAATCCCATCAAATTATGTGCTTAATGAACTCAAAAAGTGGTCTTAAATTCCATAAAAAATGTAATGAATTGCCAAATAAAATATTAATGTGCAACTATAGGTTGAAAACCTTGACAGAAGTTGTAATTATCCTCTCTTGGACAAACATCCTGGAGGTAACTAACATTCACAAACAAAAACAGCTTTATTAGTAGAACTATTATAAAGTTTGCTAAAAAACAACAATAAGTGTAAAATAGTTACAATTAGAACAAAAACATGCCCATTCAACACAGATGTCACTTTTAACATTACCACTTTCAAACTCAGAAGTTCTCAGTAATAAAAGCCTCATCAAACTGAGGGTAGTTTTTTGCTGGAAGCTACAAAAAACTGAGGATAAATGAGAAAAGATCAGCTGTTGCTTTTTGTTCATATTAGATTTCTAAGGGTGTCAATCCATAAGCATTGAAACACCCTTATTACCCGTTATTCTTCCATTTTGTTATATTTGGTTCACTATTCCTCTCACAATACAATACATCCAAACATCTGTCTCATTTAGAAGTTGTGTGCTATGACTTTTGCTAGTAGTACATCATAAGGCAGAAATTAAATTAGCAAAAACGGAAAGGTTTGTCTGCAGACAACACTAGAATTTTGGTGAAACTAGTGAGAAAACCCAGCCCTCTTTAGAGCCCTGTAACTCAGACAGACTTCACAAGAGAAATATTCGAAGTTTAATCGGGTCACAGAAAGTTGGACTTTACTGAACTGGTATTTTTATATCTTTAACAGTTTTTATAAAATCACTTTTTTATTTTGAAGCTTTTACCACAAAGATTCAACTTAAAGTGGGTTTAGCATACACACTAACTTTTAGGCTGTCTAAACTTTCTGGCAATTTGCAAATAAACTCTTTTTTCCACCAACTTTGTACTCTTTATATAGTTTATACATGAAAACATAGGCATTTTTGTCTGCTTTCACTCAGTGTGTCTCTCGTGGCTATAGAACTTAATGTTTCCTCTTAAATCCCCTCAGAGTACAGCGTACACACATCCAAGCTCCCACTGACTTCTATTGTTTTTGAGCTCAGAATATTTTATTCAAAACTGATTCCAAAGGATCTTTTTCAATGGTCATATTTCCTGCATAAAACGATGTGGAAACATAAAAATTTAAACGTGTGTAGACAAGACACTTATGCCCATTCTGGAATTTTCTTCAGTACATCGTATTTTTCGCACAGTGACTGCTTATTTGAGTCTCACTTTCTACTCATTAGGTATGCTGTCATGGAATGACACAGGTGTGTGGTTACCATGGAGAGCCGCTGGCAGCAGCTTTAGCATTTCTTTACATATCTTATACAGTTTTTACACCAAAACATCTGCATTTCTGTCGGCTCAGATTATTACAAAACTAAGTCCCATACAGCGGTTGGACTTTAGAGAAGAAAGTTGATGTATGAAGGAATTTTGGACAGCTGCTGCATTAGCATCAATAAAAAACGTCTTCAGAGATTTTCTAGTTGTATTTATTAAACTAAGTCCTGAAGATGTTAGATTACAACTCATATACTAATTGCTGAAAAAAAAAAAGATTGAATGTAATCGTTTCTCTCCAAACACTGACGAAGGGTGTATAGAAAATATCAGTAAGTATTCTGTTCTTTATTTTTTTATTTTATGTATTTCTTTGATTAAAACCCTGTAATCCTCTCACATTCACAGAAACTTATTTTCTTCACTGGTGTCATTTTGGATGAATTAATGGTTTTATTCAATTTTATTCATTATTGGGCTGCAGATTGATGAAAACACATGTTTTTGTTAACAGCTATGTTGTGATGATCAGATTTAACTTGACGAGATCCAAAATGGCCCCAAAGAAACATCCATCATTTTAAAACGCTTTCACAAGCTTTTCAGCTGCCTGCGTAGCAGAATCTAAGGGCCTTTAAGTCATTCACAGCATCAACATTATCTCTGTAAAGTCAGTTCTTCAAGTTAAAGCTTTGGCACTTATAAATCAGTCTATTTTGTTTAGATTGCGTGTTTTAAATTTTTGATTTTGAATTGATTTTAAAGGCAACACATTGTCCATGAAACACTTATCAGTTCAATACAGATTTTATATTCAAGAAAAAAATCTAAAATTTGAAATATTGTTAAATCTGATATGTACAGCTTTATGCATTATATGTGTTTATATTTTGCCACATATGTTGGTATATTTTGAAATTCTTCCTATGTGGGTCAAAATGTGAAGAAATTAAAATGTAATTTTCCTCAGCGTACGTGATGGGATAGAGTCTCAGCTACTACCACACCAAGTTTTAGCTTTATATCTGTAAAACTGACAGTTACAGTTATTAATGTTTTTTGATTAGCTGTGACAGCCATCTTTCCCCAAAGGTTAATCAGTTGTAGGTATATACTGTACATCTAATGATTACTTTCTGAGAGTTGAAATAACATCTGTCCAGTGGTTCATGAGCTATTTTACCAACAAACAGACAAACACACAAACAGGGAGATACACGATCACCTGCTTTTCGTGACGTTGGAGAATAATGAAGCGTGTGCTGTAAAAAGTTAAGTCTTATGACGTACATGTAACATTTGTGATGCATTCCCCTGAATAATATTGTCAATGTATTGAGCTGAAGGGCAGAAAGTTACAGTGTACTATGGTGTAAGCTTGGCGTACACTACATTGTTGTGGCCTAACTGTTTTGTTGTTCTCATTGGTGTGACATTGCTGCAGCATATATGTGACGTTCAGGAGCATCTCCCTGTCTCAGTTCTTCCATGAGTCTGTGTGTCTGAATATAAGTCCTCTGTCTACATCTAGCCATGGTCTTACCCATCATCTTCTGGGTCGTCGTTCTTTTCGTGATAGTTCTCTCTGTCGCTCCACTCTGAAATGAATTAGTCTGGCAATTTGTCCACTGTTCTCCTCATCTTCAAGTAAAGTCCAAACCAAACCAACAACAGTAACTTGCGCATCAGTTCCTGCCAAATTCATGTTTGTGGAATGGATGACGAGTAGAAAATGTCTTACTGTATAGCAGTACAAATCATGTGACCACACACAGTACCCAACCTTTGTGTAGACTTTGGTACTCTTACAATGTCACATATACTTAAACAACACAAGATGTACACAGCAGTAACCACATAACATCTTGAATGTTGTATTTACGAGGTACATATACCAAGAACACAAAGGAGTATACCACTGATATGCATCTCTAATGAGATGGATAAGAAAGACAAGCAATGGCAACACCTATTGTAAATAAAAATACCACAAGTATGCCAAAATACCATAACAGAGCACTTAACGTAGTGTAGCGTGAGATGGTGTAATGTCATACTAAACGTGAGGTAAAGTGATGTTTCAAGGTTTCTACATTCATGCTAAAATTTGTTTTTAACGTGATCAATATATCTGTGCCAGCCTGACACGGCTAAAGGTCACATTGCAGATGCTAGAGTGTCAGATACATAATAAGATCCTGTGATGTTATTTTTATACAACCACATATCTCAAAACAGCATAGAAATTCAAGACAAATACAGAAATGTGAGACAGGGTTACTAGAAGGGGCTGTAATTTGGTTTTAGCAGAACTGGATCAGCGTTGGGGTTGTACGTTACCAAACTCAAGTCTTAGCTTTTTAAGAAACAGATTTTAAAATAAAATTGTGACTGATAAGTGCTTCACAGTTTGCTCAGTTTTGTTTCTAGTGCAGTAAATACTTGTGTTTCCTGGGGGGGACGCTGATGCTGCTGGCACAACCGAGCTGCTGGTTTTCATCTATTATTTTTTTCAGCTCATGACTCAGCCTCCAGAAGTGTGTGAATGAATCTGGAGAAACAGAGCGGTCATGAGAGGAGCATGCCTCATCTTTCCACTGCTTCTTCATGTTGTTGAACCACATGATGGTTTTTCATCTGAACACCAAAACTACTTTCGTTATTCCACTCCTTCTTCCTGTCCAAATGTTTCTGCATGCTTCTTTAGCAGTTTCATTTTTAATGTTGTTTCATCTGTCATGGTTGACATTTCACTGCTGTGTCTTTTTCAGTGATATTCCAAGAATCCCCGATACGTCCCACCCTCCATTAGAATCTAGTAAGTTTCTCTCTTGAAATGTTTCTGTAGGTCTGTCTCACTACAAAGCTTATTTTATTTGATAATAAACAAGTTAACTAACAATTGTTAATGAATGGTTTCAATTTATCTTTAGTTGATATATGTCTCAGAGCTTTGTACAGATATTGTAATCAAAGTTTGAATGAAGAAATTCTGTTTTATTTTCTGTAAATGTTTGAGCTCTTCCTCAGAGTTTGACCTGTGTATCACGTTTTAGGTTATTATCCATCTTTTCACACAAACTGAAGGATATCTGGGTCATATCATGTTGGATGTTTAATTTATATGTAAAAAAGTAAAACAAATAAAAACAAAATTAATATATTTTAATTAATATATTAAGGAGTTTGATCAACTTTAAGAAAAAAACTTTTTTATGTAATGTGCATTAAATTCAGCAAAGTGTTTTTGTGTTAGCAGTTTCTTCAGACAGTCAGTAAAAAGGTGTTTGAGTTCCTGCAACACAAAACCTGCAAACTAGGACAAATATTCTGAATCAATTTATCATCCTGACAGGATTCTAAGAGCTTCTTTCAAAGTTCTCCGTAATACCAGAAGTTACAAGATTACATTTTTGGATTTGGTTACGAATTATATTATGCTTTACTTTGTCAAAAGGAGACTTTGAATAAGAGCAGACGCTCCTCTACTTTAGTTTCAAACTTTTCTGTTTCCTGTTTTTTAAATAGCAGGTTCCAGTTCTTTTGAGTCCCAGAAGATGGAGAGACCATCCTTAAATGTCCTATCTCCCTCCAGTCCTGGGATGCTCCAAGACGCTCCACAGTTAATGCCGGGCCGCCTCTTGGTGAGTGTGTGCTCTCTGATTGGGTTGGACTCCTTCGGTGCTCAAATGGGAACTCAAAATGTCATGTATGTTTGTGTGTGCTCACCCAGGTGAAGCTGTGGTACGACAAAGTGGGTCATCAGTTAATCGTCAACGTGCTGCAGGCTGTGGAGCTTCCTCTTAGGCCTGATGGGCGTCCCAGGAGTCCTTACGTCAAAATGTACTTCCTCCCAGACCGCAGGTAGGCCAACCAGTCATTGTAGGCTGCTAATGGAGACATGTAAAGTCACTGATCTCGCACTTTTTTAAAATTGGATTCTGGTGAGGAGTCAAGTGACTCAGTGTCTTATAAAGTTCATCATTAAGATGAAAATATGAAGTGTGTCGACTGTTCCCATATTAGAAAATAAATATTCAAGAAAATCATTTCTGATATCACCAGATTTCTGAAAGCTTGCTTTGATCATTTTCATCTAATGGTGCATGGCTGTGAGAAATTGGTTATGATTTCTTTTTTTGTCAGCTAAAACTATAGTAAAGGTTTCTGAAAACGACATCATTAATCTGTGTTCTCTCGTGCAGTGACAAAAGCAAACGAAGGACAAAAACAGTGAAGAAGACCTGCGAGCCAAAGTGGACCCAGACATTTGTCTACTCTCACGTCCATCGAAGGGATTTTCGTAACCACATGCTGGAGATGACAGTGTGGGACCAACCCAGGTCTCCAGAGGAGGACAGCATCTTTATGGGAGAGGTACTACACACAGCAACTTATTTCTGACTATTGCTGCCAGGCTGAAGCATGGCGGTCACCTTTGTGTGTTGATGTTTTTTTTTCTCAACACTTCAGTGACCTCAGGTAAAAAATTAGGTGCTTGTAGAATGAGCACTAGAGTGCATGTGGTTGCATCATGAGTGGAGCAATGGTTTTATCAGGCAGGTGCCGGACTGTCAGTCAGAACTGTGGTCTGGTTGCCTGAACGTGACTTTCAAAAATATATATATATATGGACAATTATTTTGTTTTTGCTCCAAACCATAAAGTAATGCCTACCTGAGCCGCAGAAGCGCGTTAAATTTGTGATTGACATGAAACTGACCAATCAGCTGAGAGGAAGAAAGAAAGTGGTCAAAATTTGTACTTGCAAAATGAAACTCACAGGCAGAGTTTTACACGTAGTGTTTTGCTTTGTGTCTGTAAACAGACCATAAAAAAAAAAGACGTGTAATTATTGTTTTTCAAATACAAATTGTTTTTACACGCACCAATTCTTAATTACACATTCACAAAGATGACATTCTCAGACATTTTGGTTTACAAGATTACAAAACTTAATTCACAACTACGCATTCTGATATACAAGCACAAAATATTTATGACTGGAATTTGTGCCCATACAAGACAGACCACACCAAGGGAGGATTGCTGTATTGTGCATCAAGCATTATATAATCACATGACTCCTGGGTGTTTCACTTTTTTGTCAGTGAGTATATAATGATTGGCTGACACTGCATTCATAAGATAACAACAAGCAGGTTAAATGTGTGTTTAAACTCCCCTCATTATTTCTGTTTTGAGTATCTGAATTATTCCCAACCTCTCTGTAAATATCCAGAGTAAAATCTTTCACTCACAGCAGCTTTTTTTCACCATCTCTGAAGAGTTTAAAAAACAAGTAGTTGGTTTTCTGTAAAGGGTACACGTTGTGAAATTGGACTCCACTACTAACAGACTTTTTTTTTCCCAGAAACCAGAGGTGTTAAAGAACATCCCATGGTAACTCGTCAATTTCTAGCTTCAGTGTGGGCGAAAACATTTGTGTTTCCCGTTAAAGGGATGTTGATATGCTGTCCTGAATGTTGCCTGAATGATCAGATCTGAATCTGTTTTCTCTGGGCCCTGAGTGTGTTTGCTCCTATCAGTGTTTAATTAATTCCGAATCCCCTGACACATGTCAGCACCGGGCCTGAGCTGGTTCTGTATGAGCACTGTTTTGATCCTGTTGAACAGATCCTGATAGAGCTGGAGACAGCCTTACTCGATGACAAGCCTCACTGGTATCCACTTCAGACCCATGATGTCTCGTCCATCCCACTGCCTCGACCCTCCCCCTACCTGCCCAGACGGCACACAGACACACCTGGCAAGAAGCTGCAGCGTAAGTCTGAGACACCCTTTCATTCAGTGGATTTATTACCTGTGTATGTGTGTTCATGTTATCACTGTAAGAGAGGCTGTGAATGTTTTCCTCGCATCAAGCAAATTACATGTCTGTCAATACAAATGTCTGTTTTCACCTATGTTTCCTTTGTGCATGTGTGTGTGCATACATGTATTTATATGTGTGTGTGTATTTATGACTGTTTAGGTTCTCAGCGTGTTACAGAGCCTGAATTTGATGAGGGTACAGCAGTAGTATCTAAAGGTGGGTGGGGACTGTTTCTTCACATCACATACTGTGTTTCTCAGAGCTTCTATTTTTATTTGTCATCATTTTTGAGATTTTCTTGGTAACTCACAGTTTGTCACAGAATTTTGTCCTGAAATAATTTCACACATTACAGTTTTAAGTGGCAGCTCAAGTGGCTTCTGTGGTTGTGGAAGCAAAAACATGGGAGGAATTTAAAGAGGCCATGACGACGAACTGTTGATAGGCCTGAAGGAGGTTCTGGCAAACCAGTCACCAACTTGGAAAACGAAAGCAGGGCTCATCCCAGGCTTTCCTTGTTTTTGGGTGGGGAAACTGCTGACCTGGAAGGAGCACTTGATCTCCTCACTCTAGTCACCATGTTCACTCAGGAGAAGGTGAGTTGCCTTGGCAAAGGTTGTCAAGGTAGTTATAAAGCTGCTGGCAGGATTGGACAAGATTCTCTCTGTGATAATGAAGACTGGACGTGTGGGGCTGGCACGCTTCTTCCACAACAACTGTGGCGCAGCAGACCAGGCTGGTGGTCCCAAATTTCAAAAAGGGGTGTTGGAGAGTATGTTGTAACTGTTGAAGGACCACAATGCTCAGCCTCCCGCACTGAAAGGAGTCATTTGAGGTTGTTCAGGAATCTCATTAGGATGCCTCCTTGCACCTCTATAGGTTTCCAGGCATTGGGACCCTGGGGGAGACCTAGAACTCATTGGAGGGATTATATACCAGCATCCCTTTGTAACTTTATCAGATTCAGTCATCTGACCAGTTTTACTTCATGCTTGTTGAGTTACAGTAGATAGGCTTCAAACTCAAAATTCCCACACTGAATATGACTCTGAAGTAGCAAATGTAAATTCTGATTATATACTGTATATTTGGGATACTCCAGGAGGAATTGTTGAGTGGAAGACAGACAGACAGACAGACAGACAGACAGACAGATAGATAGATAGATAGATAGATAGATAGATAGATAGATAGATA
>JAOXNZ010000105.1:8750430-8771822 GCA_028566095.1 Kryptolebias brasiliensis | reverse complement strand
GTAGTTCTGTGGTCAATGCCGGTTTGAGCACAGGTTGTGTCAGGAAGGGCGTCCAACATAAAACAATTGCCAAATCCCACACTCGCATAGGTAAAATTCATTTTGCACTCAGACAGAGTCACATTTGTTTCCGTTGGAGCTCAAATTTCGGCCTCTGAAACAACGTATAATCCCTGATTATTTCCTTATTTTTTTCCTCGCTTCTGGTTCTGTGGAACTGTGAAAAAATAATAAAAAAAAACATTTAGATTTCCTGGATTAAATGTGCAGGTTGAGCTTTTAAAAAAACAAGCAAACAAACAAAAAAACGTCAGATTTCATTTTTGAACTGTAATAAACGAGTTTTCCCCAGCAAATATCTAAAATTATTCTAGAATTAAGAGATTTAATTTAACAAGATGCACTTTGTTTTTATCTGGGACCATTTTGTTCAACATTTAAATTGTTGAAGCTTTACAGCTTTACAGCTTTACTTTTTTTCCCTTTTAGACAGAACAGAGACTTTGAAAGTTACAGTTTGGTGGAATGATTTCTAATTGAGAAAACATGTCACCCGCCCCCCTTCCTTTAGGAAAGTGATAGTGTTGTAAATCCTGTTTTGACATGGGAATTTAGTGAACAGACTCGTCCTCTCTGCTCCTCTTACTGTTTATTTCACTGCTCTAAAATTAGACACAGGCAAGTGACTTCCACATCTTTTTAAATGTATTTTATTTAAGCGTTTATTTAACCTTTTTGCTGCATTCAATTTAACATTTTTTTAATAGCCTGAATACTCTCACTTATCTCTGGAGCAGCTTTCGTTGCAAGTTCCTTCTTTTTAATGGTTTTAATTGCTTGATCCGGTGAATTTATTACCACCTCTTCTCAGAATCTCACCTGACTTGTATTTATCTGAGTTTAATCAGAAGGGGGGTGTTTGGGAACTAGGAGGAGGGTATTTGGGGGTGCTGAAGGTGTCGAACAGAGAATTCATCGCTCACTTTTATGTCTCAGTTTGCACATGGATCTAACTCAGGATTGTGGCGTTCTCTGAGGAGGTGTAGTCCACATGCTCAACCGGGTCCTTCTCACATGTGACACAGGAGATCTGTACCCCCTCCCCACCCTTCCCACCCTCCCTGTTATCAGACAAAATCTGTACCAATCACCCAGACAGTGAAAATTAAAATCTATTTTTTGATTCTCAGTGGTCTTAAGTTCATTAAAATGTGAAATTGGTGGATGAGTAAAGAAGGTCAGACTCTTCACCTTGGACTGGAAGATTTCTTTAAAAAAAACAAAAAAAACAGGGACAACGAATGATGTCCTCATGTCCCCCCACTCCCCCGTGATTCAGCCGACCGCTCTCCCTCCGCTGCAGCATGAGCTCCACAAAAGAGCTGCTTCAAAAAAAATAGTCAGCAATACTTCTTTTCCACCGATTTCACCTCCAGCCTCAGACAGGGGGAGAAATTGGGTTGAATGGCTCGTTTTGGTGTGATCTCCTACAGTGAAGTGCCGAGGGACGAGTCCTCAGTCCCCCACTGTCCTCATTGTCCCACGGCTCACATGTTTGACATGCCTGTGACAATTCCCCTCTGTGCTGATTAAAGGCTTCAACTCTGTTCAAATGGTCCAACTTCTCCACATATTTAGGTTTTTCATTCCATCATTTTCTGTGTTTCCTCTGTCATTGGATGTGAAATGATTATGTTTAGGTGGTGAGATTGGGGCTTTTCAGGATGTTATTTTATCTTCTGATGTGTGATCCAGATCATTTTACATTGTAATTTTTGTCCTGCATTACATGCATTTGTATCATTACAAGGCAGATTCTCTCCCCCCACCCCTTATTGTGCGTACCACAGGTCTTTGTCTCTGTGGTTCAGATCTCCTGTGTGTCAGCAGCAGAAAGAAATCTGCTCCCTCTCATCAGTTCAACAAACATTCGGATCAATCAGTTGGAATTACAGGAGACAAAAAGTTACAATGCAAACATGTAGAGATGGTTTTCTGATGAAGTCAGAATCTCCTTCTAATTTAATCTTTTCTTTATTCTCACCCCCCTCCTTCTCCCAATCCTCTGTTCCTCCTGTCTGCCTCCCCCCTCGCCCCAGCAGCAGCAGAGCCCCTCTCCACGGCCGTCGTCTCATCGGAGGAGCTGTCGGAACGCTGTTCGGAACATTCAGAGGAGAGTGGCAGCCTCAACGGGCACCACCCGGGCTCGACTGGTGGCCGGCTGGCCCGGCTGGGTCATGATGCCCACCCTTCTGTGGAGCAGGACCTGCTGACCTGCGGTCAGTGCCAGGCCACCTTTCCCCTGGCGGACATCTTGCTCTTTATCGAGCACAAGAGGAAGCGATGCCATGGGCCGCCCTGTTTTGCTGTAGGGAGGGGGTTGGACAAGCCCCCTTCGCCCTCCCCCGGTTTGGCCCTCACCCCCTCGCCCGCCCTGGGTGCCCTGCGTGGCCGGAGGCCCGTGGAAGTGGGCGTCCAGGCCACTCTGGCTGACGAAGATGAGCGGTTCTCATCACCCCGAGGGATCTGCCCCAAACAGGAGCCCCTCCCAGGTAAACAGAACATCACCTTTGTCCCAACGTGAACACAGCTGCTGTGAGCTGAAACAAAGAGGTGACAGCTCCACTCAGGGAGGGGGTGGTGGTGTGTGAACATGAAATCTGAGTATAAACACACAGTAAACTCTGAGTGAGTTCATTTTACTTTAAAATTCAGAGAAAAATCTGAAGAACTCCCTCATCTTCAGGTCTCTTTCAGTCCGTCTGGGTCCACAGAGACACGTTTACGGAGGTGTGTGTTTTCTGCAGCGTCAGGTTGTGTGTTTTATCTCTGACACGTAGAGTCTTTGATGTGGTAGCACAAGGCAGTGTAGTCTGCAGCCTCGCTCCACCTAAACTCCGAACTAGGAGTTTGTCCCAACGGGCACACTGTGGTCCTGATCAAGGCGACCCATCTGATTGGATGAGATGTGTTAGTCTTCAAAAGGTTATCAGACTGCAGACAGAGACACTACAGATGGAACACACACACGAGATCTGTGTGTGTGTGTGTGTTTTTTGCAGTAATCAGGTCTCGCTGGCAAAGGGACATGGGTGCCCTTGACTTTGTGGTACCACTGGTCAGTGTGTGTTTTGTATATCAGTGTGTGTGTGGTTTTGCATAGCACAGAGTGTGTGTGTTTGATTAGCAGAAAATGTGTGCTTTTGTGTAGCACAGAGTGTGTGTGTGTGTTTGTGTAGAAGAGCTCTCATGTGGTCCTGACAGATGTGTCCTGTTCTCGGTGTGGTTTTCCCATCACCCGTCTTCCTCTCTGTTCTCTCTCCGAGTTTACCTTCACGCTGAACTCAGCCCACTAACACCCTCCACACCCTCCCACCACCACCACTCCTCTCCCCTCCCCTCTCGTCCCCACTGAGAGGTGAGCAGAGAGAGTTTGAGTCCTGCTCATGGAGGGAGAGTCATTTATTTAAAGTATCCTAACACCAGTAATTATTTGTTTGAGTGCTATTTTTTCCCTCCCGGTGCATTTTAATTAGCAGCAGTTTTTAGTGGCGCTCTGCCTGCACTAAATTAGCCGTTACAGAGAGAGGGAGAAACATGAAACGCGCACTTGATCATTCTGCACCTTAAACGCACCTCAGGAATCCTAAATTTAGTTTCCCGTTTGGGTGTGTGTTCGAGGCAGCGCCCGGTTCAGAGCAGGGATTTTATTTGGACGATGGTTTTAAAGATGCATTTGACCTCTGACCTTTGTTTCAACGGCCTCAGAAAGACGGGAGTGTGTGCGATTCTATTTTTCTTTTTCAGCGTGTTTCTGTCGTGTGTGTGTGTATGTTTCAACACACACAGCCACTCCAGCTCACACTCTCACTGGCAGACACTCAGCAGCTAAACTGGGTTATTAGAGCGATTTACATCATAATGCAGGCGTCTGGTTGCTTCAATGGCGTTGTGTGTGGGAACGTCTTGGTAGGAACAGCTGTACGCTCACACAGCAGCCGTATATATATCTTATCTGACGTAAAACCGAACAGCAGACAGACAGAGCATTACTAAATGTTTGCACTATTTTTTTTTCCACTGAACCCTGGTCTTCAAACTGTCTGTTAAATTTACGTCTGTACTCTTTTATTTTCCTTTTTCTTTGCAGCAAAAACTCAGCCTCAAAATCTGAATTTACACAACACACTAATGGTGATAATTAAAGCCAGTATTTTCCTGTGTGTATCCGCTATTACAGCCACAGCTTTCATCCTGATGGAGCTTAGATTGAAAGAGGACAGGCAGACTATAAATATAATAGCTGCCAACAATTCAAAATAACACGTGTTTTGTATTTTAAAAAATGTTGGCTTGGTGTGCTGTTTTTATTTAAATCTATCGGACCTCTGTTCTTGAAAGGCATCAAACGTACCAGTGTAAAAAAACCCGGAAAAAACAAACAAAATGGAATTGTCATTTTGGAAAAGAAAAGCCACAAAATATTCCAGTTTAAAAATGTTGCTGAGCTCTAATTTTAGACTGAACCCGGTTCATATCAAATTTAACATCATGACACAAACAAAACCTTGTGTTTCTTTAAAGTTCAGGTTTTAAAAACCAGAGGATAATCCTTCATATCATGTTGCTGGAGTTAATGTGACAACTGCACAACGTTCACTTTAAAATACACAGCTGTATCTCTGACTGCAGAGGAACACAAAGAGCTCAAACTGAGGAGAACCCCAACATTACCTCTGTGTGTGTGTGTAACTCAAGCGGTCAGGTACGCAGCCTTTTCTGCATGGCTGATCGGCTCACACACACACACACACACACACACACCCACCCACACACACACTCAGCCCTCTCTTGCTTGCCCATTTATTCTATTAATCCCTAACTGAGATGAAAATTCTGATTATAATCCCTGAGGCATCCCTTCGGTCAGAAACAGCATTGCTAATGTCTCGAAAGAGAGCGGCCCGCGCACGTGGGTGTGTGTGTGTGTGGGTGTGTGTGTGAACGGTCATGCCTCATCCTTTTTTTCCAGTCCTTTACCCAAAAGCAGATATTAATAAAAAAAAAAAATTCTTGGCTTGGAAATTGAAAATCAGCAGGAATTCTTTGTGGGATTATTTCAGATGTAAATTTCATTAGTCCTGTCTAGTTTTTTTTTTTTTTTAATGGATTTCTTGTAATTATGATGAAGATTTGAACTCGTGTTTCTCTGGTGAAAATGGGTCATCATAAAACCCAGATTTGAGATGAGGCCAATCATCATAATGACTGGTCATTTAGTGAGAAATATTGGCTGATAAGCTATCAGTATTGGCTCAGAGGTGATCACAACTAGGACATGATGATGGTTTCAAAGTTTCAGGAGAATAATCCATCAGAATAATTCAACATTTCTGGCCCGAAACATGCGGCGCTTCATTTTGTTCAGCGTATTCTGGCTTCAAGCCGCCCAACACAAGTATTGTTGCTCTGTGATCTACTGATTAGCAATTAGCTTATCGTCACTGGCTAATGCTAGCCATCTCAGTACACATTAGCTGATTTTTAACACCAATTCGGAGCCTGGCTCTGTTTCAGATTCCTCCTCCTCTTCCAATGTTTCCTTTTTCTCGCTCGCCTCACGTCTCTCTCTCTGCTGCATTAGCAGTCGATGCAAATCCAGGGCAGCCGATTGATACTGAATCAATTACAGTATGTTTGCTGTGTGTGTGTGTGTTTGTGTGTAATGCTGCGCCACATCCCGGCAAGCCTACAAAGAGATTTCACACGCTGGCTGCCATCACTAATCTATTGTCGCTCTCCCTTTTTGTCCGTCTTTCTTTATTTCTCCACGTGAGATTTTATTTAGTGGACTCGAGTGCAGCGTTTGAGCGGTGGGAGTGTGGCTGCGTCGGCATTTTGAATCAGATCACAGAGTGTAAACATGCTGCTGTGTGTGCATGGGTGTGTGTGTGTGTGTTTGTGGAAGGAATCAGAAAAACAGGCTACTGGTAGAACTGGAGAAGCTAATAATCTGCCACCGAGGCCAAACGGACTCTATTGTAGTTTTATTCTTTCTCTTGGAAAAAAAAAGAAACAGTCCTGACAACATGTCTGCAGTCCAGATGGAGCTAAAAACTGAACTTTGCTGCTGATGGGAATTAAAAAGTAGAATAAGACAAAGACAAGCCTCTCTCTCACTGTCTAACACACACACACACACACACACATTGTTACATAAGACCGTATTAGAGCATCAGCATTAAAATGCTAACTACTGTAAACGTCATCCTGCAGATGACTCTGCTGATTTCACGTTACACCTCTTTAAAGCAGAGCCATCCTGGCTCCCAGTCCCGGGTTCAGCTCGGGACTCAGGACAGTAATCTGTCCGCTGATTGGTGAGGACCTCCGACCTCGATTCCCCGCAGCTCTGCTCTGTGCAGCTGAGGAAACCCTGATGACATCCTGACACATCAGCAGCGATACTTGTGACTCGTCCTGCAGCAGTGCCGCGTCTCGCTGAATACTCCAGCTGCGTGGTTAAAATAAAGAAATGGAACCAGGGTTGAATGTGACCTTTGACCTCTGCTGAAAAGAGATTCCCACACTTTACAGCAGGTTGCTTTGCTCTGTGTGCTGACTAGTACTCTTTTTTACCCCCCCTTGGACTAATCCTCCGGTTAAAAAGGAAGTGACGCTCGACCAAAACGAAATGTTTCGACTCAGTTTAATTTCCACTTCTGGAAGTAAAAGGAGGAAACAGAAAACTGATGATCAGCAGTTATTAATATTGCTGCAGCATACGATAACAGCTGGCCATGTTGGTGTAAATTAGATTAGTCATTTCAGAGAATTGGATGTGAAAGCTCTGGCGGCGGCGGTGGCGGCGTGTGGTGAGCCTTCCTGGGAGGTGCAGGAAGTGATGCGTTTTTCATGGGCCACGGGTCTGGAATAAATAGAAAGCAGAACACGGAGAGGAGCATCACACAGGGAAGAGACGACAACAACATCAAAGAGCGAAAACAACAACAACCAAAAATCGCAGTGAAAAAGGCGCCACACTGCCCACACACACACACACACAGACTGTCAGCTGGTCTCTGAGACGCAGCTTTGGCCAAACGTGGTGACAGGAAGGTTAAAAACATATACAGAAGAGTGACACGGCACAATGAGATGTCAGAAGGAGCTGCTTTACTGTGTGTTCGGCGGTGACGTTGGTGACGTCAGGCGGACCCTCGCTCTGTGATGGAGGATTGTTTATTGATCCAACTCTTTGTGTTTATGTGAGCGATCCGACATCCACGCTACATTTACTTCATCGTGGTGAGAGGGAAAGCTGCTGTTTTTGGCTCTCCTGCTGCTCGCTGTGTGTGTGTGTTTATTCCAGCACACACACACACGCACACACACACACACACCCACACACCCCCCACACACACTCAGGGGCTGCACATGTAGCTCAGCTCTCTTATTATGTTGAAGGCCACTACATAAAACTGTTTATACACTACAAAGCTTATTTATATAGGCCACTGGATTACAGACTGGCTCTATACAAGACTCACACACACACACACACACACACACACAGTTCTATGTAGCTTATTCCTATCTCACGTGCCAGAGATTTGTTC
Organism: Kryptolebias brasiliensis; assembly: GCA_028566095.1. NCBI lineage: Eukaryota > Metazoa > Chordata > Actinopteri > Cyprinodontiformes > Rivulidae > Kryptolebias > Kryptolebias brasiliensis. The sequence goes on along the minus strand of JAOXNZ010000105.1, from coordinate 8,764,203 downwards.
ATTCATTGCTACCTGTCGTTACTTACAACATGTGTGTGGTTAGTGTCGCACAAGTGAGCATGAAAGTGTGTGTGGACGCAGGACGTCCTGTGTTAAAGAGTGCCAGAGCTGAGCTGGCAGGGCGTGGGGGTGTGTGTGTGTGTGTAAGGACTGTGCTCTTTTCTCTGGTTTCATGTTCCCCTTTTGGCTGAATCTTAACTGCACAATGGCAGCACACACACTCACACACACGACCAGCTTCGAACCTCACTGATGAGTGAAGCTGTTTGCGGTGCACGCTCTGCTCTGTACAAGAGAGTCTGCTGGTTCAGTTTGGGAGAATCAGTCAATTCATTCTTCAGTTCACATCCAGAACAATTGGTGGGAATAAAGTCCCCCTCACAGCAGGAGGTAATTCCATTTGTTTTAGTTTTGACATGTCACTGCAGTCGTAAAAATAACAAATAAAACTGCACCACCTTTGGCTCCTTTCTCCTCTTACGGCTGCATGGAGGTAGCAGAAAACAGCTGAGCAGGTCATCAGACAGGAACCATCTGATGAGATGATCTGGGATCTGTTTTTAATATTTTATCATTAAAAAAATTAAGTAATGCAAAAAGTTATAGTAAGAATAATGGGGGAAAAAAACCCACTGGTCTTATTTTCCAAATGCTCTAACAAATATCTTAAATTTGCTTCTAAGAACTACCATGTTTGATATGTGATGTTTCCACAGTATAATCCTTCAAACAGTTTATTTTTATTTTTCTTATTTGTGACTAAGATTGTTTATTTAAATGGCCAACATATCTCTGCCCCTTCTTTGTTCAAAAGTGAAGACTTTATAGCCCGTTTACTGCCATATTGTATTTTTGGTGTTTTTTAAGCATCATGTAACAAACTACAACTAGACGTATTAGCAGCAGCAAGATAAGAGCTGTGAATGCCTTAAAGAGCATTTTTTATTTTTTCATCCAGAAAATGTCCCATGTATTTACATAGACTTTAATGTATACTGCATCCAGCCACTAGGGGGCACTCGTTTAGTTTCAGCTTCAACTTCTGTGTTATGTTCCTATGTCAGGTTTAGTGCAAGTGAGCAGCATTAATTTTCCAAGAGCCATTTTTGCTCCGTTATTGAAAGAAATCAAAGTTCCACAAATTGAACCAAAGAATGGGCACAGTTGGCACAAAAAAAAAAAAAAAAAGACACAAATCTAATAATTGTACCTTTGTTTCCAGGCAAATATATTGGAAGTCCTATTTCAGGATTGTTTGATTTCTTTTTTTTTGGCATTTAACATCGTTGCCAATTCTTGGTGAAAATGCAGCAGTACTCTCTTAGCTTATCAAACACACTGCCCGTGAACTAACACTTGTGACAGCCATCGACTCTTGGCACTTTTTTCTTCATCACATTATCCTTTGTCTGTTTGTCAGAACAACCTTTGACAACAAAGCTTGACTAAGGAATGTTTTGGTAAAAAAACGGTACAGATGTTTTATCTTTCCACAAGACTTGTTACTAAAATTTGGTTTTAATTAATTAAATTGAAGTTGTTTTCATTTAGATATCGAGTCCCGGATTGAGATGACTCCGTGGCCACTTTTGGCCTTTGGGCCTTATTTTGCTCCTGTGAGATCCAGTCTGTGTTTCTGACTTGATGTTATGTTTAAAGATGTGTCACCTCTGCTCAACTTGGATTCTTTACCGTGCAATGGCTGTAACAGCCTTATGCTCTAGCAACCCAATTCCGCAAAGAAACCCTCCAAACCTGAACCACTGTGTTCCTCCTCTCACTACCGGCCAACAAATCACAATCGGTATTACCCAGGACTCATAATACATTAATTTTCACACCTACCTGCAGAGTGCCTGTTTGTTCTCCTGCACACGTGCTACGTTTTTACACATTAAAACACCATTATGCTCTGACTGACAAGACTGAAAACGGTGAAGAAAAAAAAAAAGAAAAACATTAAATCAGACGTTAATTCTGAAGATGTTGAAGAATGCACAGTTTAACAATCCTTAAAGGAATCCCACACGTAAACACAACACACACGAGGACCCCCACCAGCAGACGCTCTGACTCTGCCCGATAATTTGCGGAGGCTCATTTGAATTTTAAGCGCTACTTTAATCTTCAAAGCTCAAACAGCTTTATGAATATTCATGCAGTGGGCAGACTTTAGTTCATTACCTCGTTGTAAATTCTAATGACCATTAGGTCCTCACAGTAATTGCCAATTGTTTTGCATTTTTGATTGGCCTATTACCATGCACGTTGGCGGCGCACATCAGCCACGCTTGTCAGAGCTGGCATGTCAGGGTGTGTGTGTGTGTGTTTGATTGTGCCTTAGGTTAGAGATATGTTTGTGTGTGAGAGCTGAGTGTGTGTTTTTAGGCTTATATAAATGAAAGTAACATTTTTTTTTAATTGAGTGAAGACGAGGCAGAGATTGGACATATTTCATTTGCATGACGTCTGTTCCCTCGTTACGCTTCTTGTTTTCTCAGAAAGTCCGCCCCAATCAGAACCATCTGCCTCTCTCCTGTAAAAGATTTCTCAGTGCCCATCTTTCCTTTCTTTCTCAAACGGCCCACTTGTCTTTTTTTTTTTTGCGCGTGTGTCTGTGTGTCCACAGTCTTTCTGCTTCTCCTTGAACAAACAAATACCTCTCCCCTTTTCTTCCCCTTCGTCCTTCCTCAACTCCATCCTCAGCTGCCATTTTGGAAACAGTGATTCGTCTTCCTAATTGAGTTTCTCTAAACGCTGAAGAAAACTCTCTAAGAAAAAGTCGAGACAAAGAAAATGAAGTCTTTTGTTCGAAAAAATGGCTCGTTTTCTTTGTGTTGCACATAAAACACACACCTGTAGAGACATTTTGTTCCACTTTTCTGCTCAAAGAGATACTTGTGTTTGCTTTTTTATTGTGCGAGGAAGACAAAAGGAAAAATGTCAATAAAATAAATCAATTTTCCTCCAATATTAAAGCTGAACAATTAAAGAACAAACAGGAAGTGGAATGCATGCGCTAATCTTTTTGTTTTCTTCTCTAGTTCTCTTTGTTGTTTTTTCCCCCCCCTCATCTTTTAACCCTTCTCTAACACACACACACACCCACACGTAAACACACACTTTTTTCCCTCTTATCTTCACATTTTGTGTACAAAGGCTGTGAGCGGGTTTCAGAACCTACGTAACGATGAAAAGGAATTTTTAATCGGCCAGAAATTAGCAAGGTTACAAACGGCAGTGTAATAGACAAGAGGAATTAGTGTGTGTGTGCGTGTTTCGAGGGGGAGTCTTCTGTGGGACTCATGAGGCCTGTTTCCCGAGGTCTCTTTTTAGCTCCCCCCCTTACAAACACACACACACACACACACCTCTGGCTGCTGTTACTCACTTCAAAGTTGTTAATATTCAGTTGGGAAACTGGATCCAGAACACAGTTAAATTATTAAGCGTACGAACTTTTTAGGCAGTAAGATGAACTGATGGGAAACATCTATGAGATGCTCCTTTTCTCTACGTGTGTGTGTGTGTGTGTGTGTGGGTGTGTGTGTGTGCCCTCTCCTCCTGCCTGCTTCTTGGTCTTTGGCCAAGGGCATGCATAATTGATCCGGTGCCCACGATCATTTTCTTGATGTAATTGCCCGGGTAAGATATGATGAAATCTAATGGATAATTTATCCCCCACCCTCCCCAAAATGGATAAAGAACCGCTAAAATGTTCCTTTTAGGCTTTTTGTCTGAGAGCGTGGGTGTGCGTTTGGTGGCTTCGCTCGTATTTTAGGTGAAGACAAACAAAAAAAAACAAAAACAGGGAATCTTGAGAGGAACGGCAACAACAAACCAACGATGAGTGACACGAATCGGTTGTTGTCACGGAAACGTTTCCCCGTGTACAAATTTATCAGAGTAAAACTTCAAAAAAATAAAATGTGACAAATTTTCCTGGAGTGAGTACTCAATCTTTTGTCTGCATGAGGCTGTCTAAATGTGACTGTTTGGGATTTTCTTTTTTTTTTTAATAATTTTATACATTTTTTTTGTTTAAAATTCCAGAGAAAGTGCTACATTTTCTGGTCATCGCAGAATTGATTTATTCCAAGCAGACCCTAAATTCAAACCAGTCATCACAACAGCAATATGCAGTCATTAAAATGTTCCTTTCACATGTGCAAATTATCCTAACCCCCAAAATAAAGTAAATAATCTAGAGTATAACATGGTCATTTATGAATTTTCCTCCCTCTTCCTTTCTTTTGTCTTGTTTTGTTAAGGTTTTTTTTTTATCCCCATGTGCTGCAGTTTTCCACAGATGTGTTTCAACATGTTCTGGACTGTAGTTACAGCTGCTGATCTCTCTCACACACACACACACACAAACACACACTTGGACACACACATTTCCTAATGTCATAGAACCGAGCCTTTTTCCGGCCTTTATTCGATTCATGCCTTTTTTCATCCGAAGCTTGTTGAAAAGCGTCGGCTCGGAGATCCTCTCTGCAGATGTAACGCACTCCGAGCTCCGTCTGCTGACGGACTGCCGGGACAAAGGGACGCACACACACACACTGTTTATCTTCGCTGCATAAACGCAGGCCCAAAATTGCAGCGCTTGGAGAGGTGTTGAGAGGAAGGAGGGAAGAGGTGGAGGAGGTGGTGGGGGGGTGGGGTACACAAAAGGCTAGATAGAGGGGCACAAGAGCAGATCATTTGGGGGGGATAGAGGGTGTAGAGGAGGAAGGAAAGGCTGTGTCCTGGCGCTCGCTGTCCATTAACAGATGAACTTGGCCAACGTCCAACTGTTTGATGAGACTGGTGTCGCAGGGCTGCATGTGTAATGGGTGGGTGTTGGGTGGGGGCACACACAGGCACGCATGCACAACTACATGAAGCGTGCTTTCCTTGATCTGCCTCTGCATTTAACTCAGTGTAGGCGATAAAACAACATTTACCTGCACTCACACACACTCTCTGCAGTCGGACTGGGTTAGAGCAACATGGTCCATGCTACATGGTTAAAAAAAAAAAAAAGAAAATAGAAAGGTAGGAGGGCAACAAAAGAGTCAAAAATCACTGAAAAAATACAGCAGATTTCCACTTAGAGCCTCTGAGGTCTCCGCAGAGAAGTGGACTTTGGCAGGGACAGAAGAAACAGGTGGGACAGATGAGAAAAATGAGACAGTTTCGACAGTTGAGACAAATGAGACAGATAGTATAGTTGAGATAGTTGAAGCAGATAGGACAAGTGAGACAGATAGGACAGATAAGACAGATGGGACAACTAAGACAACTGGGACAGATGGGAATGATGGGACAGATGAGACAGCTGAGATGGATAGGAAAGATGAGGCAGATGGCATACCTGAGACATATGAGACAAATGGAACAGATGAGACAGCACAGCCAAATGAGATGGATAGGACACATGGGGCACCTGAAACATATAAGACAGATGGCCCAGATGAGGCAGGTGAGACAAAATAGACATTAGACATGTGGGACAGATGATAAAGATGAGACCGATGGGACAGATGAGAACAATGAGACAGATAGAACAAGTGAGACAGATGAGACAGAGACAATGTAACAGGTGAGACAAATAAGACCAGTGAGACAGATAGGCAGATAAAACATATGGGATGAGAACAATGGGACAAATAAGACAGGTGAAACAGATGGTATAGATGAGACAGCATAGACAAACTGGACAGATACGACAAATTGGACAGATGAGACAACTGGAGCAGATTAGAAAGAAAGTATAAAGAAGTAAAATACTCTCCTGTCCAACCTTCCTTCAGTTTGTCTTTCTGTAAAGTTGAAGCTGACAGACTTTGAACACTTTTCCATTTATGTTCATAAACTGGGTCAGAGAGTTCAGCAGGAAGTTTCTGTTCTAGTCCGAGCTGCAGGTTCAGAGGGTTTGATGCCTTGCCAAAGGGCATGTTGGTGTCAGTTGGCTGTCTGGTTGTAACTCAGAGGGAAAGTGGTTGGTAAAAGTTTCAGTTGTGTCTGACAGATGGGCCTTGCCCTGAAGGAAGCATTAATCTGTAGTGGGACGGGTGTTTTCCTGTCCTGCGTCCTGGCGCAGCGTTCAGCTTTTACTTCCTTGTTGTGAAAGTTGGTGTTTCCACAAACATCAGCTTGTCTAATTGATGTGATTAAACCTGTTTGTTTTACCTCTGCTGTAAACTGGACCCAGTAGCTGTGAGTTTTGCCTCGGTGTGAAATGAAATTGAAACAGACCTTTGAAATGGTAGTTCTAACAGAGAAATCTACGAGACCATTTTCCATGACATGGTTTGGACTCAGAAAGTAGTGTGTTCTGTAATTTATGGCTGAGTTCTGGTCTTTGTTTTAAAGGTACTCATTGGGATGTCATGAAAAAATTCACAAAGTAAGAAACAAAGTACAATATTTTCCCTTCATACCAATTATTAATGTATCCAACGTTTGTGAGCAACGTTTGTGAACGGCTGCCACCTACCAGGTGTTTTTGTTTACCTACGGAAACAGCCAAAGTGACTGAAAAAAGGTCAACAATGGAGACGTCCATGGATAGAATTGTTTGGGATTGAGAAGTCTAAAGATTTTGATGTATTGGTATGTATTTATGCTCAGATTTGTTGAGTAAAGTATGCAAAAGTATGCAAATAAAAAGATAGTTTAGGTTGAAACAGTAATTTTACTGGTATAGAAAAGCTGCATGTGTTTGAATGATTTTTATAGTACTCCACCGCCCTGCTTGACCTCCAATATTTACTCTTCACAGCTGTCTCACTCTTATATTTCCACATAAATGTCTTCTCCGAGATTCTAGCTTGTCTAACGCCGCTATATTTGTTTACCTACATAAACGATGGCCTAATGTAGGTCAGTCACGTGACCCAAGCTTCCATATGGTTTTCAACAGATTCAATCCAGTGCTTTGTTTTCATTGAGTGTGTTCCCACATTTCAGAGTATCAATATATCTGAACAACTACTGGAGTAAACGCTTTCATAATGCGCTGTTTGATACAGCTGAGGATAGCCTTTTTATGTTTGATTTCATAGTTTGCCCGAGTCTAGAGTGCCAAACTGGAAGCAAAACACACACCGAGTTACTAAAAGAAAATGCAGAAAGATCTCCAGGACTTTGAGTAAGATATGACTGATCTCAGTAGGCAGAAACATCTGATCATTCATGTGATCAGTTATGCCCTGTATCCAACTTGAGGGATGATCAGAAACCACTGACCTCAAGTCTTTCTCAACAAATGCCCTTTTTATTTGGATTTGACCTTTATCCACCACCATTTTTTTTATGAGAAACTTTAAAAGAACATCAATGGAAGCACAACCAGTGTCAGATGTTCTCCACACTGACTCGAATTGAATGGAACATTTGGACACTGAGAGTCTTCACACTAAAATGTGACCTCATGTAAACAGTATGTCCAGCTGCAGTACCTAGCAACATGTTGCTGTTTTTTTTTAACCTGCTCCTACATCGTCACATGAATACATACCGTCACATGAGTTTAAGCTAATGTTGTCATTGTGCCCTAATTATTTACATTTTTATCAACGTTTGTGTAGCTCAACCAAGGAGATTTGGGGTTGCAAGTTTTTGTCATTGTTATTTTGGGGTTAAAGGCTTAAAAGTTTGGGAACCACTTTTTTGAGATGGTGAATTGCCTTCAGGACCACAATGTATTATAACTGCAGACACACACACACTCACTCAGGTGAAGACAATAGCAGTTACAGTATCCCAGCTGGTAAACATATAAAAGAAGAAAAAATCCGTATACGGTTACTGTTTACGAGGTCACACATGCATACTGACACCCACAAGAAGAAAAGCATCACTCTACTTAAATGCAGAATCTTAGAACCAGTTTTGGTAAATGGATGGCTCATGAAGGCCGAAACTGGGACTGTATTTATAAATAAAATAAATAAGTAAATAAATAATATATATATATATATGCTAACAGGATCATTTTGCATTTACACGACATGTAGAATATCATGTACCTAACATCACCTGCCACCTTTCATGTCAGAGCTTTAGATTAAGATCATTTTACGCTGAAAATTGACAGAGTTGTAGCTGTTTTGTTCAAACAGTCATGTTGTGCGTGATCTCATGCAATATCTAACGCTTTGAGTATGTGTTGTGAAATTACTTTAAGCTGCTGCCATATAAAATTTTAGCTCAATATTTTTTAAATTAACCAAGTAATAGCCATTTTTTGCGTTGGCTTTTGTTGATTAGCTGTATCAACCGTCTAATGAGTTGTAGAGCTACATCCAATGATTACGTTCAGAAAGTATATTACCTTACGCCACTTTCGCCTTTCGATGTTGGGCAGTAAATATTGTACTCTGGGTGTGTTGACTTCCATTTGACCGGTTTGCAGACTTTATGTTTGCTCTGTTCGACCTCACACCAGTTCATCCAAGTTGAACTTTGACCCGAACATCCTGAACTGCACAGACAAACTGAAACACAAGCAGCAAATAAAAATCTGTTATGCAACAAGCCGTCCTTTAGTAACACCAGAGGTCCATTTTATCACAGTGAGCCGAAAGAGCTTCATTATATTGGTATCAAGATTGTTGAAGAGTCTCAGATCATCCTTTAAAAAGTACACTATGTTCTATATCTGCTAACATAAAACAATTAGCACATCAATAATATGCTTTTTTGCTGCACTGCAGAGTTAGCTTGTTTGTTGGCCGCTAACCAACATAGCATGTGACGTAATTTTAATATCACTGCTATTAGACTCCACTGTGAACCATCTACAGCACAGAAGATGATCTGATGTCACATGCAGCACGCTGTGTTTATGGAAGCATGGCCAAAGAAGTTAGATTTTGGCTACTTCGGCCTGCACTGTGAATGTAGCCTAATTCAATTTTGAACATCTCATCAGAACATTTCCTTCAACTGGCGCGAAAGTTTCTAAGGGAGCATCGAGTTTTGTATTTTATGAACTTAGACACAGACATCTTGCATGCTTTTTGTTCATTTTATTTATTTTTTTCAATTTACAGTGTTGATCCTACAAATTCTGTCTAAATTAAAAGCCTAGCATTTATTGAAGGAATGTTTGAAGGAATGCCATATTTTTAAACTGAGATTTTCTTATGATGAGAATTGACCGAGTTATAAATGTTTTGGTCAAACTTTGTAAATGACATGTAGCACAATCTCATGCGATATTGCAACATCTCATGAGACCTGTTAGCGCTCAGAGTATTTGTTGAGGATAAGTCTCCGCTACTACCACATAAACTTTTAGCTCACTTTCTTTAAAATTACCAGAGTTATAGCCATTTTAGTGTTCGCTAACATAAGTTAGCTGTGGCTGCCATTTTGACTTGGGTTGACTTCAAAAGTCAATGAGTTGCAGATTGACACCTAGTGATTACTCTCTGGAAGTTACATTAAAACTCACCCAGTTTTTCATGAGATATTTTGCTAACAGACAGATAGACTTGAATCCAAAAGTTATTGGCAAAGTTTTAAAAGCAGACCTCAGGTGATCAGTTAGTGCTTGAAGTATTGAGGATGCCTCTCAGCCACTAGAGAGCCACATTTTAGTTTAAAATCTGTAAAATTGACCGAGTTACAGACATTTTTGTGTTTGCTAAGGTTGCTTAGCTGAAAGGGACTGACTCCAGAAGTTAATGATTTGTAGATGTGTATCTGATAGATACTTTCTGAAAGTTTCATTAAAATCCATCCTATAGTTGATGAGATATTTTGCTAACAGCCTGATAATGAATTCTAGTAGTTGACTTCTGACACTGCGATGTCTCAGCCTTAAATGCTGCATGTTCCTTTAACTCATCTCATGCTGCAGATGTTCCTGTGTGGATCAGAATCCAGGTTCTGCCACTGTGGCTGTAAGATCATTGACCATCTCTGCAAATCCTGTACAGGCAGAGCTTCATTTAAACATCCCCACACACGCTCTCCCTGCAGGCTTGTAAGTGGTGTTACTTAGTGGTCCAACCTTTGGCTAATTCTCTACTCCCCCCCCCCCTCCTCCTGCAGGCTGTTTGTGGCCATATTACTGCATTAAAAATGAGAGCTGCTTGGCTCGGAGCTACACCATATTGGCTACCGTTTTTTTTTTTCTTCCTCCTGTGCTGTAATCTTATGTAAACACAGAAACCAGCTCTCAGCTCACTCCGGCAGATACAGGCCAGCAGTGATGTCCCATCGTCATATACCGTATGAAGACTGGAAGCAGGCAAGTGTTAATACAGACGAGTTTCTGCAGGGGCTGAGCTGTCATCTCCTCAGTGGTTTTGTACCAAAGAAAACAGAAGGAGAGAGACTGAAATAAAGCTTAAAAAGTTTGCTGAAGTCCACCTGGGAATGTTAGCAGACTTTAGAAGAAGTCTGAAGAGTTCTGGAATTGTTCAGGAGGGGAAAACACAGACATAACTGGCTGATGACTCTTAGCTACTACCACACCAAAATTTAGCTCAATATGTGTAAATTTGGCTGAGTTATAGCCATTTTTGTGTTGGCTATAGTTGCTTAACTATAATAGACGTCTTGATTGGGGTTGACTCTAAAATGTAATCAGTTGTAGATGAACATTCAGTGATTCATTTTTGAGAGTTTCATTAAAGTTTGTCCAGTGGTTTAGAAGACATTTTGCTAACAGACAAACAGGCTTGACTCCAACAGTCAGTGCCAAACTTTTAAGCAAAGATTTTGCACAATGAGCAGCCCTTGGAGTATGTGTTGTGAAATGCTCACAGCTACTGCCACGACAAATTTTAGCACAATATCTTTAAAACCATTTTTGTGTTTTGTAAGGTCAGTTGGCTGCGGCTGCCATCTTGAATTGGGTTGGCTCCAAAAGTGAATCAGTTGCAGATGTATGTTCAACAATTAATTCCTGAAAGTTCAATTAAAGTTTGTCCAGTGGTTCTCAAGATATTTTGCTAACAGACAGACAGAGTTAACTGCAATTAGTTTCTCCAGATATTACTATAAATTTATATTGTGGTTCATGAGATGTTTTGCTTACAGACAGACACACAAAAACACAGACAGACTGTGTGTCTAAAAACATTTGTCTGACTCCAACAGTTAATGCCAAAGTTTTAGACAAAGCTCTTACGTTATATGCAGCACTTGGAGTGTGTGTTGTGAATTAGCCTCAGCTACTACCACACCAAATTTTACCTCAGTATCTGAATAAATGTCTGCGTTTTAACCATTTTTGGGATTTGTAAAGTTGCTTAGCTGTGGCAGCCATCTTGAAGGGGATTCATTCCAAAGTTTAATCAGTTGTAGAAGCACGTCAAATGATTACTTTCTGAGAGTTTTATGAAAATCTGTCAAGTGGTTCCTGAGATATTTTGCTAACATCACATACACACACAGACACGGTCAGAAACATTCTCACCCGCTGCCTTCATGTCAAAATGATGTCAAAATAATTGAAAGTGAGTCTGAAGAGGAGAATTCAAAAGAAAGACAAAGATAAAGTGGAAAAAAAAAGATATCTGCAGCCCGCTGAAAGGAACATGTTGTGACGTGACCCTTGTCCAGCTCGGTGTACGCATAAAAGCATCTGTCTTCAAAGATATGTTTTATGTATGCGCACATGCACGTGTGTGTGTGTGTGAATGATCTATGGTTTGTGTTTACCCTGCCATATTTCGGCCTGGCCTGCCTTCACCGGCGTATGAATGATAAATTACGGATGTCCATCGGATTCACCCGGGCACCTGTGGTCCCTCGCTCCCCAGGCCATGTGGTGGTGGTGTGTGTGTGTGTGTATGTGTGGGTGTGTGTGTGCAGGGGGGGGGGGGTTGAATAAATAAACAGGCGAAGTGAGAGATAAACAGAAAGGCCTGCAGGGATGCAGGAGAATGTTTTTAGCTCCCTGACTTGTTTAATTTTTTTTGATTAATGGTGATTTCAACATTTTAGCTCTTTATGTTTGCAAAAAGCCAAAACATAAAACTGACATACCTCTGTTTAAGAAACTGGAAGCAGCATAATTTGGTATTTTCACATCTTGACAGGTCTCGTTCCATTTTGAGAGTTGTTACATCATTAAGGTAATTATGCTGAGTCAGCATTCACACTATTGTTTTCCTGTTTATAGGTTCCGCCGTACGTTTGTTTGGACTCTTAACTACTTCAGCTCGCATTCAGCAATTTCACCCATTCAGGTAGCAAAACATTCAGCTCATTCGGGACATTACGGCTAGGACTTTTGGTATTTGTTCTCATAGAAATGCATTGAGAAACTTTGGGCTCTTTGAACTCTCCTTCAGCATACTGGCTTCATTTTTAGCTTTCAGCTACTGTGCTGCTGGCTTTAGCCTTTAAAAACCATTCTGATAATTCCAGCTTTCAGCTACTGTTTTGATCATTTAAGATTTCATCTACTGCATTGCTTATTTTATATTACAGCTACTGCTCTGCTGGTTTTAGCTTTTAAGGACTGTTTTGATACTTTTTGCTTTCAGCTACTGTTATGCTGGTTTTAACTATTGTTGTGCTGGTTTTAGCTTTTAGCTACTGTTCTACAGGTTTAGGCTTTCAGCTACTGTACTGCTGGTTTTAGCATTTATGTACCGCTATGATAATTTTAGTTTTTAGCGATTGTTTTGATACTTTTAGCCTACAGCTACTGTTTTGCTAAGTTTGGCTTTTATCTACTGTTCTGCAATTTTTTTCCTTTTAGCAGCTGTTCTATTTTTAGCTTATAGCATTTCCCCAAGCATTTCTCATTGCATTGTTGCAGAAAATGCAGATTCTTTATAGTTCTGAAGTGACACCTGGTTTCGTTCCTCTGTCTCTGTCTCTGTATCTGCATGTCGTCTGTTAATCTGTGACCAGGTTTATCAACGCTCTTCATCAACAGACTGTGAAGTTCTGCCGATAGATAAACGGGTATCAGCTTCCTTTTGGACCAGCAGCGTTTTATTTGGCTGATAAATAACTGAAAAGCAGCATGAGATAGAGTTGTTGTCGCGTGTTTGAACAGTTAGGAACTCTTCTTCGTGTCAAGTTTGAAGGTTGAAAAGTCAGAAACGTCAGAACTAAAATACCGATGCAGAGCAGTCAAATTTGAAGAGCTGTTTTTTTTTGTTGTTGTTTTCTTTTTGTAGAAATCAGGGCTGAGCCGGCGGTGTTTAATGTCCAGCGTGTGAACCGGATCAGGACTTTAGCTGCATTGAAGTTCTGGATGGATCTGCTTCTTTAAGAACTCCCGTTTGTCTCTAATTTCAGCATAACATTGGACTGGACCTCCTCATGTCTGTCTCCCCGATGACATGCCTTTGCTCAGTTTTTTTTTCCTGAGAATGTCTGTGTTTTTTTCGAACCGTGTGTGTGTTTGGGTGTGTGTGTGTGTTTCTTTTGAATGTTGTGGTTTCTGATTAGTTTTGCAGAAACACTGCTTGCCGTGCATGGCTGCGTTCTGTTGACTGCCGAGGCCTCGGAGGTGCTGCCGTTCACCCCGTTCCTCCTTCACCTCTCAGTCCCTCCCCCCCCACACACACAACCCCCCCTCACCCAGTGCTGTTGTTGCTGTTTTCTGGGCCCGCTTGTCTCAGTAACAGTAAATACCCTTGTTACCTGACACAGATCCACCTTTATACTTGACCGAGCACACACAGGAGGGCAGCTGTGAGGGTGTGTGCGTGCGTGTGTGAGGAGTGTATTCTCCAGCGACCCTCTGCCCTCTGGTTTAAAGGAACTGAGTGAACACACACACCTCCCTGCAGCACCCCCCCC
>JAOXNZ010000105.1:8688406-8698621 GCA_028566095.1 Kryptolebias brasiliensis | reverse complement strand
GTTAGAGTTTTTTTAGATGCTAAAATTTTCTGTCAGTGTTTATTTTTTTTTGTTTTCTGAAGATTAAAAAAAAAAAAAGCTCCCCAAGGCTCAGTTTTGAGTCTCATTGTATTCTCTATTTTTATTATTAACATTAGGATAAATACGTTTACAACTAAAGTGCACTTTTATGCAGACAACACCATACTTTATTCAATCAGCTTTACTTTGAGCCAAGCTGCTGAGGGCCTTCAAATTGCCTTTTAACAGCTGCAGGCAACAAAAAGCAGCTTAAAATTGGCGCTTAATGTGAATAAAATTTCATGTTGTTTCCCAAAAGTCACCCCAATACCTCAGACAATATTGACATTTCTACCTTATGGGGAGACTTTTAAAAAAGTATCATCCTACAAATATTTGAGTATTTTGCTGAATGAATGCCTTTCTTTTAAAATGCATTATGAAGTTATAGCAAAACAACTAAAGCCTGGGCTTTATAAAACCAAAATATACCTATCTTTATTTATCAGTCAGGAAAGAACTTGTTTAGGTTTTGTTTCTACCTGATCTTGGCTATGGCAATTTTCATTATATGCATGCTGCTTCTTCCACATTTCATTTTTTATATTCTGTATATCATAGTTCTGTACATTTCATAACAAAGTCTCAGTGGACTTTATAATCTGCTTGCTTGGCCCTCTTCAAGCCCAAGGAGACAACAGCACTGGATTTATTTTATTTGCACAAAGCTATATTGACTAAACTTCTTTCTTATTTGTGTACTTTTTGAATACATTCAAAGACCTGAGTTGCAGTCCTCCGGTTGGCTCCTCTTTGGAGTTCCCAGGAATTTTTCTGAACTTGGTAAAACAGCATTCTTGTATTTTGCAACTTGGTCCTGGAATAATATTCAGACCAAACTAATGCTTTATGCTTTTGTCTCTGGGAGAGTTCAAAGCTCTTGTTAAGTCTTCTGTCACTAAAGAGTGCAGCTGCTACTTAAGTTGGACTTGGTATCTGTACTACAGTATTTATTTCTTTAATGCATTTTGATGTTCATTTTAAATTTTAGCTTGTAATCTTGCAGGGTGTCCGAGCTTGATCCATCTTGATAAGAGATGTTTATCTCAAGGAACTTTCTGGTTAAATAAAAGTAATTATATATTTTTTTTTCACAGTGATCTTTGTAAACGCCGATTGACTTACAATTTGCAAACCCAACAGTAAACTTCTGCTTTGGTGATTGAACTGTCACCTAAATTTTAACTTTGTCTGATAAGCTGGGCCGTTTGCATAAGAAGGGGCTTTGCTAATGTGACTACTGGTCCGCACTGATCTTCTTTTTTATTGATGGAAATTGAGGTCTGATACTTGCATCTTGAGTGGAGGTCCCATGGCTAGACAGACAGACAGACAAACCGGTTGACAGTGGTGAATGAGTGGCGGCGTGCCAAAGCCAATGAGAGGCAGGGAGAGGGGAGATGCTCATGTTTAATTCATAAACATTTAAATAATCCCCTGAACGTGGAGTGTGATGGTCTGTGTGAGGACCTGTGTATGTATAAGATCGTAGCTGAAAAAGTTAAAAGTGATATATAAGAGTAAATTACCTCTTACTTTTGAATATTGACAGAGAAACCTGTATTTGCCTCTGTATGTGTGTTTAGCTAATCAATGGAGATACATAGTACTGTATTCATATTTTGCATTTGGACTGAAAATGAGTGACTTCTGGCTTTGAGGAATGATCACAGACATATTACAGCCTTATGCAAATGAAGCAGGATTCTTATTGCGGCACTACTGGCTCTTATATATTCCTGTTTAACCATATCTAATGTCTTTCAATACATCCACCAGCCACATGAATAATTATTATAATAAAATGACTTGAAGAAATGCAGATAATTCTGTGAGAAATGGTCTGATTCTGTATTAAGATTTTATTTCCTTTGTGGCCTAAATGCTCAGTGCAGCTTAGTATTGCCTATAGCTCCAGCAGTCACAACTGTCTGGAGTTTTTATTATAATATAATAAGAATTCATCAGCATCTTCCTCCTGTCTAACTCAGAGGTACCCAAACTTTTATGCTTCTGACACATAGCAAAAGTTGCAGAAACTTGTCACCCCAACTATTTAGCTAAAATAAAAATCTTGCTAATAAGCCATTAATAAAGAGCCTTTTCAAACATTATAAACACATTTATGTATTATTTGTATTTTTATTTTGTAACAGTTTATGCTAAATATGCTATTGACAATCATTTTAAAAGTTCATTTGATTTTTGTAGAATATCTCAAGACTCTTTGCTTGTTGTTTTATATCCCCAAGTGGGGTCCCCCAACTGCAACCACAACCTTTGGAACCATTAGTGTTCTGTAACCAACTACAAGTATACTACTGAATCTGACAGATGTGTGTTTTGGTTGTAGATACTTAGTGTGAGAACTTCAACTTCGACCAAACAACCTGACACAGGCAAACGTATTTAGAATTTAATAAATAACAAAGATTAATTTAGATGTATTTGTGCTTTGCAGTGAGGGTGGTTGCTTATGATTACAAAGTTTTTTTTCTGGTGAGCCAAAAAAGGTACATTTATTGTCTTTTAAAGTTTAAAACTAACACAGAGCCATATTTAAGTAAAAAAACACCAAATTTACAACCACCAAATTCACACTTTTTTTGCATTTTATGTGATAGACCAACTTAAATCGGTGCACAATTGTGAAGTAGAGAGAAAATAAGACATACACAGATTTGAATAAACTTGCAGGAAATAGTCCCTGAATGTACATCTACAACTGAATAACTTTTGGATCCAACCCATTATTTTATTCAAAACAACTGGGAGGGACAGCAGTCAGTCTTTGCCACAAACACAATTTTAACATCTGATAACTAATAAAAACTGATGTATTAAGATGGTGAAAACGTAAATGTCACAAATGAACAACAAAAGAACAATTATTCATCCACAGGGGTGCCCTAGATGTTTAAAATAATAATAAAAATGCTCCCACAAAACTGAATTATTTTTTTATTCTGAGCTGCAGACAAAGTGAAACTCATATGAACAGAGTGAGAAAAACTTGAGCCCAGACTTCGACTCTATTGTTATGCTAAAGTGGGGTCATTTTTTGGATGATCCCAGTCTCTTCTCGGACTTCAGATCTGACCTCTTGTTAACACAGACTGCTATTATCATAATCAGCAGCTCTGACCTCTGGTCTGCAATCAGCTAAATCAAGGACTCTTTACAAGGAGAAGACTGGGACGTGAGCGTGTGAAACTGCAAGATTACACTTTGCTCCAATGTCTGCATTTACAACTAATTCACATTATCATACACTGCATGTGGGCATAGCGAAAAATAATGTGCCATAAAACACAGAGCTGTGACGTTATTTACCACTTGTTTTAAATTTAAAGAATGACTTCTCTCACCCAGTGAGAGAAGTCAGATTGTTCTGATGCAAAATAGATTTCATCATGAGGAATAAACATTATGTGGAAATACTGAAGCAACATCTCAAGACATCAGCCAGGAAGTTGAAGCTTGGGCACAAATGGGTCTTCAAATCAACAATGAGCTGAAGCAGACTGCCAAACTGGTAACAAAGTGGCTTAAGGACAAAGTCAATGTTTTGGAGTGGCCATCACAAAGCCCTGATCTCAATCCTATCGATAATTTATGGGCAAAGCTGAAAAGGCATATGCGAGCAAGGCAGCCTACAAACATGGCTCAGTTACACCAGTTCTGTCAGGAGGAATGGGCCAAAATTCCTGCCAACTATTGTGAGAAGCTTGTGAAAGGATATCCAAAATGTTTGACCCAAGTCAGACAGTTTAAGGGCAATGGTACCAAATACTAATGAAGTGTATTTATACTTTTGACTTTGAAGAAAGTAATAAAAATTGCCTTTTAAAACATTCTCTCTCTCATTATTCTGGCATTTAGCAAATAGAAATAATTTTGAAAATCCTAATTGACCTAAAATGGGAGAAGTTTATTCTGAGTTCACGTCAGACAGTGTGAAAAAAATGCATCTGTGTCTTTTTATATAGTGTATGTAAACTTCTGGTTTCAACTGTGATTGTAGTGTCTATGTGTCTCCAAGTGTCTGCTCTCAATACAAGTTACCTTTAATGACTTAAGGGGGTCCCTGTACAGCTTTTCCAGACACACTGACCTTTCAGCCTATACGGGGCAAAGGGGAGGTGTGATTTGTGGGCGTCTGGGGGTGAATGGGGGATGAACTGGGTGAAAAGAAAAAAACAAAGAACTACCTGAACTATCTTAACAAGTCATTAGAATAAAAACGATACAAACAAATGACCCTCATCTTAGATGATGGTGTGTGCTTGCTTCATGTGATAACTCTACTGAAATATCACCCCTCATCTCAGTGTAATTAAGGAACATGGCAACTTTTACTTCAACAATGCACAATTAGAGAATCTCAACAAGAACAGAATAATCACTGATTATTTTGGATGTTCTGACCATTGAAATAAAAATGCACTGGATGGCACTAGGTAAGATTTGTGGCCACCATCTTGCTCAGTGGTAGAAAACCACACATTGCCTTGTGCATGCTGTATGCTGTGTCATCAATCCAGTCCAGAAACACATAGAAATAACCATATTTTACTTACATAAACATATGTTATGCATATTGTGAAAACAGGAGACAATAGTATGCTTTAATGAGCCTCCCACCAAACCCGGTCAAGCGTTAGCACCGGCAAAACGTTGACACAGCAGGCAATCGTTACTGTGATAAAATTACCAAGTGCTGTAATCATTCTAGCCAGACCAGAACATAATTGCTTTTTAAGTAATTAAGTACTTTACATGTCTACTCAGTCTAACCAGAGCTCTGCCATCAGTGTCTGTAGTTCATTTTACTTAGACTAATAGCTTAAACTTATATAATGAATCCTTTTTCTCATAATTGTAGAAATACTTATATAACATGCACTTCAGCACTTAGCCATGGATAACTGAGCTTCTGTCTAGCCTATACACAAATTCCTTTTTTAGCATATAAATTTTACCCATAAAATAGGTAAAAACAGGTTTGTAGACAAATGGCTATTATTATTAAAATATGCTGCTAATAATGATGATTTTTTTTAGTTAGCTGGTATATGCTGACTCTCAGTACCCTGCTTTACAATAATATATCAGTCCAGTCTGGAGAGTGTGATGACTCCTGGCATATTAATACAGTGTGTTAGGCTAGTATTAAAAAAAAAAAAAAAAAAGATATTACCACATTGCTTGAAGATCAGGTTCTGGTAATTATAACAAATGCTGGCAAAACAGTGGGCTTCTTGGCTGAGATTATTATTATTTTTTTTTTTTCTCAGATTTCCATGCTGGCAATCACTAAGAATGCCATAATTTAGCACATACCAAGATGGCACCCACCTTAGCATAGACTGCACTATGGTGGACTATTTCACTGTATTTCTATTTCAGTGACTGACAAGTTCCTGTCAGTGACTTACAAATTGTGGAGTTTGTATGCTGTCAAATGCAGAATGCAGAAAGCAGTTATGAATGAGATGAAGAGATGACAAAATAATTTTGACAATTTTTAATATCTTTTTTATAGATTTGCAGAACCTTTGCAGTTTTTTATCAGGATGCACATTGAGACATTACCTAAAGTCCTTTATGTTATCATTTATGCATAAATTAAACATAAAATATCTGTATATAACAATTATTATAGCTTTTAAGGTAGAAAGCTATAATTAAAAATTCTTTCAAGATCGCATGTAAAGGAAAATAATGTTCCTAAAACAGTGTTTCTGTAGTGTTTAAAGCTGAACTGAAATCAAATCTAAAAAAATTGACATTTCATTTATGTTATTTAGTCAAACACAACATTGCAGGGACCCGTTTTTTGACTTACAAGTTAAATAAGAACAGTTTTTAGCGTTTTAGTCAATAATTTCTGAAGTGAGTGATTTGTGGGGCGGAGTTCATGATGAGCGCTGTGCTGTACCAAAAAATAGAGTATTTTTTATTTAAAATTTCTACAAAAAACATATTTTATGCCTATATTTTCACTGATGTTGGCTTCAAAACACGTTTCAGTTCAGCTTTAAGGTCATGTGCATGTAAATATTAAAGGTTAGGTGACCATGGATGATTATGTGAGAAGAAAAACATCTTCATAATAGCCATTAAAAGGACCTTTAAGGTGATCTTTTGGTAAACAAACAACTTCGTAATGAGAACATGAACTTTTTCAGTCTATCCCGATGCCACTGTATCACGTCACATTACTGTATGTCATCAATCTTGAGGTGAAATCACAGGCAATGCATCTCTGACATGTCAATGTACTGCACTTTAGAAGTCTGCATGAGTCGAGTCCCCTTGCCCTTAAATGAGCTGGGGGAGGGCCAACCCCAGCTATCACCCTCCCTGTCACCCTCCCTCCTCTGCCTCTCTATTTCTCCCTCTGTGTGAAATACTCTGAGCATCCACGGTGCTGAACTGTTTCTAATCGATTTGTCTGAGCAGGCTAAGCGTTGCCCTCAGAGTACCACAATGCAATTCTAAGTGACATCACCCCTACGCACACACCCCGAGCCACCAAGCGAAGCCTGAGTGATGATCAAAGACTCCTGGGATCAAGAATGTTGAAATATTTCAATTCACCAACAACAATGTAACACCATCACTGATACCATTTTTATGACACAAAAAAGTTATGACTACTTCAACACTGATGTCAGTTTGGGGGGATGTTTTTTTTTAGAAAAGATCCACACAGCATGCAGTCTCAATTTTCTTTAACTTCTTTGAATTGTGACATCTTTTTTGTTTGACTGTAGCTTATTGGGAGGTTTTCCTTCTAGCTTGACACCTTTGACAAACCAGGCTAAGGGCTGATCTGGTTTTGTTAAAACACAAAAGTTTTTTTATTGTTTCAGCCTTGCATTCAAACAAAAACATTTTAGGAGCCCCAAAATGCTATTCTTTGAAAACAGCTTCCTGAGTGAAAAATCTTGAAACACCACTCTTGCTTTTTCCTGTAGACAGCCCAAAAAAGGAAAAAAACTCTGAAAAATTAAAAAGTTATAGCCCACAGACAGGTCTGACATATTTGTGTGAAGAAGGCCCAAGTTCCAGTAGCATGTTATAAAACCAGAAGAGTAAAAGTAGGATGGCAAAAATAAAAATGTGAAAGCTGGCATTGGCAGAATCCATTAAAACAACGAACGTACCAATAACCAACATAACAACTCTCACAATTCATTTGCACACATTTTTTTGGTTACTGTTTATTGATGAAACTTTAACTTTTAAATCCCAAACCTGATTTGAAATAAGGCTTTGCGCAGTTAAAATTTAAAGAAAAATATGTCTACTGATTAAGCTAAAAACTGACATTCAAAAAAACGCATATTTGAGCTACATTTAACTTGTACATCCTTTGGCTCCTCTGTGTGTGTGTGTGTGTGTGTTAAGGTCAATGAGTAATTACAATCCCCATGAGCCAGCACGGTAACAAAGTACTACCCTAACACACTGGTGCTAATCTGTGATGGTACCATGCTGAGCTACACAAAGCCAACACTGACCTGCTGTGTACAGACTGACCCGGCATCTGTATGATTGTGTTTGTTGCCACCTGCTGTGTGTGCATGCCGGTGTGTTGTGTGTCTTAAACACAACTCGTTGGACAGTGTCTCCGGTTTCACAGCAAGGTCACAGATGAAACCTACTCATTTACACATGTTCGCACACAAACCCAACACTTACAGGGGGCAGCACAAGGAGGTTTATTTTAAAGCTGGCTGAATGCATATTTAAACATATACAAAACAACTGACCTTAAAGCTGAGTCTAACTATTACAAATGTCTAATATTCTCAATTTGCAATAAACACATACAGTTGAAACCAGATGTTTACATCCACTGTGTAAACAAATCATTTTTGTCTGACATTAAATCTGACTAAACCTTTGCTGTTTTAGGTCAGTTGGGTTTCCCAAAATTATTCCTATTTGTTAAATGCCTGAATGATGAGAGAGAAAATTTTCTTTAGAGAATTTTTTATTACCCTAATCAAAGTGACAAGTTCACCTATTTTCTTAGTATTTGGTAGCGTTGCCTTTACACTGTGTGACTTGGGTAAAACATTTTGGGTTTCCTTCCACAAGCTTCTCACAATAGTTTGCTGGAATTTTGTCCCATTCCTCCTGACAGAACAGGTGGAACTGAGTCAGGTTTGTAGGTCGTCTTGCTCACACAAACCTTTCAGCTCTGCTCACAAATGTTTTATAGGATTGAGTTCCCAAATAGTGACTTTGTTGTCCTTAAGTCACTGTAACTAATTTGACAGAAAGGAAGTTCATGAAAAAAGTCACACATGATTCATTTTGCATCCATAACTTTAAACATATATTTCTTTAGTTTCTGAAGTCGAGTTTCTTTCTGACACTGTCTAAATTTTTAACATTTTTTTCTTATTTTTAATCTGTCATCTAATAAAAACTGTTCTGGACACAAAGCTTGGACACTAAATCTGATGTAATCTATTCATTTCAGATATTTGGAATCCAAGGTCATCAATTAGTGAGAAGGATTTATTTATTTTTTTCACAGTAGAAAAAGTACAAATATTGGGTCAATTTAACTTGCTATTAAACTCCAAGAGAATCTGATAAAGAAATATCTCAAACCTGCCTGTCCACCTATTGCTGCTCTTCCCATGAGCTGGACTCATCCTCCTCAGGACCTGAAGCAAAGAAAAAAACAAAAAAAGAACCGTTGGATCATATATTTACAGTCCTGTAAAAACATTTTTACCTGAACATAGCATGAACTTTTTTTCTCCTCTCTAACAGATGATCAGAGCAATCACCACTTAAAACTCCTGACCATCATTCATTCTTGTTTAATACATTTTTTAAACTTTTATTTGTGTCAGCCACTTTGTCTGCACATTAGGTTTTGTAAAACCCTACATTATGACATAATCTGTGATGGTGGCGTGGTTTGCATGGATTATTTCACCAAGACACCTCAGAGACAGAATGTACTGTAAATCAAGGAGGTGGACATATGCCAGGGTTTAGTCAAAAAAAAAATCTGTTTCATTTGAAGTTGACTTACTCTTATGTCTACATGGGTTCAGAGACCACATTTTTTAGTCCCACTAATGTTGCTAAATAAATCAAATTAAATTGGACGTTTAAATCTGAATATGTTTAAATATAAAATTGTTGTATTAGCCAATGGCCTATTGGAATTTTTACACATACAAGACATAAAATCAAATACTTGACTGAATGTCCAGGTTTTGTCTTCAAGAGCAACTTTTTTTTGAGAGCTGACCACATGATCTGGATACTGTACTATTCTAAGAACGTAAGAAAGAAGAGCAGGGGAGATAGAGAGCCATTAATTGCTTTGAGAGAGCATGACAATTGAGAGGGGAGTAGTGGGAGGAAAACCTCCAGGAGTATTGATCAGTCCAGCTCTTCTATTTCAGTCGCCTCCAACCCCCTCCTGTGACTCCCCCTTCACCCAATTTGCACTTGTAATTTAGAGTGGAATGTGTTTGTGCGTACGTTGAGGTGACTTTGGAAAGCATTTGTCCTTCACTGTGTGCCTACATCTCTTTTGTATTCATTTACCTGTTAATGTGCCTGTCTGTCACATGTCAGTGCAGAGGTACCAGAAACAGTTTGTGTGTTTAGATCTGTGTGAGGAATCACACAATGTATATTAGAAACAAAACACAGCAAGATATTTGTTACCATTTCAGTGTACTGTGCAGTGTGTAGCAGGTGATGGGCATGGTAGTGATGGCGGTAGGGGGTATCCTTCCTGATCGATTTCCTCCCTCCCTTTGGAGTGATCCTGTGCCTCCTTTTGCACCTTGTCCTCAACATAATGGGACACAGTTCATAAAAACTAAGAAAAACTAGCTCAAATACTTACACATACATATTGTATAAAATAAACAGGTATAAATGTATGTCCTAAACAGCATCTATGCAACATGCATGTCATTACAATTGTTCTAAAGAGCTTGAAGTTCTTACAAGTAAAAAAAAGAGACCTACAGAAGGTTCACTTACACATACATTGCTCCTGCTTGGGAGGGGGTTGGGGGTGGGATCATCGTCAAGGCTCCGACCTTCCACCCCTAACTCAGTCCCAGACTGAATCAATTCCTAACCAGACAGTCCCCCCCG
>JAOXNZ010000105.1:8540819-8553306 GCA_028566095.1 Kryptolebias brasiliensis | reverse complement strand
ATGAAGCTCCTGACAGCATAGCTCCTAGGATCATTGGGACACTCAAACCCCTCCACCACGGTAAGGTGGCAGCCCAGGGAGGGGATAAAAATACTTTATGCAGGGGTGTCACAGCAGCGTAGTGGTTAGAGCTATCGTTTCCCAGCAAGAAGGTTGCAGGATTGCATCCCAGCCTGGGGCCTTCTGGGTGGAGTTTGCATGTTCTCCCTGTGCACACGTGGGTTTACTCCGGGTTTACTTCGGGTTTACTCGCAGACCAAAAACATCCATGGTAGGTTAATTGGTAACTCTTAAAATATTCCCTAGGTGAGAGTGCGAATGGTTGCTTGTCTCGTTGGTCTCCATGTGTCCCTGTGATTGACTTGTCCCCTGCCTCTCACACAGTGACTGCTGGAGATAGGCACCAGCTCCCCGTGACCCCGGAATGGAGAAGCGGGTAAAAAATGGATGGATAGATTTGTGAAGTTAGTGTTGTTGATATCAAACATAGTTTACATTTTTATTTCATATTATACTTTAATTTTGGTAAAATATTTTTTTCACATTGGCAAAGGACTAGTTTTTTTTGTTGTTTTTTTTTACTTGAAGGGTACAAAGCTGTCACCAAAGGTACAGTTCTGCCCTTCATAAAATACAAACTACAAGGGTACAAATAAGTACCCACTGTTGAGGGTACAATAATAGTACCTTTGAGGGTACCACCCCAGTGACAAGCCTTTGTACAACTGGTACAATTATGTACTTATTTTGCTGACAGTGTAATCTCTACCCTCTCTCTTCCTCATCCTTCTCATTTTCATCCTCATCATTTTTAATCTCTACATTAACTAATCTCAATCATCCTCCTTATCACTAAGATTTATTGTGTTTTATCCCCATCATCTTTCTTCTTTCCAAGATTTACCTAATTCCATCCCTACCTCATCTAATTCCCATAATTCTCATTCCTACCCTTTTACATTTGTGTCATTTTCCTCATACCTAATCTCTACCTTTTGTCGCCCGCCTCATCTGTCCTTTTCACCCTTCTCAATAGTTTTCTCATTTCTAAGTTTTATTCCTTCTCATTTTCATAATTGTCTTTATCCTTATTACTTACCCATTTTAATCTTTCTCCTCTTCATCTGGTATTCATATACCTTCTCATCTGCCATCCCTGCCACTAACCTGCCACTAATCATCCTCATCAGTTTATTCATTCTTCATTCCTTTTCATTTTCATCCCATTTTACCCATAATTCTGATCATCTTTCTTATTTCTCATCCTTACCCCTTCTTATCCTCATCATTTTTCTTATTTTCATAAGGACTCCTTCTCATTTATCTCATTCAGATCAAATCTATTCAATGTAATTTACTTTATTTATACAAGTCCAAATAACAGCTAATGTAATTTACACAAAATTGATTCAATGCAAATCCAGTTATGTACTTTCCAATTCAATCAAGTTAATTTAATTCTATTCCAATTTAATTAAACAACAAATCAATTCAGTATATAACCCTTCCTTATTGTTCTCACACATTAGATTAATTTTGTCATTTGCCTACCTGTTCTATGTTTCTTTTTCTTCATAGCAATCAATTACACGTCTATCCAGAATAAAATTATTAAATAAGTAACTTCAGGATTAAAAAAACTTCTAATCATAATGTGGCTTTACTAAAATTTTCAGATGTTTTAGTTCCTTTTTTTACATTTGTCCTCCAGCACAAAGACTTTTACGGAATGATGGTTGATCGAGGGCAATGCATCTTCTTGTTTGTCTCACTGTAAGAGGGTGAATATTAGATATGTCAAATCTAAAATGCATTAGTACTAATACAGTAAATGTGCCTCAATTATGTTCAACATCCTGTAATATTTGGACTTCGGGGTTGGAACTACCCACTGTTTTGAAGTATGTGGTTGCATTATTGTAAGGAAATTATTTATTATTTAAACACAGAATGCTGTGATAATTTCACTTCACATATCTGAACTATCTATTTCATTTTACAGCATGAGTTGTAGACAGTAGATGCGAATATCAGAACACAACATTTAAAAAAAGTAATGAATCTTGGTCAAGCAAAAAATAGATGCAAACACTAACAGTACACAGTTAACACATGTATCAGTGAGATAGTGTTTCTTGATTTTATGTAGCTGCCTTCGCTGTAATTCAAAATGCATCCAAAGAAATACACTCGCAAACACAATAACTCATTCACTACCCTCGTAAATCAAGTTCCAAAGAGGACACTCATTTGCTTGAAACATTACAGCTGTGCAGTACTGGCCACTAAATTAGCCTATATTAGCAGTTTCTTTTTCTAAATGGGTGTGTGTGACTGTGTGTTTCTGACCGCTAACCTAATAGAAGTCAGTATAACCCTGCTGGCGAAGACAGAGCTAATAGAAAGATAATGAGTCCGTCCATACTCACGCCTCTATTAAATCTCCCCTTAATACTCTCTCCCAGGAATGGCGGGTGTATTAGAGTCCGCTCGTCCTTATAACTGCTCTGTTATGAAAAAACTGAGGCATTGAAGAATATTCATGGTCCAGCAAAGCCAAATATTTCTTATAAACAGTTTCTATTTAATGTGAGAACTGAAGGCTTCATTTAGGAGGAGGGTTTAGTAATTTTTAGATGAGAGAATACTCAATAGACTGCACTGTGGTTGTATGCATCTACTAGTCATTTAGGATACATTTTAAACCTATCTTTTTTTTTCTTTTTCTAAGTTATGATGTTTAATAACTAGCCAGCAAAGTGGTTTAGCATATATTAAAACTGTCATTTTGGACATCAAGCACCACCCTCTCCTAATTATTTTACAATACTAGACATTTATGTAGAGTAAGAGTATATATTTTTTAAAATTATGGCAAAAACTGTGCATTGATGCCACGCTGACCTTCATGCAAAAACTATAGAACTGCTTATTCTTTTGTTTTTGCATTAAGGAAATTCCCTGAAGGTGTATGTAATGTCTCATTCCTAAGAAATGGACAGATGGGCCTAGATTAGAACAAGGAAATGCATTGCCTCCATGTGTCAGCTGGAAAGGATAACATCGAACGGAGGCAGGGCTCATCAAAACCTCAACAAAATAATAAATAAATAAAAATTCAAAGCTGAAGGTTGATTGTCTGTCTATAAATCAGACAGATGTATCCAGAAGGTAGATAAAGTTCTTTTAAATAGATTAATCATAAAGTTTATACAGAAAAGACAAGCTATCTGGGTGTTTATGGTGTTTTATTAGACCAGCACTTTGATCAAATAAACCTACAATGTTCCATTTAAAGTGAAATAAAAATAGAAATTTGAAGAACCCTAGCAGCTTGTCTACTGGTAGACTCTCCTTTCATTATGGTTTTGGAAAGTTTAAAATATGGTGTTAATAGTAGAGGCAACCAGCTACATCATTTTGATAGAAATGTTGGCTTAAGGCCCCTTTACACTAAAAGACAAACCTGGTATGACGAAGCCAGCCAGAACGTAGATAGTGTTTCCAGGGTCTTGGTGAGTTATTCAGCAGAGTATTAAGAATATAATGAGCTCCTTATTGCATGTGAAAGTTCCATGATGGTTCCAAGATGCACAAAACAACTGTAGCAAAACAAATGGTGCTTTATTATCATTGTAGCATTCTATTAGGGTGGAGTGTGGTGGCACTATATCCATGACATAGGGCCTGGGTGCACTGACGTGTCTTGGTAGCCTAGCAACCTAGCTCAGGCGTGAAACTTGTGAAGGTTGCATTGTGCTAGCATGGCTTGCAAATACAGCTTCTAACATGTTGCTGTATTCTGATGTGGTCCGAGATAGCAGGGTTGCCAGATAGAAAATGACAAACTATTTTACTGTTGCTTTGAAACTATCTTAGTTTGACCAAAACTATCATATTTGTGGAGTGAGGGTGCACCTTTTTGGTCAGCCCGGGGAGATATATGTTGTAATTGGAAAACTTGTGCTCAGGAGGGAAAGAGAATTTAGCAGGAATGTGAACTTTCTGTTGATATGTGAGCAAACTCGCACGAACGATTTGGCGGTTGTTTCACGCTGGATGTCCTTCCTGCTATGACCTGCAACTTCAGGATTACAAGACCGCAGCTTGACCACCAACCTTTCTGATGATGTGTGGGTATTTCTGTAAATAAATCCTTTTTTTTTTTTCGGTGCATGGAAGAGCCAAAACTATTGTATACACTATTTATCATAAATTGTATGTGACCCTCAAACTGTTAACCAAAAAGTATTGTTTTACTCTGGCATAGTTTGTACATTTACATGAGGTTTTATGGACACATTTAGAGGTCAAACAGCCTACATTCATGTTGGTTACTGCCATGGCCATATGCCAGTAACCATATTTGTAAAGTCACAGTTTGTTACACACATTTTGGACAGGTACAATAAACTACACAACAAATACGTCAATCACAGGTTATCAATGCTCCCATTTACAAGTGGGCACACATTTTATTTAACTGCATTCTGCTAACTACCAAGACATCTAAACACGTTAAATCAAGCAAAACATGAGTGGCTGGTTCAGAATAACACAGAGAAGCTCGAAGTATATCTCTTATTCTGCTTCTTTGCTTCTGACAGAGTTGTTGTCTGTTTAAACAATATAGTAGCATCTGGCATTTGTTTCTCTTTCCTGTTGTACCAAACCTGCACTGCCAAGGTACGTACTGAACCGTGACTTAGGTGTACCATTGCACCCCTACTATGGACTAAAAGATTTGTCAAAAATTTTGAAGCAGCCACATGACTTTTGGTGAACAACACCATTGTTTAGGTGTTAAATTGCTGCACAGAACACAACACATATGCACATATTAAGGAAGTCTGCATCACACCGCGTTCCTTTCGAACGTTCACATTCAGCTGCATCAATACAAACCACATGGACAAAAGTACACATATGTGATTGAAGTAAGTTTTTTAGATATGCTTCTGGGATGAGAACAATGCGATGTCACCTCTAATACCCTGATAGAGACACAATGTCCCTCCAGTGCCTTCCATTCAATGTAAAACCAGCAGAGGAGGTGCATATGAATGACAATGTGGTTTGTGTCAGTGCAGGCTGACTTATTGGGGATGTATAGTGCAGGCTAGGCCATCTTTATTCACTCTGCTCTGTTATTTACCCTCTTTTTTTCTATTGCCGGTGCATTTTTATTGCAGACAGAATCGGGAAGATGTAATTGCCTACCAGGTATCTGCTTGCATTATCGGGCCTAGGATGGCATTAACTATAAATAGATAAAGGACATTATGCTTCCACATTGTGTACTCTGTGGGTGTTTGGGTGTGTGTGGACAGGATGGTGGGTGGATGATATGACCAGTAAGTGTTTTTGAAAGTCTGTTGGCATGCGTGTGTGTGTTATTTGATTTATTCATACTACACAGCCTGCAGTTTACCACAGATGGAATATACAAATCTATTGTGAGGTTAGAATTAGATATTTGACCAGACAATGGGATAAGCTGCATCTCCAGAAGTGACCTGCATAAACCCAGGATGTTTGGATATGTACAGTGTGTGTGTGTGTGTGAGTAATAGAAAGTGGGAAGTAATTCATTGTGTAATTTTTGTTTTTTTGGCATCAAAAAAATCTGTGCTATGCGCCTCACTTTTTATCATGAAGCTCAACCTAAAGGGTAACAACAGAAAGAGTCTTTCTTTCTTTTTTTATTTCTTTCTTTCATTTTTTTTTTTTTCTTTCTTCAGTCTGGCTATGTGGGCACAGACAAAGTCAAACTGCTGCTCGCACATATTTGGGCGGCTATTTAATTAAAAGTGGATTACAAGAGTGTTGGGTAAACAAAGATCAGATTAACAAATAGGCCGTCGCTGCTTTCCCATTTGCTAATGCAAATTTGACTTGACGATGGGATTGGTCGTGCAGAAGAACGGCTTCGCCACTCCGGCGGAATATTAAGACCCGGTCTGGAGCACAAGTTAAGTCGGGACGACTCGCAGAAGTTGGCTAAGCCCCCATCCTTATGCCCAGTGTGTGTGTGAGACTGTGTGTGCATGTTGTCTTGCAAATCAGCATTCCTCATGACTTATCTGTGAGGTGTGGGTTTTGATTTGAATGATGCAATTTATGCAGCAGATGATAAAGTACATAAAGCAAATTTGTATATTTAAAAAATAAAAAATGCGAGTGATGTAAAGAAAACTTTTTTTCCTTCCTTTTTCACTTAGCTTTTTTGATTCAGTGCTCATGCTGTGGATACATCAGTGTGCTTTTGTTAAAGCAATCTCAGCTAAAACCCAAATTTACTAAATTTAGTTTTAAATTATAAAAAGGAGAGAATGTACAAACGTCTTGAACAACCTCAAGGATTATTGGTATTTACTCTGCCAGAGCATCTGATTAAGACCAAAAATAATGCATATGGTACGACAAAAGCAGGTGTGAGTAACTTACACTCTTTCTGCTTAACGTTGCAGCTGTCCTGCATCATTGCCTTCATCTTTAAACAGCTGATACAAAAAATGGCAAAGTGGCAAGAGGAAGAAGAAAAAAGCATCTTTCACAGAGAGCTTCACATTTTAATTAAAGGCCCATAATTTTCTAAATGATAGCATATCACTCGTGTTTCATGCCAGAGTTTTAAACTAAACTCACCCAAGGATTTGAAGGAACAGAGTTACAGCAGTTTTGGTCAAACCTTGTAAATTTCATGCAAGATTGCGCAGAACGTTGCGAGATGTGTTAGCTATTGTGTTGAGGAGGACTGTCCGTCACTACCACATCAAATTCTAGTTCAATATCTGTAAAATTGACTGAGTTATACCCATCCAGTTAATCATTTCTGTGAATTTCAGTAACCCTCCCGTGGCCTTTGGGTCAAACTGAACTGAAGTTACAAGGGCTTCTCTACCTCTCTTCATCTCTTTCTCTATTGATGGCTTCAGGAATCCATATAGTGGTTCAGAGCTATTTCACTAAGAAACATTTTTGACTCAAACAATAAATACCTAAATTTGAAGCAAAGGTGTTGAGCAATATATAGTGATTAGAGTATGTGCTTAAAATGATTCTTAGCTGCTACTACACCAAATTTTCTATTTTATTTTAAGTTGACTAAGTTAGCCTTTTTTGATTTGGTTAATGTTGATTAGTTGTGGTTTCTATCTCAAAGAAGGATGATGTCAAAATTTAATCAGTTGTTGATGTACATCCAATGATTATTTTCTGAGAGATTTATTAAAATTGGTCTTGTAGTTCATGAAATAAGGTATAGTTATAGCCAATTTTCTGTTTCCAACACTCAGTTGACTGTAGCTGTTCGATTAAATTGGACTGATTCCATAGGCGGAAATCACAAGGGGTCAGGACCCTCCCAATTTTGGGAAATGAAGATTGTACCCCCCAATGAACCATTTTAAGAAACTATACTTTTAAGCCTTTTTTTAAAAAAAAGAAAGCATATCCGCCATTTATATTG
Source organism: Kryptolebias brasiliensis (assembly GCA_028566095.1). Lineage (NCBI taxonomy): Eukaryota > Metazoa > Chordata > Actinopteri > Cyprinodontiformes > Rivulidae > Kryptolebias > Kryptolebias brasiliensis. The sequence continues at coordinate 8,545,835 of JAOXNZ010000105.1, read as the reverse complement.
GCAAAAACGATGCATTTATGCCTCTTGAACTTTGAAACCTGCTCCCGGGCTATGAGTGTCTGTGTGTGGGCATGTGATCGTCTGTCTGTTAGCACAATATCTCAAGAACAACTGGTCAGATTATAATGAAACTTTCAAAAACTAATCATTGATTATACCTCTACGGCTTGTTAACTTTTGGAGTCAGCCTATTCAAAATGGACATTTCAGCTAATCAACTTTAGCCAATACAAAAATGACAATAACTCAGTTAGTTTTGCTGGTAGTGAGTTAAATTTTAGTGTGGTAGTAGCTGAAGGTCATTTACAACACATACTCTGAGTTCTAACACATCCTGGGAGATCTTGCATGAGGCCATGCATAACATCATTTACAAGGTTTGATCAAAATCGATATAACTACAATTCTTCTCATCATAAAATGATCTAGGTCTAAAACTGTGGCTTTAAAGGTAAGGGGTGATATGCATTTCTTCAAGGAATGCCAAATAAAATTTTGCACTTTATCTTTTAATGTGTACAAGTTTGCTGGTAGAAAGCGATAAAATGTCAGAAAGCTTTAACAAATGCCAGAAATATTAATAAACAAACAAATACCAGTTCTATCAAAATTCATCTTGCAGTTCATCCAAGAGACCCAAAAGTGTCAGTTCAAGGGCAGCATGGAGAAGTGCTAGGAGATGCAGCAGAACATTTTGAGAGAACTTAGCACACAGTGAAACGTTAGCGGAGCTGTTGTACTTGTGACAAACAAAATTCCACCCAAACAATGGCAACATCAGCATGATCAGATAACTTTTCGAAAACCTGAATCCTTGGGTTTTACCACACGAATGCACAGCATCAGCATGTTTGTTGTGATTGCTATCTTTGAATGTCCTCCCATTTTTCTCTTTCCCCTCTGTATTCCTCACACCACCACCAGCACCACCCCCCGGCTCACATGTCCCGGAGTTTTGGACACGGTTCGACCTTGCCATGATAGACTGTCGCTGTGTTCATTCCTCTTTTTCAGGGCACCTCTCACCTCGCCGGTCACCGGAGAGTGAGGGGAAGAAGAAGAATGAAGTAGAGTCAGAGGAGGAGGGATGGATTTATTGACTGGAGCCTCGGGCTCAGGTCGATGCATCACAGTCTGGATCATGGTAGATGATGAGGCCTCTGGGTGTCAGGGACAACTTCATACAAACCACGGACCACGAGTTTACCCATGCAGCAGTCTTCTAATCTATACAACGCACACTTTTTTGCTCAGTATGTTTTCCTCTAGCTGTTGTCAAACAGCAGCCATGATGAGCACTTATACGTGTGGCCTATTAGGAATGTTCCTCATTTTCTACTTTATTTAATCCTTTTTTAATCTTGATATTTTTTAAACCTTGCCAAAGGCAAAATGGAGTTTTTGTGCATGTCTGTGTGGTTATTTGTTTGTCTGTTAGCAAAATATATCATGAACCACTGGCTGGATTTTATTGAAGCTCTCAGAAAGTAATCTTTGGGCGTACATGTACAACTGATTACACATTTGAAGTTGATCCAATTTAAGATGGCCACCACAGCTAAGCAACTTAGTATCTGGAAAATTGACTGAGTTATAGCTATTTTTGTGTTAGCTGAGTTAAAAGTTGGGGTGGCTGTAGTTGAGACACATTCCCAAGGTATATTCTGGGAGCTAACTGATTGTGCAAGAACTGTTCATAAAGCATTGGCATGAACTGATGACATCAACTCTGTCTGTCTGTTAGCAAAATATCTCATGAACCACTTAACAGATTTTAAAGAAACTTCCAGACAATATTCATTAGATGCACATCTAAAACTGATTAACGTTTTGAGTCAAATTAAGTCAAAATGGCCACCACAGCCATTTGCCCTTAGAAAACACAAGTTTACAGATATTTAGCTGAAATAAATTTTATGTGGCAGTAGCTGATACTAAATCACAACTTACACTCCATGCATGTTGTGCAACATTGTTGGTTAAAACTTGCTTAAGGCACAAATGGTTAGAGTCAACCCTGTTTGTCTGTTAGCAAAATATCTCAAGAACCACTGGATGGATTTTACTGAAACATTCTGAAAGTAATCACTGGATGTACACTGACAACTGATTAACTGTTAGACTCAATCCAATTCAAGATGGTTGCCAAAGCTAATCAACATTAGCCTATGCAATGACTACAATCCCATCATTTCTCAACACTTGATGATCATAGTCTAAAATGTGGCATGAAAGGCGGTGGATGATAAGCATTCCATCTAGGAGGGCTAAGCCTCCGTTTTTTTATCTTGATTTTTATTAAAATGTTTGGCTTATTTCTGGTGACTTTGACAAACTGCACAAACTGTCAGGAGACTTCTTCTCTCCTTCTTCACTAGCTTATACTCATTGCATATTCTTGCTCCACTGCTGCATGGTGACCAGAAAACACCAGCAGACATCCACAGAAAAATGAGAAATTAATACACAGAAATTCACTGGAGTAACGGAGCAATAAGGAAAAATTTGTCAAAGCAGTAAAGCAGTAGTCAGGGACTGATGAAAAAAGCTTGGCAACTGCTGTTCAATTTTTAAAAAATTAGGAGATCTAAGAGCTAATTTTATCTGAACTTGTTCAGAAGTGCTGAAACTGGTATCTGAAGCCTCACAAACTGGCACTGGGATGTGCACAACTCAAATTCTCTGACCCATCAACAGAGCATCAGTGTTATTACTGAGGTGAGGCATCTCCTGGAACCTAAAGAGTAAAAAAAAATTATAAATGCTGGGTAGCCTGTCACCATCTGCTGAGCAACGTAGAAGCACCTGCTGCTGTAATACCAGAAGAAATTATTTTGTCAGGTTACAAAATTACTGAATTTATGTTTCTTCCTCAAAAATAATTCAGATTTTTATGCAACTTTTGCTTTTGTGAGAACTATAAGGAGGACTAACTCATTTTATATGTCCTTCAGTTGCGAGAAGAGAAGTAAATGCAGAATGAGTGTTAATAGTAGTTCTGTCATTCAGCCGCCAGTCAGGTCCTTAACCTCTTTCAGATGGTTTGAAATGACCAGAATACAGTAGAGTGGCAAAAAAAGACATGCACAAATTAACATTTTTAACAACAAGAAGTACTGCCACCCTGGTCCAATTTTTATGGAAGTATTTTTTCACATTCCAGTAACTGAAATAAGATTTTTTGGGGGGCTACGTCTACACTACATATAGAAAAAGTATCAATGTGCCGTCATTCTTCTTTCCTCCTCAAGCTTTCTCAATTCAAAAACCAGAGTGTGAAGTTGAGCTTTTAAAGCTGAGATGTTCTGTAAGCTGGATTCACATGCAGATTGCCCTCTCTCTCCTAACAATAGAGGCTCGTTGGGGTCCTTGTTAGTCTGACTCACTGATGGGCCACTCTGTTGGCTACTCTGTTGGCCCATCAGTGAGTTGGGCAAAGTCGATGGAGTCCTCTATGCGATGAGGCGTGTTTCCAACAAGAGGAGCTAAAATACCAGCCAGATGTTTTGCAATATTATATGTCACTGTGTTAATGCTGCTGACGATGGGTCTGAGTGGTGTTCCTTCTTTGTGTATTTTGGGAAGTCCATACAGGCAAGGATTGGCTTCCCCCGGATATAACCTGTAGTACAATGATCGATTGATTGTTTTCTCTTTTTCAAGTTTTTGTAAGTAATCCGTGACAACTTAGCGGAAACAGAGGCAGAACAACTCAGATTGAAAATAACAGCAACCCTCTACAAGTCGCCTCCTTCAAACCTCTCACCACAGGAAAGGAAAAATGGTGCATGAGCATCTGAACCACAGAAACGATGGCAACCAGAAAAAGAAGTAAAGGGTAAAAAGTAATCACACCATCACATTATTTTTTTGTTTAAAAGGCACATTATTACAAATAATTTGATAAAACAGTGAGGCTCCTGCCTGTTCTTCCCTGTCTTTCTCCTGTACTTCTGTCTCAACAACTTTTTTATTGAGACAGAGAAACGTCATCAAAAATAATTGGCTGTGGTATTTCCCTGCCAAGGATAAAAACTGTTCAGTTTTAATAAATAGTTTTTAATGCCGTCATTGTATTTCATGATACTAACTCTATAGATTTCAAGTAGGCAATATGTATTGATACATAATGGTGCTATCAAGGATTTTTCAGTCATCATGTTTTTGTTTTATAATAATGTTTATAACAAAGTATTGTCATATACTTAGTTTACCCTAAATAACGATGTATGATGGTGAATTAGTATCAAATCTTTTTAAAAATGTTTCCTATGATGCATAATGTCTGGTGTTGCAGAAGATGAATCTATAGCAAACATGTCTGTAATTTTAACCCATTCTGCTGCATCTGCCTGAACGTTTTTGGGGTTTTGTTGCACAGGTTTTTTGCACCACCCTCTCTGTTTTGGCTCTCTGTTTTGCATCCTTTGTCTTCTACCTGTACTGATACAAGTAAACTAAAAAGGAGACAGGATGAGGAAGGGAGAGGGTGAACAAAAAATGATAAGCTGCTGCTCAATTTATTAGCCAATGATTTAAAAAAAAAAAATAATAATAATAATAAAAGTTACATCTGCGTAAAAGTGCATAAGTTAATTGACATTAGCCAACACAAAAATGACTCCAAGTCAAACAGAGTTTCAGATATTGAGTTAAATATACTGAGCTAAATTTTATGTGTGCAGTAGCTGATAGTCATCACCATGACAAAAATGAAACGCTAACACTTCTTGCGAGATCTCACAATATTGCATGAGATAAAGCATTAAAGTCATTAAAGAAAATTGATTAAAACAGCAATAACTCCATACTTTTTCATCTTAAGGTGATTTCAGTCTAATGAAAGGTGGCGTTCTGTAAGGAATGCCAGGCCTGTATGTGTTCTAACATCTAAAAACTCAAATGGCACATTTTACATTTATATATATATAACTTGATAACTTGCGACCTGTCCAGGGTGTCCCCCGCCTCTCGCACAGTGACTGCTGGAGATAGGCACCGGCTGCCCGCAACCCG
>JAOXNZ010000105.1:8473072-8493266 GCA_028566095.1 Kryptolebias brasiliensis | reverse complement strand
TAGACTACGCATTGTAGGTGAGAATTTAAACTTTATACTGAATAATGAGCATTCACATTTGTAAAAAAATAAAAAATAAAAAAATAAAAATGCACGTTTTTTGCAGTATTTCAAATACCAGCCTAAAATTAACATGATAAAATGGCCTTTTCTGTTGTTAGATTTAAACAAGTGCAATGAAGTGATGTTTCATACATCGAGCAGATGTGTATTGGTTTGCTGCGTTCTCATTTGTGGAAAGTTCTTTTCTCGTTTCTTTTTTCTCAGGGCACAGTAAGTGTTCACCAAACACTCTTTGATGAACTCCCTAACAGAGAACAGCTCACTGTTTTTTCTGTTTTGTGTTATATCACAAAACTGGTCTTGAGTGCTCCATTCCTGGATGTTGTTAATCTTGGTATGAAAAAAAAGGTCTTGTTGTTTTTTACAGTTTGGGCAGTGAAGTGTCTGATGTGCATTCCTATTCTGTAATTCTCTGTCTGTTTAGTCAGATGAAGCTGATTGAATTTTTGATTCTTAAAAACAATTTGCTGTTTTTCACAAACTAAGCACACTGCTTTGCCGTTGACTTCAATAAATAAACATGTAGAAGTTTGTATCTTGTTAAAAACCCTCCAATCTGTATCAGTTTTGTACTGTATACTGACATGACGGCAACTTATATCTCTCACAAACTCCACTACTAGTGGAGAGACTCCTGACACTGCAGAGCACACAAAAGGCTGCTGACATAAACACTGAATCGGCTTCAAAATTTAAGGAATCCAAAAGCCTGGTTCAAAATGATTTTGGATTTCCATGCAGAATAATTTATATTTGATTATTTGTTATCTATTGACCTCCCCCAGAAGAATAAAGTCGGGCCAGATGTGGCCTGTAGACCATAAGATGCCGATGTGGGTTCTAGTCTTTAGGAAAAGCTGGGCTGCTCAAGATATCTAAGATCTGTGTTCAACATGGAAAAAACGGTCTACATCTGAAAATTAGCAAACGTTCCCAAATATTACCTACAGTGTTTAAGATTTTTGAATGAGGTTTAAATTGTTTTATTGATTTCAGCCTACAAAACAGGAAGCCTTTGCTGTAAACTTTTATTCCTTTTTGCCATCGTGAACATGTGATTCCTCTCTAAAATCTTAAAGGTTGAGTTATTGAATATGCTGACTATAAGTTCATGCATCAGGCACGTTACTGTGAAATGTCTTACAATAGTAGATTTCTTTTTTTCTTTGCTAATCTAAGACTAATTGAAATAGTTCACAACTGTGTAGGAAACAGAAAAACAGCATTAACCTGTGCCTTTTTAATCCACATAATGATACTCTATAAGAGTCTTCAGCTAAATATGTGGAAATCATTAAGCATGAGACAAAAACATACCACCATTTTAAAATTTTGAAGCCTTCCTTGCCATTTTCTGTTGCGGTGCAGTGTGTTCCATCTAATTCTGCAGGTGGCACCTTTAGGGCCCAGTATCACTGGGAAAGGATTTTTATGAATTTACAGGATGCTGTTTTTACGAGCGGCTGAGGAGAAATAATGGGGTCGAGTGTCTACCCCCTTTGTCCTTCCCTCACTCTTTATCGTGCTCTCCCACTCCCCAGGCCTCTCCTATTACCTGCCGGCTGGAGGACTCAGGAGTATCGCTTAATAAAAGTTAATCATGAGAAACTTGTTCGTTAATTACAGTTCAGTCCGACTGTCTGTGTGTCGTGGTTTCCTACTATTTCTCCCTCATGTTACGGTTAGTCTTCATGCTTCAGCCTGGATATGCACTCTTTGTTTTGGTCCACCCCTCACTTCCTCCACCTACTATAAAGGAGGTATTTGATGGAAAATGATGAAAGAAGGGAAACGATGTGTCAGTTTTATCTGCCCCAGAACAAAAGGAGGTTAAATTATGAGAACAGAGAAATAAATTCAGTAAAGTTGATAATACATTTTTCTAGTGAAAATTAAGAAAAGATTCAGCCATTTTTCACATCTAATTAATTTAATTTTGTTCACAGGCGGGCAGGACAGGAGTCAAAAAATATATTTGAAGACCAAGGAGGTTGACTTACATAATCAATAATCACTTCAAGCTCGGGTCCTCTACCAGAGGCCTGGGAGCTTGAGGGTTCTGCTCAGTATCTTAGCTGTTCCTAGGATTGGGCTCTTCATGATAAATATCTCTGAGGTTGTTCCTGGAATCTGATGGAGCCACTCTTCCAGTTTGGGGGTCACAGCACTGAGTGACCACTGGCATCACTGAGGCCGTAACTCTGCACAATTTTGCTATTTCCCCTTTAAGCCTTTGGTATTTCTCAATCTTCTCTGTTTGATCTTGATGTTACAAGCAGATTCCTACAACTACCACCACTGCCATCTTCTGTAGCTTGTCGACCACCACAATGTCCGGTAGGTTAGCCATCACCTGTTTGACAGTTTGGATCTGGAAGTCCCACAGTATCTTAGCCACATCATTCTCCACCAACTTTGACTGAACTCCCAGATTACAGTCAGCGCAGATGTACATGTATTTATAGGAAATCTTTTTATTGTTTTCTTCAATTGATTCTTTAGTAAACCCTCCTATTGATCTGATTGACATGAAATTCCATGGCTTTGTCAACATCGTTCGTTCACACAAGACATCTGCACAGAAAATAAATGTTGATCATTTTCATTTAAATTTGGGTATTTTTGTTCAACTTTGTTACACTTTTGTTGTTCCTGGTCAAAAATGCTCAAACCTTAGAAAAAAAATTGATTCAACAGATGCACATAATTCCTTTCCAACACTCTCACGTGCATTTGATTTTGAATGGACACACACATACACAGACACACACCTAACTCCCCTTTTAGACTTCCATGGGAACCCATGGGAATCTGTGTCATGAAAACTTTGCTGAAAACAAACGCAACATTGTTTCAATCATATACAGAACTTTTTGCAGCCTTGTTCACAGCTCATTCTGTGGCAGCACAATGACCAAATAATATAGTTATTGAGGCCCTCAATCATATTTTGGATCATAACAGTGTTGACAAGGAGCGAGGCCAGAAAACTGTCATGAAAGATGCTATAGAGGAGAAAGAGTCAGAAGCTGAAGAAAACAGTGTTTAAAACTAAAGCATTTTGTTATATGGTTAAATTGTCAGCTATAATTTTAAGACTTTGTCCTCATTCAACTAATAAATGTATATTGTTCAGTTTTGACTGAGAAATTAAAAAAATGCTTTTTTGAGCCACTATAACAATTTTAAAAGGATACAAATATATAAAACAAATATTCTTGATAAACTTTGACACAACATAATCTGTGATAAATAACACGTTTCAGTTGTAAATTTTTGTAGTCAGAATAATCCATAAATTACCTCTTTTTATACTCAAAAATAAGTCGCATGAGCTCAGATCAGTGAGGCCTACAGGCCATAAAAAACAAACAGACAATCTAAATGTATTCTGCTCATAAGAAAACAAGTTTATAGAAAGATCTATCAATGCATTAGCTGCTGATATATTGTATGTATTATCATGGATTTATATTCTGATACTTAATAATGTGGAATGAGGATTAAACAGAAAGTTCTCACTCAGACACATCTATTTTTCCAGGTAATCCTGGTCAAAATACTGTAAAATACAAAAGAAAACAATTTTATATAAAAAAAAGTTTAACTGCATTAAAGATCACAAATTACTACAAAAAATTTGGAAAGATTACAGCAAACAAACTCCATATTTCACTACTAGTAAAACAGTTGTTTCTCAGTGCAGTTTTAGGAGATCATTAAAAGTAAAAATGTAAAGAAATCTTTTCAGAAGATTATTTCTACAGTATGAAGCATAAGCTACTGCACATTTACAGTTAAAATGCAACTAGATTTAGAATTAAATAGATAATTCAAAAAATATACTGTATATAGAAGAATGTTGGGTCTATGAACATGAAAGTGTACCAAATATACACCCTCAGTTTGTTTTTATTCCAACCAATAAGTGATGAAGTTAAAAACTCAAAGTGATGTATGACAAAGGAAACAAAAGAAGATCTGTGCTGTAATTATTGATGGTGAGACACTTTTTTTTTCTTTTTGCTCTCCATGGTTTTTCAGTCTGATTTATGTAAAGCTGTCCAGTGCAGCTTTGAAAAACTTTGAAAGGCCATGTGGGTATTTGCTCACGTCTGTATCTGTGTGTCTCTTTCCATTTCGTTCAGACACATGAAGACAGACAAAGAGTTATAATCCTTGGGACCATGTGTCTGGGGTTTCTTCATGATGCGGTTTAGCCGGATCCACATTGGATCATAGCTGGCTCGTTCTTCACGGGGAGTCTTCCCGACCGCAGAACTGCACCAGCAGACGGGCCAAAGGCAAACACAGCACACAAACAGATCCGTTGGCCAGAGGGCTTCAGTGTCCTCTGGAGGACCAAGGAAAAACAGGCTGTCCATGTACTTCACTGTGAGGTGAACAGGCTCAACCAGCTGTGTCATCCCACACTAACACACACACAAATGATCAGGTTTGACAAATGATTTCATGTTTCAGCCTGTGGGACAAAGTTTGTTTGAAGATATATTGAACAGGATGAGCATATACTGAACAGCTAAGCAACCTAAACCAACACAAAAATACCTATAACTCAGTCACTTTTGCAGATATTGAGCAAAATTTTGAGTCATTCACAACTGATCTTCCAAGTGATAAATGATCACGCAGTATCTGTTTATTAACTGTTGCAGTCAACACTGTGTCTGTTAGCAAAATATCTAATAAACCGCTAGATGGATTTTAATGAAACTCTCAGAAAGTAGTCACTGGATATACATGTAGAACTGATTGCCTTTTGAAGTCAGCCCAATTTAACATGACTGCCACAGCTAAGTAACCTAGGAAACACAAAAGTGACTAAAACATCCTGCGAGATCGTCATTGACAAGGTTTGACCAAAATGGCTATAACTCTGTTCTTTCTCATCAAAAGATGATCTTAGACAAAGCCTAAAATGCAACAAGACACATCAGACCTTTGAGTGCTGAGTGTGTCTCTAGATGCCTTGACGACCAACCTTTTAACCCAACGTCCACAGAAGCCCTCCCCAAAATACACCCCCCCCCCACACACACACACACACTTTCAGCCAGATAAGCAAAAGAGATGTAAATAAGTTCATGCTGAAGAGTCCAGGGCGGAGGCCGTGTCCTTTGTTTCTCCCACCCACCTCTCCCATCTCTCTGAGTGCAGTTCAGACGCTCATAAAAGGATGCTTGTGTTGTTCCACATGAAGATCAGAAGTTTTTTTGTGTTTGTGCACCAAGAAGATCAATTCCAAATCTGTTAAGTATTTTTTTTTTCATTTATTCTGTCAAATTTGTTTCAGATTAACCTAAACAAACTTTTTTAGGTCCAGTCCCCTCTGAATTATTCACAGACTTTAGTATGTCTGTATTTTCAGCCCAATACGGCTGCTTACAGACATAAAATCCTGTAATATATTTCTCTAATTAGACACATGACCAGTCACAGATCACTAACTGAAGAGGTTGAATCACTAAACATTGGGGAAAAGTATTATTTGAATTTTAATTCAGAGCAATTTAGCCCAGTCTAATGGAAAGTGCAAAATAACCGGATAAATAAAAAAGGCAATATGAAGGGATTCGATAACTAAAAGCACCAGGCAATCAGATGAAATCATTACATTTAGGAGTTTGGCAGGCATGCAGTGTCCAAAGCTTTTTGCTGTAATAGCTGGAGCTATTATGAGCATTAGCCCAATTCCCTCACGAATTCAGTCCTCTGCAGTGAGACAGGTCAGAAACACAAACACACAGACACGCACATCTCTCCATGTCAGGTCCGGCCGGCACTGCTACGGCGCTGCTACGGCACTGCGAGTGTTTGTAGGAAAGGTAAGAGGGCAAAAGGGACGTGCTGGCATAATACATTTACTAATAACTGTTTATTATTGTTGGTTCCCCAGGGGAAGCACTTTATGGAAATGACTGCATATGAAGGGCAGAGGTGTGAGAAGGCCACAGGGAAAATTAGCTTTTTCGATTCCCCCACAATGTCCTACCAGCTTCATACTGAATGTGTCACCCTGAGAGCACGGATCATCTGCATTTGTTTGTTTACACTCATGCACAAAATGAAGATGATTACACTCACACACACACAAAAGCAACTAAAACTAAAATTTCCACATAAACTAGTAAATTGTGTCCAAAGGCTCCCTGTCAGACACATTTCACACCAAGCTGGTCTGCATATCTACAGTTCAAACTTCGGAGATGGTGTACTCTGTACAAAATACTAATTAACAGAGATATGCAGCAACTGCAGTGTCTCGTACTTCAGCAAGCTGTGATCAGGCACTTATTTGCATACATTAATTAACAGCACACCTCCTAAATAACACACGAGTCCTCTGACTGTCATAATGGATGCAACACATCTTTACAGTCAGAGGGCCCACATTCACCAAGACTTTGCATATTTTAAAACCACTGTGACCCATCAGGCAGCATCACAATACATAATGCAGCTCCACAGGTTATGCAAATCAAAGAGTGAAGCTCATATAAAGTATAGACTCATTTAGCTGAAGTTCACATTGTTTTTTAATGAAATATTGCATAAAAAAAACTTCCTCAGGACTGAAAGTTGATCAGTTTAAAACACGCTGCTGTCTGAGAAGTGCGAGTTCACACCACATCTTAAAAATAGCCTTTTTTTTTATTTTGGTAACGAGTTTACCTCATGAACCAGTGAGCAAACTTTTCTGAAACTGTCTGAAAGAAATCACTGAATGTGCTTCTACAACTGATCAACTTTTGGAGTCAACCCCATTCAAGATGGCCACCACAGCTAATTGACATTACATAAGATGCATTTAGTCTAAAATTCTGGCATGAAAGGCAGTGGGTGATATGCATCACTACAAGAATTGGTAGGTTTTTAATGATATATTTAATTTAATTTAATAATATTCAAGCTCACAGAATGCTTATCACTATAAGGTCGCACTTAAAAAAACAGTGATTGTAAGAGTCCTGTCTTGCATGATATCTAGTAACAAATTAATCATACAGGTCAGAAATCATTTACATAAAACCTACCAAGAGAAGCAGAAATTGATATTTAAACCACACAAACTCAGCAGGTTACTTGTATTCAAAAGTACATAAAAAAACATGTGTAAGGTAGACTGGTTTTACCTTTTGCTCCTCTGGATCATGACACAGTCCACAAAACAAGGTTAGTATTAGAACATGTCAAAACTAAATAAAGAATTTGTGCTCATTTGTAGTGTTGAAACACCATTTTTGCCTAAATCAGAAGAGGAGAATCACTTCGACCAAAAATCAAAACTGCTTTGCCACACACTTTATAACTTTGCAATACTTGTTTTTCACAGTTTAGGACAATGGACAAGGAACCTGTCCATCCACCTGTCTTCGTATCAGGGACACCTGATACAAAGTGATCATCAAGTCATCCATGTCAGCCACTTATCATAAAGACTAATCTCTGGTCTTTATGTAAGACACTGTGAGCCATGTGAGTCAACAGCTTCCAGGAGTACTGCCTAAAGTGGGGAAGGTCAAGGATCTTGATGTGCTGGAGCAAGAGATAGACCAGCAAATCAGGGCTTTGTCTGAAGCAATAAAGGTGTTGCTCTAGTCTGTCAGGGAGGGAGTTGAGGCAATGTGTTCGATTTACTGGTCCATCAGCGTTCTATTCCTCACCTGTGGTCATGAGGTCTGGATCAGAAATGAAAGAATAAGATCCTAAAATAACCTTTAACGTTTTAAAACAAAATGACCAGACTTATTTTCTTTTTAGCTGAAGATGTTCCACGACTCATCTAAGAAGTTTCTCAATTCAAACTGAAAAGTGAGAATTTACAAGCTTTTGAAATGTAATGAACTGTGAAACCCTGGATACAAGCAGCAGAAATGAGTTTCCTCCGTAGGGTGGTCTGGTTCAGCCTTAGAAAAAGGGTGAGGAGCTCCATCATCCATGGAGAGTTTGGAGTAAAACGTCTACTCGCCCACATTGAAAAGAGACAGCCAAGGGGGTTCAGGAATCTGTTTGCGATGCCTCCTGTGGTCACCTTCCTCTGGAGGTGTTTCAGGCACATCCCAATGGAAGGAGACCCTGGGGCAGACCCAGAGCTCACTGGGGGATTTATACATCCTCTCTTACATGGGAAAGCCTCTGGATTCCCCTGGAGGAGCTGTAGAGTGTCTCTGGGGAGAGGAATGTCTGGGTTTCCCTCCTGGGCCTGCTACCTCTTTGATGCAACTTTGGATAAAAAGAACAAAATGGATGGATGGAAACTCAAGTGTTGGTAGTTTGAAAGTACAATAATAAAAACAAAGAACATTAAGTTAGCTGTAAGGTTTGACCTGTATTCTGTGTTAGCTTTTTATCAGCAGAACAATCTTGTTAAACATCTAAGAGGGAAGACAGTGTTTTCAGTGTTTTTGGATCTGACTTGAGCCAAGCAGTTCAGTTCATCATTCTAACTGGACCAGCAGCATGAACCAACCGTTCAGAAATGAAATCTTTAGATCTACAATATGATCACATCTGTATCTTGTCTTGTTTCTGTGACAGTTAGGGTTCAAAGTTAAACCATGCTTTGCTGTGCTTCAATTACCAATACATTAGTTGTAGTAAACCTTGCTTAATTACATGACTGACTTAAGTACTTTTCTCTCCATGAATTAAGAGCTCTAAAAGGATCCGGGGTCTCATTTATAAAACTGGCGTACGCATAAAACGGAGCCTGAAACTTGCATACGTCACTTTTCATGCAAAGTTTGTGATCTGTGAAACACAAACTTGATGGGAAAATGTGCGGTCCCTCACGCCAACTCTGACCCATGCGTACGCTCCTTTTGGAGACAGGGGAAGCTGGCGACATAGATGGTGAAATGGGGAATTGAAGCCACACTGCATCATGATTCCTTTTAGATATTTAATTCCACTCCATAATCAAACTTTAATCTTAGATCAACTTTATCACAAGCTTTCAAAACAGCAGTATTATTTATGCTTTCGCTGGTGAGCCATAAGAACCTTTCAAATAAAAAAGGTCTTTAAGCCAACTTAAATCTTAAATAAAAATTGCATTGACCATTTATGGTTGAATGTGTTTGTGTGGAGGGCAGAACCTGAGGGGGGACCTTGTGTGCAAACTTTTAGGTACAGCTGTGATTTATAAAGGGAAATTGCTTGCTGGTGTGCATGCACATGGTTTTTATAAATCTGATTTTTTTTTTTGGCGTACGCCCTTTTCACCTTTTGGGCATACGAACACTTTTAGTATGAATCCGACGCAATGTTTTATAAATGAGACCCCAGATCAGTTATATTTCTGCAAGATTCTATTTTTCCTAATATCTATTTGCTAAAGGTATGTATTTTTAAATGACAAGTTAATTGGGCTCTTGGTATTTAAATCTAGAAAACTATGTCAAAGTCTTAAAACAAGAAACATTTCAGTTTTTAATGACTACTTCTACATAAAATGGACTCAGTGAGGCAGCTCTGGTGCAACAGCTGAATTCAAAATTTGTTTTGTTCAATTATGTCTTTAATTTAGGAACACTGGGAGCAAAGAAATGTTGATGTATTAGCAGAAACGATCTGAGCGGTTACTTGGATTTGTTAGTTGTTTTTTTTGTTTCATTTCAAGATAAAATTGTTTCCTTACACATTTTGAAAATTCCAAAGATGTGATTTATTTGAACTTGTCAAAAATTTTGTCATGGCATATACAACAAAAGATACAATACTGCATTTGTGTTGCCCTTTCACCCTTGGTGGTAGGCAACAAAAGTGCCTGTGTTTGGTCAAAAACATTATTGGGTGTGTGTGTGTTTGTTTCTCTGTCATGTTAGCAAGTTATTTGATGATTCACTTGATAGATTTTACTGAAATTCTCAAATTTCTTACTAAATGTGAATCTAACTGATTACCTTTTGGAGTCACCCCAAGTCAAATAGGCTGCCACAGTTAATCAACATTGGTCAAAACAAAGACTGCTAGGCCAGTAATCTTACAGAATACTGACCTAAAATTTGGTTTGGTAGTAACTGAGAGTCACCCTCATACATATAAGAACTAACATTTCTCTTGATATCGCGCATTAGATTGTGCATGTCATTCACAAAGTTTGACGAAATGGTTATGACTTTGTCCTTTCTCATAAGATAAACAAAGGTTGAAACTCGACAGGCTTTAATTCTTTCAAGGAATGCTAGGCCTTTAATTCTTTTTTTCTGCTTTAGTTGCAGATGAAAGCAATAAAAATATATATACAAAAGTCTAACTCTTCTAGTTCTTACCCCTTACAATCTAGTTGATTACATCCCCAAAATTATTGCTACTTGTGGTTTTCCATTTTTGGGCTGGAAGACGTACAAGGTCATGTGATTACAACAACACACACACAAAACAACTTTGAGGAAGTTAACAGAAATGAGTGAGAGACTGAGAGTCAGATGGAGCAGCTGTGCAAACAGAGGTTATAAACAGTTGTCAAAGAAAGATAGAGAGAGCAAGAGGGAAACAGAGCAGTCTACTTTGTGCACTGCTGCTAAATAAGGAGGACCAGGCTAATTACTGGCTGAACAGGGCAGGCACAGACTGCTCATGTCAAAAAGGACAGAGCCACTTATTAGGCATCAAAGTGCATTCATATCGCAGCACAAAGGAGATGAGGGGGCAGGGGATGGGGGTTTGGCAGGAGAGCAATACAGCATGTGTAAATGAAGGCATGTGTGTGAGGTAAGGGTTAGCTAATGAATATCGTTGAGAGGTGCATTATAGCATCCTCTCTTTTGGCCTGTTCATGTTTCAGGACAGCAGGAGGGAGCTAAGGGGACGGGTGGGTGCTAGGAGGGAGTTCTGAATGTCTTAAAAAATTAATTAAAGGAACGGATGGAGACATGGAAGGAACAAGAGCATGAAATGGGGCTGAAGGAACAAGGAAGGCTGCTTCTGAGGTCATCAGATTGGATCAATGAGCGGGTTGACTAGACACAGAACCAGGGGCTGAAGCAGTGTGAGCACGGACAGGAAATGGTAAATAGGGTCACAAAAATACAACAGGAGAGTAAACCAACCTGGTAATGCCAACAAGATATGTTTTTATGTGTCCCTTATCACTTCATGGTTTGTACACAGTAAAAAAAACAATATATGTATTGTGTTCAACAAAATAGCATTGAGCACAATCTCAAGCAGTATCACAATACCTTGCATGATCTTGCATAAGTTGTTAGTGCTTGGAGTATGTGTTGTGAATCAGTCTCAGCTACTACCACACCAAATTTTTGCTCAATATTTGTAAAACTTTTGAGTTTGCTAAGTGGCCATCTTGAATTGGATTGACTTCAACAGTTCCAGATGTTCATATATTGAATACTTTCTGAAAGTTTCATTAAAATCTGTTAAGCAGTTCATGAGATATTTTGCCAATGGTACAGAAAAATTAACACATACAGACACTGCAAATAGGTTAGAAATGATTATTTTGCCTTTGGCAGCAGCCAATAAAAATGTGTTTAGAAAAAAAACAGATAGCAAAATAGAGACAGAATCCAGGGGCTACCCCTTCTGCACTTTGGCTGCCCCAAGAAATTCTGCCCATAAAAGTCATTAACAGAATTGGTGACGGGCAGCCTTAGCAAAGAGCAACTCTTACCCTGAAAAGGTTCGACTTAAGTCTGGTTTGCACAATGCAAACAAGACTCTCACATCAATTGTATAAGGACTGACTACTCATGGAGCACCCCCCACAGGGTACCCCAAGGAAGACTTATCGAATTCTTCTTCAAGTCTACAAAACACATGTAGACTGGTTGGGCAAGCTCCCATGCCCCCTCAAGGACCCTAGCAAGGGTAAAGAGCTAGTCCAATGTTCCACGGCCGGGATGGAACCCGCATCGGTCCTCCTGAATCTGAGGTTTGACAATCGACCGGACTCTCTTCTCCAGCACCCCTAAAAAGACCTTACCAAGAAGATTGAGGAGTATGATTCCCCTATAATACTCTTAGATGTTTTCAATAATCGTTGTGAGAAAAAAAATCTGCGCAACCTATTTAACTGTATAACAAGCTTTCCATTCACACAAGGATGTCAGCCAGTTTATAATCCCAGTCAGGAAACACTAAAGACGCAATGAGGTAGGTTATGGAGCCACATCCGGCAGCGGTGCAGAAGAAAAGTAAACTGCTGCTTCTATCCTGGCATCCTGGGCCCAAACTATATGAACCAGAGAACCAAAGGAACCAATAAATCCTGCAGTCCAACCCCTACTTACTCACACACGGCCAGAGCTGGCACGGGATGAAAGTCTGCCCAGAAACCCTGAGTCCAACCACACACACACATACACATACACACACACCCCTGCCTATGAAGCATTTATTAGAGAGGAGACTTGAGCACCATGTGCTCTAGGAATGTGCCTGGTCAACAACAGATTACAGTGTAGATGTTTCCTAAAGGAAGGTGCTCATTTATGTTGCTTTTCATATGAGTGTTACATGTTAGTGTGCAGTCAACATGTGCTTTCCTTCATGGTAGCAATTAACGCATGAGCGATAGTTGGTGTGTTCATATATTGTGTGTGTGGTTAAGTAAAATGCAGGATACATTAATGCTTGCATGTAGGAAGTTAAATATGTACGTGCTCTCACATGCAACTGTTACGATTTTGGTAAAACAGAAGAAGAAAAACGCATTGACCAAAAAAACATTTAATGTTGTATGATAAGGAATGATAAAAACTAGCTTTTATATGTCTTTGCATGCGTAACAGTAACAACTGTCAAACACAAAATGCTGGAAAACCTTAATTAAACATTAGAATGTTACACTAAGGTATAGAGTCTTGGTTTGGTGATCTGCACATAAAAACTTTTGACCCTAGTTGTGCTCCCTGCTCACAATACAGTTGGAAAAATAAATCTTGAACTTTAAAAACTCAAAAAATGTCAAGTAGTTTAGATAAGTTTAATATAATGAGATCTTGTTTATGTTCATTATTAAACATATCTGTTTAGAGCGTCATCTGTAAATGTTACAATGCATTCATAGTTGGTTAAATACCTAGAATGACTTTGAGAAAGGGGCGTTTTTTTAACACAGCAGCTGGTTTAAACATTGAGTTATAATAGATGTATAGAGTTTTTCTCGGGTCAAGAGACACATCATTGAAAAAAATAACTTAAAATGCATGATTCCTTAAAGAAATGCACATTGCCTGCCACCTTTCATACCAGAGTTTTAGACAAAGATCATCTTATGATGAGAAATGACAGACTTGTAGCTGAGATATTTTGGTAACAGATAAACACACATGACCACAAAC
Organism: Kryptolebias brasiliensis; assembly: GCA_028566095.1. Taxonomy (NCBI): domain Eukaryota; kingdom Metazoa; phylum Chordata; class Actinopteri; order Cyprinodontiformes; family Rivulidae; genus Kryptolebias; species Kryptolebias brasiliensis. The sequence continues at coordinate 8,479,875 of JAOXNZ010000105.1, read as the reverse complement.
AGACACGAGTAGAAAACATTATTGTCCACCTTCTCCTATCAGTAAATATTAAAATAATGAAGTAAACTGCTTAAGGGCGCATAATGAACATGTTAAATTCCAAACCAACATTTATGACAGACCAATACAACAACTCGAAACATATATGCACTAAATTAGCATCCTAATACTTTCATTAATGCTGTCTGGAATGTTCCGGCATCCAGGTCAAAGTCGTATTAGCAAGAGGTGAGGCCAAACAAATGAGATTATAGCTGAATTAGTTAATTATAATCATTTTCATTTCCTAACAACCTGTAATATCTGCAGGATAATGGTGCTTGACAGGTTTATTGTTGTGTTTGTCGGAGAAGCCTTTGGCCTCTGCTCTCACCTGCTGAAACACATCGCCCATCCATTAGAATGCATTATGGAAATTAAATCTTTGTTGTCTGTGTTTTTTATAAGGCTTGGTATGACGTGGTATTTTTATCCCCAAACACAGCAGAGTAAGAAAAGAAATAAAAGATGAAACGGGAGGGAGTGAATAAGAAAAAAAAATATATACAAGTATATGTGTCTTTTTTTTTTCAAGGTTAGAGCAGGCTGAAGTTTGTGACGAAGTACCCATTATAGACAGACCTTTCAGAGGAAAATTGGACCCATCTACCTTTTAAGGACGACATGCTAATTCATGTCAAAAAGGCTTTTAGTCAGGAGGACAGGGCCAGAGAAAAGGCTGTTGAGTTACATTCATATGTGCTGATGTGCACTCACGTTCAGGATATTACAAGCAAAATACTGATGCCAAGATTTGCTTTGCAAGTGTATAAAAAAAAAACATAAAATAGAAAAATGGGTTCTATTTATTGTACATTTTATTTAACTTTTTGTTAAAAACACACCCTGCAGTGATCTTGTTTTTTTTTTAGTTTTTTTTTATTATTTCTTATTGTGTTTATCAGTATATTTACCCATGTATAAAACTTGCTTTTTTATCCTGACATTTCTGTGTTCTGCACGTTTTCTGTTACTTAGTTTCCTTCCGATGTCATTGTTCATTGTTTCTCATCTTTGCTTTCATTTAAGTATTCACACCTGCACATATGCACATATATATTCTACTCACTGGTTCCCCTTTAATTTTCACTCTTCCTAAAATGAAAAACTCCCTGCACTATTTCACTCATTGTCAGATCCAACTGTTTGTATTGTTGCCTTCACTCGGGTGTTCTAGCCTCCATAATTTGTGCATTTTCTGTCATTGCTGTTCCCTTTACTTTCCTGTTTTTTCTGTTTGTATGTTTTGCTGCCTCTCCAGGGTTTTATTGTTATTATCAAAGTGTCAGTCTGCACCTAGTTTTTCACTGTTATGTCCGCATTTTGGGTCCTTCTAACCACACACCGTGATAAATGGATCGGACCACACCTTGGAGCATTTCAGAGAAATTTATCCTCCTCTTTGAATATTTAAACTGGAAGGTGGTCAAGACAATGACTCTCTACATTGGGCTTTATCCACTGTTTCCAAACAGTTTCAGAAATTTACGTTGCTACTACCGATTGAATGGTTCAGTGAGGTCCACAGAATGACTTTACTCTGGTCGAGGTGGAGCTCAGAGAAGATGTCCAGATCCGACTGAACAACAAATCAATCCAGACCCATCCGACATGTTTTATTGCATGCGGCAAGTGAGAGAATCAGAGGCTGTAAAAAATAGAACTTCTACCATTAAATGTACAGTGTAGGCTTCAGAAATAAATAGGTACAGAAATAAATGCTACAACTCTTCGAGCCACAGGTTGTCTGAATCTGTTTTCACTCTTCTGTGTGAAGGAAAGGGGGTTTAGCCTTGAAGCAGGCTGCAGCTTTAGCCTTTGTTGGTGTCATAATCAGAAACTATTTCAGCACTAAAGGTGTTATGTTGCATCATCATAGCATTATCTAAATGTGCAAGGGAAAATAAGGTAGACTTAGAGAACCAACTATTCCAAGATATGTAGATGGAAATTTTTTTTTTTCTTCAATATTTGATTCTACATATTTGTGTAATTCTGCATTATAAGCCATGAAAGTAGTAAAAAGCTCTTATTGCGGCCTACGACATCTCTTGTGCTGAGGTTTAGGCAGTTCACTGAAGGCAGACAGAGACTTTTTTCACACTACTGTCTCGTGACATCTGTAATTTTTATCTCAACTATTTTGATGCAGTGTCTTATTGTCTTTAAGTTCAGTTTATTTAATGTGTTTATTTGTGCAGGAAAACAAAGGCATTTTATTTTGTTGAGTCAAAAGTAAAAACATATATAACACTCCAGTGCACACTAAGCTGTCAAAAGTTACAGCAGCTTAGGTTCACAAGCCGACAACTATCAGCAAACAGCAATTTCTATTGGTTGTAAGTTAAATACAAATTTAATAAAAAAGGATTTGCTTATTGCTCATTGTTACAGACCTTTGACCTTATCTAGAAATCAAATTAGGAACTTTGAATAAAATGTTTAAGAACCCCTGATTTACAAGAAGCATAAGTAGTAACAATGCTTTGTTCTCTGATGAGATAGAAAAGGACCAGGAATTTTAGGCACTTGTAATCCAAAGTAGTTTTTTTTTTATTTTATTTTCTGGGCTGAGCCTTCCAAGTAGAAGCTGTATACCTCTTGAGATCCTGAAACTGTAGATCTAACAAAGCGCTGACTGTAGACTGGAGGCACATTCTGTTGGGGTTGATAACCCCCTGACCCGGTCAAATGACACAGAGAGCTCTCACAGAGGAAGTTCTTAATACAGTGCTCATACATACATTCATACACGCTAACCACTTTTTATTAGTCTTTTTATCCTCATTTCTAGATGCCTTCATTGTTCTCCTCTCCGTTCAGTTCTCTCATTTTATTTTTGCCCCCTATTTTATTTCCTTTTTGAGCCAGCCACAAAACAAAGATTCTCCTTTTTTTGACCCCCTTGTCCTTCAACCTATTGATTGGCGACTGAGCCGACAAGCCGCTGTCTGTCCCTAATAGAAACTGAAGTTAATCAGCCTTTCCCTTCAGTTTCAGGCAGGAAGCCCCACCCCCTGCACTCCAGTTAGGTGGTGTGCAGGTGAAAACTGGTAAACAGGCATCACAGCCTTTACCATGTCTATCTGCAGGAGTCACCTTTCTGTGGCACACAACCCAGTTTCTGTTCCCGATTCCGAGGGAGTCCAGAAGGATGTCACTCACCTACTTTCAGAGTTTGAGGGTTTCCAACAGAGGTGTGTTTTGAACATCCATGACAGCTAAAATGCATCATCTACTGCAGCAGGGAACATATGAAAGTGTTTTTCACCATTCTTAGTGTACAAGCCAAGCAGGGTTTAAAGTTTAGTGGCAGGGTGTTACCTTCTCAAAAACATTCTGAAATTACGGGAGTGCTTGAATTCTTTAAACAATTCAGGATAATCTGATGAGATAGGAGCAGACCAAGCATGTCAAGCACTTGTGGCCAAAAGATGTATTTATTTTTGGGGTAAACTGGGATTTCTAAGTGTCATCTGTGCACCTCCTGGGATCCTGTAACTGTAGAAGACCAACCAAAGAGCTGACTGTAGACGGGAAACCCATTCTGCTAGGGCTGATAACCTCCTGACCTGGACGGATGACATGAAGAGCTCTCACAGAGGACATTCTTAATGCATGTGGTACAGCGCTTGCAAAGATTCATACGTTAACCACTTTTTACTGATCTCTTTTTCTTTATTTCTTCATGCCTTCATTGTTCTCCTCTCAGTTCAGTCCTCTCACTCCATTTCTCCCTTCTTTTTTTATCCCTTCTCAGCCAGTAAGAAAGCAAAGGTTCTCTCATTTTTCTGACACCCTCGTCCTTCAACCTATTGATTGGCGACCGAGCCGATGAGCCTCTGTCTGCTCCTAATAGAAAGTGAAGTTCATCAGCCTTTCCCTTTCCTTGACACACACACACGCAGGAATTCAACTCAAAAACACTCAGGGACTCTCGCATTAAAAGACAACTGGTGATCTACAGAAGAAAGGCAAGAAAGTTGACCTTTTCATCACTAACCTTGCTTCCTGAAAATTCTTTATATCCTAGGAACTTTTTCTTTTTTTTTGTCAGGTTTTGTCTCTGTCCTGTTGCCACAAAAACAGCAAACTTTCAGTGTTGGTAAAACATGAGCAAAAGCAGAGATATTTGAACTCTAGACAGTTACATAAATGTTATCAAACTTTAAGTTAAAAACAGTTAACAGAGTGTCAAAATAGTTTCTAAATTATACTGGTTGGTGTGATAATTAAAAATATTGACTGTGAAGTCCTACAGTGATTTTGACTCCTGGAATGTACATTTGCTGACTCTCAGCCCTCAGCCTTAGAGCTACGGTACACCTGAACTTACAAACAATGACACAGATCTAAAGACTTTGCTTTCCACTGTGGATAATAGTTTATGTTGTTCAATAAGTTAAGAAAATGAGCTGCTTTCCTGTGTGGTTATGAAATGATACTGGTGTTTCTTGTCTGGCATCTAGTCCTTGTCAATGTTGAGCTAACGCTGTATGACGAACATTCATCCTTTTTTTGTATCCGCTTTATCCTGGTGCCTCTCCAGTGGTCAGAGAAGCAGGCAGAGTACAAAGACATGTCACCAGTCCATCACAGGACCAACGTTAATCAGTTATAGTTTAGTAATCTGTGTTTGGTTCCTAGAATTTTACATTTGAGGACAAATACTGTTACTGTGACTGAAAACTGAAATGGTTTTCCTGCTTACCTTTTATTGGGGAAATTTAAAAAACATTCATTCAAAATTTTTCAATTATCGTGCTAACTAATGCCACTGTGAGCTTAAAAATGTACTAACATACAATGAACACAACAATACAATTATATGACTGCACATAATGTGTCAGGTAGAAAAACTGAAACTCCACAGCTTTATAGTAGGCTCCTCCTAAAGATGTTCTCAGAGTTTGCTAACTGTGCAGTGTTTAAGTTAAATTGTTTTAAAATGTTGTTGTTTTTCTTTTTGTGTGTTTGTCGATTTATATCCAGTTTTCTTGTTTGAACATTGAAGAATCTTGTTTACATTCTAAACTGCCCATTGTCTGAGGTTGTCTTTATATGCTGCTGATGCATTAATATTTATAAGACATTATAAGACAAAAGATTATATAAGGTATATAAGACATTTATTTTATACAAGCCATAGTTTATGGTAGTTACCTCCACCAAGGAGGTTTTTGGTAGTATTGTTTGTATGTCTGTCCATCTGATAGCAAGATTACTCAAAGACTAATGAACAGATTTAGATCAAATTTTCTGAAATGTTTAGGTGGTCACAACAAACAAAGCAAATTAATTTTGGTGGTTAACCTGTCAAAACACTGTGTATCATAGGAATGTCAAACGTCACAGCTTATGGGTCAAAGATGATCCTTATTGATTTCTAGGTCATGGGGTCAAAGGTCAAGGTCACAAAGGTGACCCCTTTGTTAAAACCTTGTCTATGAACACAAGTGACCCCCTTGTTTTTAAATTTCACTTACTCTAAAATCTCACTGTATAAAATAAGAGATGGAAGTTGCAAATGAACTGCCACTTTACTGATTGAACTGTGATGTGATTATATTGGTGTATTTATCCAGTTAAAAGTTTAATTCAAATCTGTCCTGTTAACAATCTACCAACCCTGAAGCTACATAAATTCCAGCCATTTCAGCTTCCTGTGAATAAGCAAGATTGGTTAATTTTACTTCCGTCAAGGAGGTTGTGTTTTCAGTAGTGTTGGTTTGTTTGTCTGTCTGTTAGCAAGATTACTTGAAAACTGATGAACAGATTCTGATGAAATTTTCAGGAAATGTTGGGGTTGTCACAAAAAAAATGTGATTCAATTTTGGTGGTGATCCAGATCACGATCCAGGTTGTACAATAGCATCAGTGACCCTATGGCCTTGACAGAGGTTTGCACTCTCCAAGTGCTTCTAGTTATTAATGTTTTATATTCAATTACACTAGCCAAGATTAGTTGTGTAGAAAAAGCAATCTCTCATGAATTTCCTAAAATGCAGACAGGAGATGCTGGTGATGGTGAAATATGGGGGAATCCAAAATAAATGAAAAATCACTTTAACATTTAACTTTAACTTTTACTGAACGTAGTGTAGTAAAAAAATAAACAAAGTTATATACAAAGAAAATAAATTTAAAAACAAAAATCAAACAAAAGAAGAACAATAGTGAAGTATATTTACACATTCAAAGGAGTGGGTAGAAGTATAAACTTATTTTTTACACCCACCCCTCCTATAGCTATAGCATCATCCAATAAATTACTATTCATGTTCATTCTTACGTAATATTATCTATATCTATAACTGGTACAATACATTCATATTTGCATGCCATTATGAGTAAGCATCAGTGATTTCTAACATGTTAAAATTCTTTCTAGCTCAATATACAGTAATGCAGTAATAACTGACAACTTCATTAAACAGTAACAATAACATTGATAATAGCAGCAATAACAGTAATTATTTCTCATATTGATATCCAGTGATGACCATCTTCTTAAATGACGTTTTAAACTGTTTTACGTTTGGACATTGCTTGATAGCCATGTTTAAACCATTCCACAGCTTCACCCCACGTACAAAAGCTTTTTCTTGTGGTTCTGTATTTTACAATTTTAAATTCACATTTTTCCCTTAAATTATAAAGTCCTTACTTTTTAAAGAAAAGCTTTTGAATGTTTCTTGGTAAGAAATTGTTTTTGGCTTTATTCAAGATAATAGCTGTTTGTAATTTCACTATGTCAGCAAATT
>JAOXNZ010000105.1:8448706-8461250 GCA_028566095.1 Kryptolebias brasiliensis | reverse complement strand
ACAAATGTATGTAAATTAAGAATCTTCTAAACAAATTAATAAAAAGTTGTTGACAGAGTTATTGGGTTGTGTTTGACATCATTAATAAACAAATTCAAGCCCCAGAAGTGAGAATATATTATTAAAATGGAGAACATTTTATCTTAATTTAATTGCTATCCAAAAAAGAACCAGTGACACATAAACAACCTTAAAAGTGAGGAAGGTTGAGGTTTTGTGTTTGTACTGTTCATTATAACTAAGCTGTTAGACTGATAAAGTCTCAGGGGGACTCAGTTTAACCCTTAGATAAATTGGTGAATTTAAACATTACAAAATCTATTACATTGTTATTATCTTTGATGGATTTGGGTTGCTTTAAAAAAGAAATGTATACAAAATATCCTAAATACCATGGCACCACAATGTATTCATCCTTCAGCAAATTGTTGTTGGGGCTGCCCCCCAACCCATCCCACTTGAACTGTACTGTTATCGAGGCTCTCAATCATGTCTTGGATCATGACACTGATGACAAGGAGAGAAGCCAGGAATCTGACATGGAAGATGCTGTAGAAGCTCACATGCGATCCAACCAATGTGGAACAATTCAGTAATGGGAAGAGGACCCTGCTGAAGTTGCAGTTACATGCTGTTCAACGAGTGGAAATATATCTTGCTCTTCATCTCCATCTGAGAAGAAAATTGGTTCTCTGTTGAAATGCAGGTCATGTATTTGCAAAGCACATGCAGTTACAACCATGTACTGACCAATACACAGAAATCTAACATTTGACAGATTTTTCTTGCTTTGGTTCGTAATACTGTCGTTGTTGTCATTAAAGGTCAGACAGTAATTTTATCATATGGTTAAGTAAGCTGTATCTTTTTAAGACTCTGTCCACTTTTCACTGATAAAATTATACTGGTAAGAACAAAAAAAAATGTTCTTCTGTGCCATTGTTAAAAATGTAAAATGGTTTAAAATTAAAGGTCCTTGGCAAACTTTGGCACAACCTGTGATGAACAGCACAACATATTTCATCTGTAAATTAGTAGTTATAATGATCATTTTGCTTTCTTTCTTTCTTTTTTTGATTTTTTTTTTGGTACTCTAAAACAAGTTGTATGAGCTCAGATCAGTGAGGCCTACAGGTCATAAAAACCAAGCATAAAATCTAAATTTGTACTGTTTGTAGAAAAAAACAAAAACAAAAAACAAACAAGTAATAAAAAAGATCTATTATAGTATTAGATGAGAAAATATGCATTATCGTGCATTTATAATCAGATACATTGGTGCAATCATTTTTGACCGGAAACACAAAAGTAGTTAGCAAGGACTGAACCCAAAAGGGGTTATTGAAGTCATTTTTTTAAACATATCTATTCTAGATGTCTTTTTAAGTCCATTAAAAACATTGTGGTGCTAAACATTTTTTGCCAAATTATTTATTTTAAACATTGTTTTAACAAAAGCCTCTTTTTTCTAAGAGCTTCACAGTGGTGCACTGTTGCTTTACCGCAAGGAGGTCCTGTTTTGACTCCTGACTTTGTCCTTTTTATGCAGAGCTTACATGTTCTCTTGGTGCATGTGTGGGCTTCCTCTAGCAGAAAGTATTTTGTACATGATTGACATTTTGTACAGGGAGCAAAGTGTGACCCTGTTATCATTCTTTTCACTCTGTCTGGCTGCTTGAGAAATCCCTGTGTATTCCCACTGCCCAAAATGCATTTTCAGAAAATGCTGTCCTACAAACAAACTGTGATTTGAGCCAATCTCTGATACACTCTGCCACGTCTCTTTATGATGTGTGACATGTATTCCTGCCTTTCCGTTTCACTATCCGTTTTCCCTCCCCACCAGAGGTACCGGGTTTCCATATGTGAGCTGTCGTAGCCTGGCGTATGCATAATGTCAAGCGGGTGTGTTGGCTCAGCATGGAGCTGGGCTGGCAAGATGGAGGGTGGGCCATGCAGCCACGCCCCATGGCTGGTGGTCTTATTAACCCATGTGTGTGTGTGTGTGTGTATGTATGTGTGTATATAGACGGAAAAGTGCTTGTTGCTCGAGTGTTAGAGCATACATATGCCATCTAAATGCTTTCTCCTATTCTCCAGCACACACACATTAGACCCCCTGTAGTGCTGCAGAGTGTAGATATTCATTCTGCCAGGAATTGGGGTGGGTTGGACAAAAGGCTGAGGGAATCAGTAAAGGCTGGAGAACCCAAAGTGGACTGGCATGGAGGGGTTATTTAAATACACTTGGTACAGTTTGCATATAAAGTGTTTTTCTTGTCCTTTCCAAAATAGGCTACCTGGAGAGTCATTGTTTTTCTTTCTTTTACCAATGTAAATTATTTCCGATTGTGGTTGATGCATTTTCTGAAACTGTATTTAGGAAAACAAATATAACATGTCCAGGGATGGCTGCTATAAATGGGCTAGCAGGGCTAAGCCCTCCCTAACATTTACAATAAAGATACAAAAGATAAGACAATTAATGTCAAACAATGTTTAAACTAATAGTTTCACCTTTTTGGTGGAGTCTAGAACAGAATCCGCATTAAACAGTAACAAGGAAAACACAGAATTCTCTAAATAGGCTCATGAGCCCATACTCTGTGGGGAGTGATGAAATCTGCTCTCACTCACATAGTTGCCAGACGTTCTTTTTTGCATGTACATTCTATGCTCAATGAGAAACTCCTTTGAAGCTCCTGCCCACTTCTCACAGTGCCTGAACGTAGTTCTTCCTGCTGGGGTCTCCACTCTTTCGTCCTTGTACAGATTTTTTTTCATCCCTTACTACGACCAGCCATTTTTATTATACAGACTGAGACAGTGCATTTGGCATTCGCACATTTCTCATGTAAAAACCGCCACCGTTTCCAACAGACGGTGCACAAACGAGCAAATGTAATGAATGTGTCCCTATTCTGCCCGACTGAGGCGTACTCCCTCCGAGCCAGCACAACCACAGAGAGCCACCTGTGTCTTTGCGTTGTATAACTGTACAATACATTAATTGTGCTATCACCTTCCACCAGTTCTTCACAATTTAACTATTTAACTAACAGTTGTAAAGATTGCCTCAGCCAGCTTCTCCCCAGCGGAGCAGTTGAAGCTAACTGACTCCATTGCAGTTCACCCACTTTTATGCATAAATACAGCAACAACAAAGTTCTGACCAGTCGCACAACAGTTGACGCATACCCCTGAGAAAAAAAGTTCTGTCTAGACCTTGTGTCGAGAACAGGTTCTCAGAGCTCGTTGGAGAGCAAAACAACATAAATTTTGTCAGGCAATTACATCAGCGACAGCAGATTATTTTTAATTCTCACTAAGTATGAATCCAGTTTAAGACTTCACTGATGGTTATGGGTTGACTGATTGACAAGTGTCAGGCCCCCTTAATTTGCTGTTCATTTAGGCTAATTCTGTTCAGCCCAAAGGCCAAAGCCTTTATCTAACGAGGGTGTACGTAATGTGATGTGTCATCTGTGCTTGTGTTTGCGGACCATAGACTATGATGCGGACTGCAGCTGAATCAAGGACAAGCGTTAGCGTAAATATGGTGGTTATTTACTTTTTATCCTTCTTTCAATAATGTTTTTGGAGAAAAAACTGGAAGCGAAGTGGCTGAGGACACAGACCAAATTATATTCAAATGGACAATTCTAGCTTTTATTTTGCTTGGTTTTTGCAAAAGTGTTAGCAATTTACCCATCCAGTGATCTGCAGAGAAGAACTGAAATGTGAGCTGATGGAAATGTACAATAGAGGTTTTGGTTTTAACAAAGCAATGAATCTGAGTTGTTCACTGAGCAGTTGTTTTTAAAGCTTTTTCTCAAGTGCTTTTGTTGTTGAAACTGTAAACAATCAGATTTTCTAATGTGTTATCCCAGCCATCCAATATCGTCACCAACCACCACTGAACATGGCATATTAGATTCCTAAGGAATGTGGTTGTTCAAATTATGTCAGCATCTGTCAAAGGTCCTGTTAAAACTTGTTGAAGCTTTTTACCCTTGAGTACTTAAATTTATTACAGTATGGTCATAATTCTTATCAGCTTCAAGAATTCTTTTTAATCACAAAACAGTATCAGGTAGCTAATTCACCCATTACAGTAACACTGAATGAAACCTAAATGTTCAGTTGCCACTAAATTAAAGGAAATTACCTATAGGTAAAAAGACATAAAAGATCTTCTTTGACACTGAGTTGTGTTAAATAGTCACAGCAGTCTTACAGACCTGGCATCAGCATGTGTTCTGTCTGATTCAATCACAAACGGAAAGCTTTAGCAACAACTGTCCACACCTGGCATAAAAATGTGTTTAACCTTCTTGTGGCCTTCGGGTCAAATGGACCCAAAGTTACAAGGGCTTCAGGAGGGTTAAAGCAATCAGATGTTACCCACTCTTTAACCTGTAAAATCACCTCCGTAAACATTAGTTGTTTTCTACACAGCTTCAGAGTAAACGTAACATAAAACACAACTGCTAGGTTTATATAAGTGAACATACAATTTGACGCTGATCAGAGTGTTATGTGATCGACACAGCACATTTTACTATAGCTTATGTTGACCACAGTGGGTATAGTCAGCTCTAAAAACAACCAGAAGAAATTACTAACTAAAAAGACACTCTCAATACAGCATCCTGGTAATCCACAGATTAATAAAGTCCAGATAAAATTGATGTTTTTATTGAGAACTTTTACTACAAACAGTTCATTAAAACTTTTAGACAGAAGTAAACAGACAAGCAAACTTATCTTCAGAATATTCACAAGAATGGTCGTTCAATCTTGAATTAGCCAGTTGATTTATTTATTTATTTTTAACCAAGGGACATCCAGGTAATAACTCAGCTGCTTGTGTGCGGTGCCATTTAATACCCATTTTACTGATGTTCACAGGGTATTGCTCTTTTACAATTCCGTCATAGTGGACTTACAGTACTTCATCTCTGATGAACTCAGCTATTTTGAAGTTGATTCTGAAAGAGAGAAAAAAATAGAATGTTACCAAAGGTTTTGGATCTTAATCTTTGGATCTAATCTGGTAAACTCAGACTAACTGAACATAGATTTTGAAGTCATTACCACACAAGTCTTCAGCTACTTCATAAAAACATAAACCTGTAACCAGGAAAGCTCAAGGAGGATGTAGCTGTTCTGTAGAAGGGGGGCTCTGAGAAAACAAGGTTGGGAGCCACTGCTCTACACGCTATAAAATTGTTAATATTTCTTTTTTTTTTCTATTTATCCTCTTTGTTTCAAGCTTCTGTGCCACCACCAAATAAGAAGAAAAAATACAAAGAGCATTAACAATAACTGCTGACCTTTCCCCACCCCGTGCAGATCTGTCAAGACAGCATCTGAAAATAAAACCAGACAGACAGACAAATAAGAAAAATGATGTTAATGCCACACAGAAAATTTGGAGCAGTGACTCATGAGTGACTCCTCCAAAAAGATATCAACCAGCTGTCATCATGGTGCTGACCTTTACTGTGGCCCAGGGTGGCCGGCACTTTAGCGCAGACGTAAACTTGACCCCTGACATTTACATGGCCCGATGCCGTTGTAGACTCTGTGGGGAAGGAAAGGCAACCAGAAACCAAGAGAAAAGACAGAGACAGGGGATGTGAGTGATGGTGCAGGTGACTAATATAGAAGCCATTCCTGACTGCAATAATATTGGAACAATTATGATAGCATTTATGACAATGTAAGCAATAATAATCATCCACATGCATATTGTGCTATTAGAAACATTATAACTGACAGTTGTAATGCTGCTGGTGATGACAGTAAATGCAGGGAAAGCTGTAATGATGCCTGTTGACTGATGGATTTTATTACAGATGTGCTATTGATTTTGATGGGTGTAAAGAAACTGTTGATAAGACTAATGATTTTAACTGCCAAATTAATACAATCCTAAATGATAAGGAGTCAGTGATGAAGATAATTTGAGTACTTTTCTAAAATGACAATGGATAGTAATATAAAAATTCTTATTTAAAGCTAATAAAATAGTCTTCAATTCTGAAAATATTTGGTGTGCTTTGAGTAATTATTTTGCTACAGTCACACTGTTTTATATCTAGCCATTTATGTTGGCATATATAACCCTAATTTTGAAAAGGTGGGTTGTTGTGTAAAATGTACAAAAAAACAGAATGCAATGATTTGCTATTAAGCACATACTCTATTCACAATGAAACATAGTAAATATATCAAACGTTGAAACTAAGAAATTGTACCAAATTACCTATTCAAAATTGGTAATTTTGAATTTGATGGCAGCAACACATTTAAGAAAAGACATGACGGGCAACAAAAGGCTGTGAAGTAGTTTGATTAAGAAACAGCTAGGAGAGTATTTTGAAATGGATTAGGTTAAAATAAATAAACTTTATTTTAGCATTACTGAACTTTACTTTCTCCATAGAGTGGCCAGGTTCAGTTTTAGAGACAAGGTGAGGAAGGTCATCTGTGGGGAGCTCAGAGTAGAGCTGCTGCTCCTAAGCATCAAAAGGAGTCAGCAGATGTGGCATCTGATTCGGATGCTTCCTAGGAGACTATCTTTGGAGGTTTTCTGGGCATGTCCCACTAGGAGGAGATCCATGGGCAGACCCAGAACTCACTAGAGTAATTATATATTTTCTCTGGCCTAAGAAGGCTTTGTGATCTACCACCCCATGATCCAACCACAGATAAGTAGAAGAAAATGTTTGGAAGGATTTTACATTTTAGTTGCTGTGTTTAGGATGAGAAACGTCCTACAACATACTTTTTGTGTGCATGTGCATGTGTAGTACAGGTCAAATTACCACTGAAACCATTTTCTGACTCACAAGTGGAACATCAATATTTATGTCTTTTAAAATAGTTTACCATTACTTCAGCATTTTAACAGTATCACACTATCAAGCTATTGAGTTTTTACAGGATAGCTTACCCTGTGACAAACCAAGCAGTGATCCAAATGTTGCCCATAACATTCAGTTATCAGAGTTGTATGCTACTGATAGAGGTTCAAGCATAACTAGTCCTTATCTCACTGAGCTTCAAGGTATGGCTTAACTTGTCGGTGTAAACTTTGAAAAAGTCTTACTGGATGAGTTAGCTTGAATCCAAAAATCTACCACTGATCCTGAAGTCACAGATGGGTCTGTTGCATCTCAAGAACCACAGCCCTTGACCAATGTGGCTTTAGCAGAACAAAATACAAATGAAAGTTCTCTCTTTAGAGGCAATGACCATCTGACCAACTTACATGAACATGACCTACCTCTGTCCGTTAGGAGTGTGGAAGCATCTGCTTCACCTGGTAAACAGACAGTACACTTAAGTTCTGAACAGACTACTGAAAAACAACCAAACACCACTACCCAAAGGCTCTGTAAGTCAGAAATGCACAGCTAACATCACAGTAGCAGGAGTCCAGTGTAATTGTCTCCTGGACTCTGGGTCACTGGTGACCACTGTGTCTTCATCCTTCTATCATGCAAACTTGTCAGAACATCCCATTAACCCTATTACATGTCTAGATGTTGAGGCCGCCAGTGGTCAGAATGTCCCATATCTGGGCTATGTTGAGCTAAACTTAAAGTTCCCCAGAGACTTTGTGAAAATAGAGCCTGAAGTCTCTACCTTGGCTTTAGTTGTCCCAGATGTACATTCGAATTGTGATCTGCCCGTCCTTATCGGTACCAATGTACTTGATGTAGTCTATGATGAGTATTGTGATGGACAAGACCCAAATGAACTGTCTCCAGTCTATGGCTATAGGCAAATCGTCTGAACACTCAGACTGAGGAAAACAATGAATTCAACTGGAAAAGTTGGCTCAGTGATAGTGAAAAGTAAAGTGTCAAAAGTCATCCCTGCTTAAGGAAGAGTTCTTCTGGAAGGGTACGTCAAAGCCAATAGTTCTGGCGAATGTGCAGTCGTTGAGCAGCCATCTTTCTCTTCACTGCCGGGTGGAATATTTGTGGATTGTTGTCTTGTGAACTTACCTGAGCAGCATCCGTAAAAGTTACCTGTTTGGATTAGGAATGAAACTGAGCATGGCATAACACTTCCCAATAGTTGTGCAATAGCAGAACTTCACTCACCAGAGCACATCTATGATCACTTACCTGCTACAACTAGTGGAAGAAATTCAGTTCAATGCTCTGATGCCACTGTTGAGCTCACTGAACCAACTTCCAAGTCTAACTTAACCTTCAAATTTGGTGAGTCTCCTCTTTCAAAATAATGGAAGGACAAAATAACAAAGAAACTGAATGAATATGGAGATGTATTTGCCCACCATGACCTAGACTTTGGCCATGCAACAAAAGTCAAACACCACATAAACTTACAAGACAACACACCGTTCAAACAACGACCTCGCCCAATTCACTCAAACGAATATGAGGCTGTGAGAAAGCACATATGAACCCTACCAGAGGCAGGAATAATACATGAATCTGAATCCCCTTACTCATCGCCAATAGTAGTGGTGCAGAAAAAGAACGGGGAAGTCCGCCTATGTATTGATTATTGTAAGCTAAACAGTCTGACAATACGCAATGCATATGCGCTCCCCAACCTTGAAGAGGCCTTTTCTGCTCTCTCTGACTCAAAATGGTTTTCGGTAATGGACCTTGAATCAGGTTATTACCAAATTGAGATGGAGGAGCGTGACAAGCCAAAAACTGCCTTTGTCTGTCCGTTGGGGTTTTATGAGTTTAATCGCATGCCCCAGGGCATTACCAACGCCCCTAGTATCTTCCAACGCTTAATGGAAAAGTGTATGGGCAACCTACACCTCAAGGAAGTACTAGTCTTTTTGGATGACATTATAGGGTTTTCCAGCTCACTAGAAGAACATGAGTCTAGGCTTGTACATGTCCTCCAGCAACTAAGAGAGAATGGCTTAAAACTTTCCCCATCTAAATGTCATTTTTTCTAGACAACTGTCAGGTATTTAGGCCACATTGTTTTGAGAAAAAGGTGTCGAAACTGGCCCCGAACAGGTTGCAGCTCTTTGTACCTGGCCAAAACCTGAGACACTCAAAGAACTTAAATCATTCTTAAGGTTTGCGGGTTATTACCGCAGATTTGTCCAGAACTACTCCAAGGTAGTAAAGCCCCTAAACGATCTTACTGGACGTACCCGCCTTTCAAGAAGGGCAGAAAAGATACTCCTTGCCAGGGAAGGTACTACAACCCCAGAGAGCCCCTGGCCAACAGGTGGACTCCTGACTGCCAACATGCTTTTGAACTATTTATTGAAAAACTCACTACAGCGCCAGTACTTGGGTTTGCCAACCCCAAGTTACTATATGTTCTCCACACTGATGCGAGTACCTTTGGTTTAGGAGCAGCCCTTTACCAAGAACACAAAGGTGAAATGCGAGTTATAGCCTACGCTAGCCAAGGGCTATCTCCTAGCAAAAAGCGATACCCCGCTCATAAGCTAGAATTTTTAACTCTAAAGTGGTCGGTGGTAGAAAAGTTTCAAGACTACCTCTATGGAACACCATTCACAGTCATAACAGATAACAACCCGTTAACCTACCTTCTAAAGTCGGCAAAGTTAGATGCAGCTAGTTATCGCTGGTTGGCTGCTCTTTCGACATTTAACTTCAACATCAAATACCATGCCGGCAAGAGCAACCAAGATGCTGACGGTCTTTCCAGGTGCCCTCATGATGCACTAAGCAGTGACTCTGCATCTGTGGAAGAGAGTGAAAGGTTAGAACAGTTTTCTTACCACCTTCTGGCAACATCTCCTAGCCATGAAGTTCTCTCAGCTGATACAGTCAATGTTTTGTGTCAACGCCATCTCCTAGACCAAACTGAGAACACTCTACCTTCAGTCACCCTGGTAGAATCCCTTGCAATTCATGTAAATGCAGTACCTGACGTTTATGCAAGTGAAGAAAGTTAGGTTGTACCACCCTACCTGCTTACACAGAGACAGAACTCCAACAGTCCAATCCAGACATTAAAACTGACATCAAGCTCATTGAAGCTGGGAATGAACCCATTGTCGACTCTCATACTGACTCTCCTGAACTTAAGCACATGTACAGAAAATGGAAACGGCTTACTTTGAGAAATGATCTACTATATCGAGCTTGTCAGACTGAAGGTGACATCTCTTACCAGTTTTTTGTCCCCACTTCCCTGAGACCAATCATACTCAGTTGTCTCCACGATGATATGGGGCACATGGGGTTCGAAAGAACGATTGACCTTGTCAGATCACGGTTTTATTGGCTGAAAATGGCATTGGATGTTGAACAAAAAATAAAAACATGTGGGCAATTTGTCAGAAGGAAAACACCTCCTGAGAAAAGTGCTCCTCTCATAAACATTCAAACAACTCGTCCCATGGAACTTGTATACATGGACTAAATGCGTGGTGGCTATAGCCACAAAAGACCAGAAAGCATCAACAGTCGCTAAGAGGCTATGGGAACAGTCTTTAGTGCACTATGGGTTTCCGGAGCGTCTGTTGAGTGATCAAGGCAGAGACTTTGAGTCTCAACTTATTAAAGAACTGTGTGCTCTAGTTGGGATCACAAAAGTCCGAACCAGCCCCTATCACCCAAGGGGAAATCTGGTTGAAAGGTTCAACCGAACCCTTCTTTCTATGCTCGGAACCCTCAAGAACAAAGACAAAAGTCATTGGCGCGATTTTGTGAAACCACTAACCCATGCTTACAATTGCACCAAAAGTGAGGTGACAGGCTACAGTCCTTATGAATTAATGTTCGGGCGGCAGCCCCGACTCCCAGTTGACATCTCCTTTAACTTACCTGTCAAAGATGGTTCTCCAAAATCTCACTTTCAGTACGTGAAAAACCTGAAAGCACGCCTGGAGGAGAGCTATCAAGTAGCCACCAAAAACAGCCAAAAAGTTGCCGACCGGAACAAACACTGGTTTGACAGAGCAGTGAGAGAATCAACCTTGGAGGCCGGCGATCAGGTCCTAGTCAGGAACCTTTGTCTGCGCAACAAACATAAACTCGCAGATAAGTGGGAGTCGAGGGTATACACGGTTCTTACCAAAGTATCAGACTTACCTGTGTACACTGTAGAACCCACCAATGGGGATAGTCCCATTCGAACTCTGCACAGAGATCACCTACTTGCATGTGGTGACCTGTGTGAAGAGGAGGAACAGGAAGAACTTGAACCTAGACCTTGTCGACTGAGGACACACAAGCAACCTCAAACAAATGAGAAAAATCCTGGGTCTGATGATGTGCCATTTTACTGTACCATTACCTTACCTGTCACCCATGAGGAAAGGTTCACACAAGTATGTAGTATTCCAAGGCAGTTACCTGTAAGTCAGTCAACTTCTCAAAATCAGTCTTTCCAGCCTGAGCCTTAGGTCCTTGACTCACCTGATTCTATTCAAACAGCTCTGGAATTAGCTGAGCAAGAGTCTTGTGAGTCAACATTTAAAGAAAATCAACGTGGAGGAAATCTTGCAAACAATGGAAATTACAATTCACTGGATGTGACAAGTACTAATGAAAATGACAATCTACCGGATATGACAAATACAAATGGAGAAGACAACCAATCGAGTACAACAGATGCAGAAATTCAAAAGGACACTGGATCAGACTATGAACTTGCCTGTGAAAACCCTGTGGGAGAAACCAAGACTGAAACTGTTCCAGCTAAAGTCCAAACAGACTTTGCCCAAAGGCCAGAAAGGTCACGACGACCACCTGACCGTTTTCATTATTTTCAGTTGGGTAAACCCTTAATCTCCTTTGCCCAGAATTTTATTGACAGCCTTTGGTGACACCAAGGCACTTGACACCTTTGGTGACAGTGACTATCATACTCACCAATCAGAGCATGAAGGGACTCATGCCCAGTCAAGAGGGGAGGGTGTAACCTAGATGAAACATTGGGCTACTAAACCCATATCTGTAATTTAGGGTGTAATGCCTGGAGGGTCCACCAGAGGGCGCTCAGTGTTTCTGACTCAAGTTAACCAGTGTGGTGTGGTCATTTTTCTCTACATTCTGAGGCATGCTCTTTACATGTGCACTGACCGACCAAACTGTGAACCTTACGACTTGTATATAAGCAACAGAAGTGACCACTTATTACTATCTGTGGAAATTCCAGTGAGCGACCGAGGTGACCACTTGTTGGGTAATAGCTGTGGAAATCTCGATTGGTTTTATAGTGGCTCTGAATTCTTTGATCGTGATGGTGAGCCAAGACCATGTAGACTGCGGATGGGTGTAAACGTTGTGGCCAGCCGGGACATCATCTCACAGAAGAACCTTCACAAATCTGGAAAATCCATTTTGGGTTGCAGATAAGATCCCATACACATTACTACCCGGGTAGCAACGTTGCTAAAGAACTGAACTCAATTTTATTTTATTTTTTCTAAAAGGGGGAAAAGAACTCTATTTATTTTGGTTATTGTATTTTATTTTCAATATTTGTAAACAAAGTCTGTTTCTAATTGCTTTTTTTTGGGAAGCAATAAAATAATCAGTTCAGCATT
>JAOXNZ010000105.1:8412494-8437282 GCA_028566095.1 Kryptolebias brasiliensis | reverse complement strand
GTAAACCCACGTGTGCACAGGGAGAACATGTAAACTCCACCCAGAAAGGCCCCAGGCTGGGATGAGATCCTGCAACCGTCTTCCTGGGAGGCGACAGCTCTAACCACTAGGCTGCTGTGCCACTCCCCTAGTCAGACATAGATGATTAAAAAATATTACTAATTTGGTAAACCCATACTGAAATATAAGTATGGAAATTGAAGATTTTGTGAGATAGGCACATCTCTTCTTTTCTTCTATTCCATTAAAAACATTTTAGCAATAAACACGCAAAACGTCTAAAGCAGATGCCAACATTTGGAGCCCTAAATCATAAATGTTTTGAATAAAAATAAAAAAAAACTAAAGAGAAATCCAGATGCTTCATTTTTTTTTTTTTACAGTTAACCTGGGACATGTCAGCATAACAAAGGTACTTTATATAGTGCCTTGTTAAGAAGAAAAAAGGTTTTTTTTTTTAACACTCCAAAGAGAAAGTTTTTGAGAAAATTCCTTAAATTTCAAATGTTCATCCGATTAGTTTGAAAAGATTGTTGTAGGGATAAGAGTAGACCAAATACCAGCCATTTCTAAAGTTATTTCTATTTTTCTAAAGCTAGTTGGCGTTTCTGAGGCGAATATTTCACCTTGTATATGCAAAGGAATTACATAGAGGAATGCAGAAATCGAGAGAACACAAAGCAAAAAACTTTAGTCTGTGTTTCATGAATAGGCTTTTTTGTTTCGTTTAAAAAAATGCTTTTTTACCACTCAGCTCTTTATTTGTCCTCCAGACAGCGGAAAGTCAACTGCTACTGACCTCAGCAGGTTTTGGTACATTGACATGTGAAAAATAAACTGTTAAACTTTGTGGGGAGGAAACACTACATTTCCTTAAGTAAGGTCAACAGTATAAAACATGGTATAAACCTGAGCAGTTTTGCTATAAGAATTTCTTTAACAACGGGTTCTCAGTGTTAAGATAAAGAGTATTAAACAGTTAAATATGATTTGTGGCGTCATGAGAGTTTCTGTCAAATATCTCAATCCGCACCCACCTGAAAAGGACATTTCATTAATTCCTACACTTCTTTTACCACGACCACTGGTGTTATCTTTTTTATTTAAGCTTGGCTGGACCTGTGGAGTCACTATCCCACAGATCAAACAGGGCAGGTGACTGCCAGTAAATTTATTGAAATGGACCTTGGATGACGGCCCGTAACAATTAGAGACGGTTTAAATTCTTCTTTGACATTTGTACACACTATTTTAAAGATTACAGTCAAGGCGTACACATTGCTTTCTTTACAGTTTTTTTACATGCATTGTCTACTAAATACAACATTTTATTGAATTAACTGATGATGTGTTCTTTGAACATGAAAAAGGTCAAATGGTGCCTTTAAAATTCATCGTGTCGGTTCCAGAAAACAGATGGTTTTATTTTATAACTTCTCATACTGTATCAGCATTTTTAACTTGTCATGAATGGATATGTTTTAGGCATGGTAACTGGTAGATTTTAGGCTGTTTGGCCCAATCTTTATTCACTTCCGTGCAGCCAGAGTGCTGTCTATTCCAATATGGCTAAAATGGTGAGGCTTTAAATACATTAAAATATTATCATTTTCCAGTGAAATTCAAAATAAAAATGAATAGCTTGACATTAGGACTGTATTTGGAAACAAAGTAGGGCTACCACTTTAAGGTCAAGACCAAACTTTCTCCTTTGTGTGTTTATGATGCTGTGGCTGAGGTAGTACCTGTTTAGACTGCAACAGTTAGTGACTTGTTGGCAAACAAAATCTGCTAGAAACTCTCCAAAATTTCTTGAAATGTTTACAGATACAATGTCTTTGCAAAATAGTTACAGAGTTGTCCTAGGCCTTCCAAACCCTTTTTAATTTACAAGTAGTTTCTATAAGTTCTACAGTGCTAGAGTTGTATTTTGACACCTGCACGGGAACTCTCCTAAGACAGAAAAGAAATAACACTACATCCCTGAAAGCCATGATAAACAATAGTTATTTTTAAAAAGTTGGTCCAAATTTTTACCTAAAAGTGAGATCCAGTAGAATAAATGTGGCTGCCAAGATGGGTACAAAGCAGACTGGGACAACTACAATATGGGTGGAGGTGGGCAACAAAACAATGTATACGGTATGCAGTTTTGCAACTTGTGCACATGAAAACAGGCTACTCGAAGCATTACGGCTCGTTGGTTGTTTGGTTGCAAACACTCAGAATTCCGTGAGACTGCAACTGAAAATCTGCTATTTTTTGCTGCAATTTTGAGTTGCTAACTAGTCTCCAACAGCCACAGTCCAATGAGATACTACCTTTATCCTTTATTTGGAGCATTGGTTGTGCATGACTTTTGAAAATACACTACCTCTTTTAATGTTTCCATATTTTACATTCTGCAGATCCAGAAGTTCTGTATAATCGGAGTTTGGTGGTGTGCCTGCTCGTGAGTCTGTTTGAAACATACAGGATTCAAAGAAGTATGTAAAACTTTTGCTAACTGTGCTGCCCATGTTGGCACAACTTAAAAGGCTACTCTCATGGAAGATAAGATCTGATTACAGGTTTTTCACATTCATTAATGCAGATATAGCAGAGGTAAAATTGCTACATTGATGATTCAACTGTATGTTTTCTGGTTTAACTTGGTCCTTTGACCATGGCTGGTGTCTTTGTTATCACAACTGGACTGATATACAAAGTGATTGTTTTCTCAAAGTCTATGCATTTTTTAGTTTGTTTCTTTAATGTACCTTCAAACTCTGATGGTGAAACAAAAAATATAAATTGGGTTTCTGGTCTCACTTATTGCTTTTTGCCACAACATATTCCTGGCCTGAACTTTGAACATTAGGCTTTATGCACTGTGTTAATGTATTTCTTCTAAACGTAAAGGAGTAAGGCTCTTGTGGCTTTTAGCAAGGTTTTTATAGTTGTTTATTTCAAGATGTGCATGGATTTTATAGGCAACCATTTACTGCAGTGAGAGAAGAATGAATAAATAAATAGCAGCAACAGGGGACGAAAAACGTGACCCAAAACTATGCTTGAGTCTGTACAACAAAATGTCAAATGTATGATTATTTCATTAAATTTCATAAGTAAATGTAATAAATAAATAGAATCGACTTGAGGTTTGAATGAGGGCACAGATCAGACTAGGATGTTTGGACAGAACTTTATATATATATTTATATATTCACCCATAACTTCTTACATGATGAAGAATCTAAAAAAGACAGCATCAACATTAAGACCAAACAGTCTACACTAACTGAAATTCCTTGCAAAATAGCTGGCGCCTCCTTCTGGGTCCCACTGTGTAAAGCTATGTAAATGGATTATTTATATAGTTTAGAAACTAGTCTTATTCAATTTGATTCAGTTGATTTATGTTGCACTATTTTACAAAAGGAAGTCATCTCACAGCATTCTATAGTTAAAAAAAAAAACTAAACAAGATCACTAAGCAAAATACATGCAATTCAGTTTTGTCCGAAACAGTTAAACTCTGATTCAAATCCAATGATATACATTAGTCTATTCAATCCAATTAAAAAACAAGTAAATCAGAATCAGTAGATTATAAAATGCCAACTAGTAAAAAGTTGGCTATCCAAGGAAACTAACTTTCATCTCCATCCTGAGGAAGCACGGGGCGATTGGTGACAGTGGAAAGGAAAAACTACCTTTGAACAGATAAAAAAAAACCTCCAGTAGAACCAGGAAGGTTGAGAAGACAGGAAAGAGAGTCAGACAAAAATATTGGGGCAGGTGTAATTTTCATGAAAAAAAAAAGAAGAACACAAAGTTATTGGCAGTAATAATTACAAATACAAACATGGAGAGTAGAGAGTAAAGATAGCAAGGTGAGGAATTGTGGTCAGGGGAGGAAATGTCTAAGCCTATAGCAGCATAACTAAGGGATAGCTCAGGATAACCCACGCCAACCCTAAGTATAGGATTTATCACGATGGAAGGACTTAAGTCCATTCATGCACATTTCAAATGAGAATTGTCAGTTTATCAAAGATCCATGTATTTGGACTGTGAGACGAAACTAGAGGACCCAGAGAAACCCACACCTGCACAGGGAGAACATGCAAACTTCACACAGATTTAAACTTGATCTTCTTGCTGTGAAATGACATACTGTAGCTAACCACAGTTTCACCTTACCACCCCACTGGGTGCTGTGATGCAAAATGTTACACATATTTCTTTTGCTTCCCTCATGTTTATGTAGCCATTGTGTTTCTTTGTTCTGGTTTTATTTTAGAAGTATTTAAACAAAAGGTATAACTAAATGCATTTCTAAGAGCAAATTATGTTCCTGTAGCACTTGGCCAGATTAATTTCTATTAAAAAAAAGCATTGGTATTTTTTATCTGTTTACCTGAAATGTGCAACCACAGAAAATGTTGAAATTTGAATATCTCTTTTGTGCCAATTAGACTGCAAAGTTTTCTGATGTATAAATGTGACCTTTTCCATTAACAGTAAGGCATCTAAACATGTGGTCACGCCCTTAGATAATGATGATGCTCTCTGATTCCTTATATGTGTCTGTAAGTGTGCTTGCTTGTGTTTGCCATCAATGGCGGCATCTGCGTCTTAGTGTGTGACTCTGCGACGCTGAGACTAAAACCCATCAGGCTGTGCTCACATGCAATTCAGATGAGCTCTGCAAATCCAGCATGAAATTAAATTTACGACTTGGACCACAACACACACACACAGACACACTCTCCCCCCTGATGGTTGTCCTGATAACACATGGCCCTGGGTGTGTGTGTGGGTGGGTGTGGGGGTGTGTGGGTGTGTGTGTGTGTGTGCTCCAAACACCCCAAACTGTAACACAAGCTTTAACTGAGTTCACAGCGTGCATCAATATTTTTTGCAGTGTTGCTGTGTTTTAATATTTGCATTAAAGGTGGGATGTGTGACATGGATAGGGGATTCATGATTCAGTTCAATGACAAGTTGAATTTTTAAACAATATGTTTTCTCTTTGTGTGTGTGTAAGGGAGAGACAGAGAGAGCGAGAGTGTGTGTGTATGCATTAATATACAGTATAATTCACCTCCATATTTCTGTATGGTTTGTATATTGCCTCACCCTGCTCAGTGATAGAACATTTCCAACAATAACAATAACACTAATGGCAACCAGCTTTACACCCCAGTCATGACCACATCCATAACAGCTGACACACACACACACACACATACGTTTCAATCGACACCAAGTCTGGCCCAATCATGTCAGCGCTCGCTCTCCCTATTTGCATAAAACAATTACCCTGGGCGGACTCAAGGTTCAATGTCGTCTAGACGACATGTTTCACTGTGGTGTCATCAAGCTGTGTATCTGCCTGTGTGTGTGCATGTGTGTGTGTAAGTGGGGGGACACACTAGATTGGTTGTAAATTAGCTGGGGTATGGTTGCTCGGGCACTGGCCACATCACATCACCCTGAGGCACACGGGGCTTGGAAGGATTTATTCACACAGATAAGGCACACATGCAAATGAGGCAGTCTGGACACACACACACCCACACACCCACACACACACACACACACATATGCTGACAGTGACATGGAGAAGTTAGGGGAGAACCAATATTCATAACAGGGCACAGGACAGAAAAATAGGATGGTGTATAAGTCTGAGTGGGGGTGTGCATGTATGTGTGTGTCTACATTTGTGTTTGTTGATCTCTTTTTATTTCTCACCATCTTTTTCTCTCTCTACTAGGCTTTCACCACCCCATTATTTTCTGCTACTGAACCTCTGCGATCGATACAAACAAGTCGTCGGGCATCAGAGAGAAAGAGCTCCTTTTTTCCCTTCCTCCCTTCTGACGGACTAGAGGCCACGCACAGAGAAAAGGAAGAGGAAAGGAGCAATAATAAATGACAAGACACACTTTCGCCTACTTCCCCCCCCCCCTGAACTGACTTTTGCTTGGAAATGTTGTCATTTAAGACCAATTAGAGGATAAAAGTCTGAACGAGTGTGCGGGATGTGGGTCTCTATGTGAGTCTGTGGTTCAAGAGGGGAGCAAGTTGTCCAGCAGAGTCCGCACTTTGATCCTTGTTTTAATGTTTTTATTTATTTGGTATGTTGGAGTGTCCTTGAGCTTAGATGCTGAACCTCTAATTACCCCATGATGTATCACCCATGTGTGCATGTGCGTCCAAAAAAAAAAAACAAGTTGTTCTGTGTGTCAACCCGTGAAGTGCTGTAGCTGGCTTGTAAAAATTAGTATAAACACAGCCCATTTTCAGTTTTACACAGTACGCTCTCACTGAATCATAGTTTTCATGTCTTAATACCAGCTACTCTAATATCACTGTCTTGTGCCATTAAAAAAATTATAGGATACATACAGTAGTGTCTACTCTACACATAATTAAAGTACAATATATCAATAAAACAAGCATTTCATTTTTAGCATTTATCAAGACAAACCATAAGTCTGTGATGTCTGTGTCTGCATTTGTAAAAACTGAGGGTGTGTCTGATTTATAAAATGAAAACACTTATGACATGTATTTTTAGATTTAGCTGAAGAACAAATTAAAGAAAAAATCAATAAAAAATAAGTTAGATGTTCTTGTAAGGTCATAACTGGAGCATCTTGAACACCTCCTAAGTTTTATAGATCAGTGATCTCCAACCCTGGTCTTAGAGGGTCACTATCTTGCATGTTTTAGTTGTTTCTCTGCTTTGACGCACCTGGTGTGAATTAATAAGTAATTAACTCTGCTTCTGATTAATTCTTCTTCTGCAGAACTTGGAGACCTGCTGAAGAGCAGGAAAACAGCTAAAACATGCAGGATAGTGGCCCTCCAGGACCAGGATTGGACACCACTGCTTTAAATAGGCTGACCTCATCAGAGCCAATAGAAATACCAATTTTCTTTCTGATCACTATTATACATTTCACCTTCAGTAATGGGTCGTTTTTTTGAAACAATACAATGACAGTTTTGATGTCTGTTTTTGTGACTGCTTCCACCAAAGACTGTATTTGAATTGACCTCTGAAAAGAACCAGGAAGTTGAAGCCAGAGCAGGACCAGCTTCTCTGTCGGCTGGTTCCAGCACAACTTTTAAATCCCGTGTACTTGATGTAAACTAATTGGACATTGCTGTTGGTAATATTAAAAAAATAAATAAATTTACAAAAAGTGCACCTACAATATTTATTTTCAAGTGTTAACTCTTGTTGATTAACATAGTTCTTACCTTTCTGCTCTATATTTGAATATTCAGTTTTTCACCCTTTAGCTGTAATTAGTTAGTTAATGTTAAGTGAAAACTCATGTAATACCATGATTGTGTGCAGGGGAGTGGGCAGAGCTTAAAGCCCAACATTGCTAGTGTGCAGTCTCTGGTTCCAAAAATACATGCCAGTTCCCAGCTGGTGAGGACAGTAGGTTTAGTATTTTAATATGTCTATAGTTTACACCAACTACTGTAAATCCAATTCTTCTCCGTTGGGGTTTTTATGTCTCGCTCCCAGGGTTTAGCCTGTCTCAGTGTCTGACTTGTTTCACCCCATGGCCCACCTAAACCCTCACATAAAAACAAAAGTTGATAAAGCTTCCAGCATGTTCATTTCTGGTTTCTGTGTGACTTCATCTATATGTTGGTGATATTGTTAATGAAATAAGGCTGAATGCATGAGGTGTATCTTTGAGAGTTAATACAGACAGAAAGCTATCTGGGAGTTAAGGAGAGGAGGAGGAGTGGGTGGGGTTGGATATTTATCCCTGGCAGTAGGGGTGGCATGCTCTGAATGAAGAGGCAAAGTGACAGGGGCACAGGATGACAGGCCTATGCCCTTCTCTCACACACCAAAACACACACACACACACATACACAACTGGGAGAGAAAAAGAAGAAGAATGCTGGGGAGAGGGCAAAAGAGGGAGGGAGAGGCTGTGACATCCCAGACCCAGACTGGAGGATTAATGATGAATAAAAAAGAAAGGAGCGCACACAAAAGAGGCAGAGGGAGAAAAAAAATGCATGGAAGGAAAGGGGGGTGGGGGTCAAAATAAAAACAAGACAGAAAAAAGAAAGGAAAACAGAGAGCCTTTTTGTCCCAGAAGGATGGATGAAGTGATTTTGCAAGTCAGGCCTCCTAGGGGCATAGATCTATAAACACACACACATACACACCTTTTTTCCAAAGCGCACACATCAATGTAGATGCATTTGAATGCAAATAGACAGATTGATGAAAAGAACTACCTCATTTCGTCATTCCTTCTTTCGCTATATGGACTCCTGGTTTCACATGCAGAAAGTATAATCCTCCTGCCCACACACACACACACACACACCCCACACACACAGTCATACATGAAACAGGCTTCCCACACTCATACACAAACACATGGCATTGTGAATCAGGGGATACTTAATCAATGTCACAATTCAATCAATAGTCTGGTCCCATGTGACGGTGCTGCTCCATCCCTCCTCCTCTTCAGACACTCTTCCTCTTCTCTCTGTTTCCTGTCATCAACCTTTTCTCTGCCTTTCATTTCCTCTCCTCCTCTGACTCGTTGGTTCACCTTGGCCATGCCCTGATGTCACCTAGAAGGGCACATACAGTACCGGTCAATATGTCACTGTATCTGTATTTTATGAATGTGCAAGAAAAGGAAACATCAGTGGATGGTGAAGTTACTTACCTCATTTATATTATCTTTATATTATTCCACTGTTGAAATCCGAAGGCAGATGATACTGTTTTTGCCTGTATTTGTGTGTGTGTGTGTTTGGGGGTGGGGGTCGTGTGAGTGTGTCTGTCTGTTACCAAAAGATTTCATGAACCACTGGAAAAAGAGATAACGGATTCACTGGATGTACATCTACTAAACTGTTGTTTCTACCTACATCAGCTGTTAAGTGGGTAATAGTTTTTTTTGTGTGTTACACCCAGTGCCAGAAAACATCATTGCTGTTTTAAGGGGGTTATAACAACAACTGATTACCTTTTGGAGTCAGACCGATTCAAGATGGCTGCCACAGCTAACTGACCATAAAAAATGGGCTTTAAGCTGGTCATTTTTAGAACTCTTGACCTAAAATTTGGGGTAGTAGTAGCTGAGATTGATCTCCAATACATATAATGATTGCTAACAGATTGCATTTTGCGATATCATGAGATGTCTGTAATGTTCTTTTCAAGGTTTGACCAAAACAGCTACAACTCTGTCATTTGTCATCATAAAATGGCCTTAGTCTAAAACTGTCATAAAAGGTGGTGGGTGATATGCATTTCTCCAACAAAATTCTAGGACTTTAATTTCTTTTCTGATTTTTTATTTTTTGTACCCTTGCATGAAATAGTTTTGTGGTCAGTGATTGAGAAGTGGTTTGAATCAATGCATTCGCAATAGAATGAGTGCAAGCTGGTTTTCAATAAAAATACTTCAAATCTACAAGATGTTTCTCAGAGTGTTTTACTTTTTAGCAGAGATTTTTAAAAGACTCACAAACTCTTCTTACTAACCACAATCAAATCAACTAAATGGTGTGTATGATTACAACTTTACAGCATAAAGAACTAGTATGACTAGATGGAATATTACTTTTATACTATTGTTGTTTATGAAGAAATATTAGTTTCACTGATGATGCATTTCTGCCTCTGATAAAAGAATCCTGAGTTTGTAAGAAAACTTCAGTAAGCGCTTGCCTGTCAGTACCATGGATATAATCAAAAGCTCCATCCTACCTTGTTCAGATTTGATTTATTTTTTGACTGTCAGCATGTAGGTGTGTGTATTTTATGCTGCAATAAATGAAATAAAAACTATCCATACATCTCAGATATGTGTATTCATAGCCTGTGGTTGTAGACATGACAGTGCTGCCTCTCTCTGTCTTCTCCTGGGAAAGGCAGCTGTAGAAACCTCACACACCCTCAGTCTGTGTACAGTACACCCACACACACACACACACACACACATGCACCCACATGCATAGAGACACACTGCTCAACTATCAAATAGATTAATTCCTGTGATGCAGCGTTCTGCCCCTGTTGGGATTGACTCCCTCTGGGTCAGGGTGTGTGTGTGTGTGTGTGAAGGGGGGGCGGGGGGTAGGTGGGTGTGTACACACTACTCACTGTGGACATGAGGGCAGAGAAAATAGCAGCAGTAAAGTTGCTTTATTAAAAATCCAATGTTCTGTGCGCTTAATGTGATTGTACCATAATACTTGCTTATAAAGATGTAAATGGTGCAGTGAGGGACTAGTTTAAATAGCTGTTTTTGTTGTGTTTAAATGATCATTTGTGCTTGTCTATCTGGAATAAATAGATTCTCATGTGTTCATAAAAACACATTTTTTGATGAACAGATATGAGGTTATGACAGTAGATAAATAAATGGCATTGTTTTAGAACTGGACCCATCTTCAAAATCAATGCATCCTGTTTATTTCAAGTATTGTGAAGTGTAGCTTTAAAAGGATATGCTGGCCAAAGTGGGGTTTTGTGTAAGATTTATGAAAAATTATTATCCTATTTGTTGTAAATTGCTTTTTGAATTACCTAAATTTACAAAAATAGAGTTTACGTCCAACAGGAGTTGTGAGCAGTTAGTTTTGTTAACAGTTAGTTTTAAAGCAGCCAAAACCAAAGTGGATTCCTGACATTTTGAACGAACTCCATTCAACAAACCTTCCTAGTGATTCATGCAAAGGCTGTTTCATAGACCTTTACACTGCCATCATTTTAGCAATGTTCAGATATTTACGTGCAATATTATAGTTATTTGCAAGCATAAATAGCAGCAACAGAAGCATGTTGCTGCTCTTAAAATCTGGAGCTTTTTTAAGACAAAAAGCTTGGTTTTGGGAGTGGACTAGCCGGTTTTAGCTCATCAATATGGCCTGAGTGAGATCACTTCCAAAGTAGATTACTGCCGTCTTAAATCAACTCTAATCCTTAAAATTTCAGTGGTTCATGCTAAGATTAATCTTTAAACTTTTACAGTTTTGCACTGCACAATTATTTTTGCTGTTTTTAAACAATGGCAATCCACTTTGGTCGTGATTTAGTTCAGCACATCAGCCTTGTCAGACTGGAACTCTTTTTCCAAACTGAGTTTGTTCAAAGAGCTGTCTGCAACAGGTAAATCCTAATTATTCATAATTTTTTTCACAGAACCTTCTTCAGAATGTTCATAAAAAATAAAAGAAAACTCAAAAGAAAAATGTCCATTTGAACTGAGTTGATGGTAGAAGCTTATACTGCATCCAAACTCTTTTCAACAGCTGAAATAATTTTTACCAAACTTTTCAGCTCACGTTTTTAAAACTTCACAGTTTTATTTCCTTATACCTCAACCATTTATTGAGTAGCTCAACCATGTCTTCTTTGGGCTGTGTAAAGAGAGCAAAGTGTGAAGCAGCAGGAACTGGTGTTTAGTCTCTCTGTTCACAGGATGTGTTGAAGCAGAGTATTGAGCTCCAAAGTTTGTTTTATAGGAGCCCAGAGCTTACAAACCACAGCAGGACCATAAAAAAATTGTGTAGGAACAGATTTCAGAAATATTTTGTGTGAGCTTAATTCAGACTGTTGGGACACTATTATTTTAGCAGACACTTTAATTCAAAGCAACAGAAAATGAGACACATATTGGTGTTAATGTCATTCAGTTTCTCGCACAAGGCCACTTTACAGGTGGACAGGTGAAAGTTTAGAAGTGAACCAGCAGTGTATACAGCTCCACTGATTGAAAATGCATACCACACCTTCTCTAACAGTGCATAGGAGGCTTTGAGGTATTTTTCTCTATTGTATATGGGTAATACTCTGAACCCCTCTATCAGGAAACAGGAAACCAGAAGATGATCCATGCAACATTCACTCACTCATCCAAACAATGTCCAGTGCAGTTACAGAGCCGGGCATATCACACATGAAGTTTGTGTGTTTGCAGCAGTGCTGCATATGTTTGTCCTTGGTGACCATTTAACCAATCTATTCCTCACTTTTTCTGGTGTCAGAATGAATTTAGCAGTTGGAATTAAAAGGGACTATTAGAACATATGCCTGTCTGTGTGACCTGTCAGAAGTTATGGCTTTTGTGTGTGTGTTTGTATATGAATATATGACTGCATATGTATGTAGCCAAACAAATACAGTATGTGTGTATTTATGTGTGTGCATGTATGTCTCAAGGTTGCCCTGAAGCACCAGATTTGATCTTTGTAAAGGCTAACATCTGTCGTCTGTCAGTTTAGCAAGATTGATGACAGTGACCAGAATGAAGGAGTGAGAAGGAGGAAGAGGAAAGGGTGAGGCAATGTCTACAACAGTTAAAGAGGGGGAAGGAGAAGGAGACAGTACAAACTGCTGGAATTAGATGGTTGGATGCAATGAATAGGTCATTGTTGGGTCAGAAATGGTGGATCAGATAACCTTCTGAATGGATTGTGTGTCATAATTTACAGTTTTTGACTCAGAGTGCTGAAATCAGAAACCAATAAAGATTTAAAAGTTTATGGGTGGTATTTACAAAACAGCAACAATAATGTGTAACAAAGGCAAAAATGGGGGATGGTTATATATCTGTGAAACAGGGAGAGAGGTTTTCGACTTCAAAGCATAATGTTTCAACAACTATTTTCTGGATCAAAAGAAGTGGAAGCCTACTCGTTTTATTTTCCTTCCACAGGTCCTGGGGAGTGAGAGGTGTTTGACCAGGAGTGCTTGACAAAGAAATGTAGAAGATTGATGGAGAGAGGACAGGTAGGTGAGTGTGAGGTAGTACTAAATCAGGCAGCTAGGTTTACTTATGTGTCTGTCTTTACTCACTTTCAGAAGATCCAGAGAGTTGTAAGTAGCTCGTCAGCTATCACAGAAAGATGCAAAAGTCAAACTGTGAGAAAACAAACACAAGATTCGGTTGAATCACACAAAAAAAGACATAATTTTCATAGGAAAATACCTAAAATATAGAACAGTTTGCTGTTTGCTAGTATGAACATTCAGGCTCTTTCATACAGTCAGAATGTGCTTCAGTAGTTATTGATGGTAATTTCTGACTAAAAGTTCATGAAACATGAATGCTCTGAAGAAGTGACTGGGGGGTTGGGGGCAGTCAAGTGTTTTGGTGCACCCCCCTGCAATCAACTGGATCAAATGTGTTGCTTCCTTTTTTTTTTTTTTTTAATCAAAGCGTGTTTCACACATTTCTTTAGTATTTCACAAAATAATGGCATTGTGTAAAAAAAAAAAATCCTTTTAGATATATCAAAAATAAAATAAGATGATGGAGTAGATAGTTTCACCATTATCATCCACTCATTTGATCCAAGTAAGCTCTTCATAAATGCCTTCATGTCTAGAGAAATGTCTCAAGAATTTCTGAAAAGTCATTTTAATGATGTGACATGACCTCTGTTATCACGAAAGGGACAGTTATGTGCCTTTTGATTTTAAATGACATAAATACTTCAGTTTGTGTTTGTTAATAATTGAATTATTTAAAAGACATCCCAGTTTGTTTGTTTTTTTCCTTTTTAGTGACTTTAACATTTCCTGCCTATGGACTTAACAACTGTCTGTATCCTGTGACATTCAGGTAGCTTTCAGTTTTAGTATGCTTCTCATGAAAATGTGAACAACAACAGAAAAAGCTCCATTTACAACTTTATATTGCAATCATCTTTGCCTCATTCTCTTTTTATTTGGCTCTCAGTGTCCGCAGGGACAAGTCCCTGACCGCTGAACACACAGCTGGCTGAAATAAAAAATGTGAAAACCTAATTAACTCCTGAGTGGAGATATTATCCAAACAGACAGAAAGAGAAGCTACACTCATTTAAAGGCCCAGCAGCGTAGGTCATGCTCCATGAATTATTCAAGCTGGCCACCAGTTTGCAGAGTGGGTTTTAAGTGGACAATGACCCTGTGCACACTCATTTAGCCTGCGCCTCGGCTAACAAGGCTAAGTATTCACTGACTCTCCGCCATCCTACCCTAACAAGCTAATGGAATTTCAATCAAGAGAATGTACTGAATGGCTTAAGATGGGAGAGACTTGCTCTGGCCCTCTACACATACGCACACACAAGCACATATATTAATATTTAATTAGATCTGTGGGTTTTTCAGCCTGGCCTTGTTAAGTAAGAAGTTGTGTAAAGGGAAAGCTTGCAAAGGCCAAAAGGCTAGTCCCAACCAGGCGTTGATAACTTCAGTTCAGGTCTGTACCTTTGTCTATAATTACAACCCTGGCTCAGATAAAACGTGGTGTTTGGGGGGAAAAATATGTAGCAACTTTTAATAGAGAAATATACAGTTCATAGGGTGACTTAAAAATGTAAAAGAAGGTAAGAATTAGTTCATCCACATTTAAGCTCATACACACTAAGAGTCATGGGGGGTTTTATCTATGGATACAAAATAGGCTGAAATTAATGTCTTACACAAATGGATTGTTAGAGAGTGTAACTGATTCCCACTGTAAAAACAGTAAACACAACTGCACAAGCCTCACTGTAGTGAACAGCTGGATGTAACACTAATGATCACACACCACTGGGCTCAATCAAAAAGTGGCACACAGACACACACAAGCAGATACATACTGAGAGAGGATGATTACATATTAGAGATGTGTTGAAATATACAGACATGTCAAAACTTACAAAGTTAAAACAGAACTTTGCTGCTCCTTACATGTCAGTAAATAAAAAAGAAGCATCAAAAACAACATTCAGTGTTTAAAATGCTGTTGGTTGAAACATCAGAACTGGACATATTTTCTTTTTGATAATATTTTGTGCAAACTCACTTTTAAATAAGACACTGTGGTAGGTTAGCCTATCACAGTTTTCAATTTTTTCATGCTGAGTGACACAATTTCCTTAGCCAAAAGAAACAGGCATTTTGGCAGAAATATTAAGTGCCTTTATGAGTGAGGGCTGATGTCATTTTATCACAGTATTGGTGTTTTATCTTCTCTGATGCTGATTTTAAAGGGATTTCTCTGCATGCGATGATCAAGTTTTCTTTTTAAAAACTCGACTGCCTTACTAACATGACTAAAATGTAATGTTACAAAATGAGATATTATTATTATTGTGATTTTAGTCATGATGCTGTTATGCTCTTTGGACTCACCAAATAGGTTTTTCCTGCTCTTTTTCCACCCACTCAAGATGCTGTCTTGTGCCCTCACCTTGCTCTATATGTCAGCATTGCATTCCCACGACACTCCTTTGTACACCCATTATTGTATCATGCCCAAATTCCTGCCTTGGCACGACTCTCTCAAATCTTTCCTGGATCCAGCTATAGTATGGTGTGATATCATACAGGCACAGGTATCATGCCTGCACTATATTGTTTCCATGACCTTGTCTCAATCTGATTCGTAGTTGAGGAATGAGGCCATTGTAGCCAGTCTTGTTTCAAATTCTTGATGACCAAACCACACCAGTCTGTTCAGGCACCAGGTCATAGAAATGTTGCCACTGCTGCCACCATGCTCCACCCAGAACCTCAATACGTTCCCTCCACAACCTTAGCATGGAAGTTTTATACATGCTCAAAGGCACTGTGGACCTTTATCATGCATAATAGGGAGAACTGAAGACCTCACCAAGACCCTTCAAAGACCATTCCCATTCTGGCTGGTTTTCTATGTAGTATTGGAGTCATCATCCAGTGCAAAAAGAGTCCTATAAACATTATTGTTTTAAGCATTATTCAGGTTCAAGTTCATCTCATGTTAAGAACATTTTGTAAATTTATTAATGCAATAACTGTCATGATACTGACATTAAGTGCCGCAGTAAGCCCATCAGTCAATCAGAGCTGATGTTTAAAAGAAGAGGCTCTGTATCTTCAAGTCCAGCTGTTTGCAACCTGCATGATAATGTGCACTCTTATTAAAGCGCTGTTCACAGACCTCCGCAGTAACTTCAGTAAGTATGTTTTTGAAACTTTAGGCCAAACTACACAAACACATTAATACTGAAGTTTTAATAAGGTGGAAATACTTAAAGCCAAATTTGGAGTCCATGTGTGATGTTTTTGTGACCATGCACTGCATAACGATAAAAAACACTAAAAAACAGAAGCTATCAATTAGCTTGGATACTTTTCCCAACTGTTGCAGTGCCTTCATTTCAGAGTTCATTGAATGTCATAAGAAAAATCCTTGTAGCATTTCATTGGGGGGAACGTCAGCTCCATTTTTTGTGCCAAACTAGTTGATGTGTTCAATTGAACATCTAAAAAAATGGGACAAAGAGGGAACAGGCTTTATTCCAATTGGCTATGAGAAACAAAAGCCCACTCAACCTTGTTGATAGAAATTGCACTTGAGAGCAGAGCTGGCGAGGGCTACAGTAAATACTGATTAATTTGAATTCCTAATGAATAGATGCCGAGTCTGAAAGAAGGAAAGGTATTGAAGGAATGTGACATGTATTCTTGATAGATTTATAAAAAACAAATAGATGAATAAAGGAGGGTGAAGAGGGGAATAATTATTAGTTTGCCTGACTGAAGTGTGCATTCAAACTGAAGGGCATTCTGACAAGACTTGCTCACACAAATGCTCAAGAAGGACAAGGTGTGCTACAAAAGTTAAGCTGAAATCAGAGTACAAGGTCTGTGAGGTCTGTGTAAAACACGACTCATCAGTCATCTTTCATACCTTTTTGTAAACAAATTTTTTTTCAAAGATCTTTGCCTCTTTAACAGCAAAGCAATAACACCAGCCGGTAAATTATGCAGGAATAGGTGACCAGATGTGTGAATATTGGTGTCATCTAAGCTTCAGCCTCAGTCAGGTATCTGAAAGTCATGTCTTTGTGTTATTTAAGGGCAACAGAATGTACTGACAAGCTTCCTTTTCACATCTTTATTATTTGAAGTAATGACACACAAAACCCATTTTGTCTTCATGCTCTTAATCGTCCCTTTTACATTGTTTTTATGGCACCGCTCTCTCCATTGTGCTACTCAGGTTGTGCCAGCTGTGTCTCTTTTGTGTCAAAGAAAACCTTGACATGGCATCTTTTTGTGTTTGAATGGCTGAGACAAAGACAAAACACATTGCGCTGGCTTCACCTGTCTCTGAGGAGGAAGACAGAAAGACAAAAAGAAGAAGGAGAAAGATAACACCGAAACGTTATGCAAATAGGTTTTATAAGTCAAGTCGAGCATGTTGTGGTGACACTGTCTATATTTAAAACAGGTCACCTTAACCCCACCCCCATCGCCTCAATGACAGTCACAGAGTGAGGCTGTGCTCACATCTGGATGCTGCACAATTGCAATAACACACATGCATGGACACCAACGCATGCAAAAATCAAAGGCACTGCTGGGTCTTATTTGCATATATGCTCTCTCACACACACAAACACACACGGAGTCCAGCACTGGCTGTGATATATGAATATATGTAAAAGTAGCCGGCCCATTTTCTGCAGGCCAGGACCCAATCATTCCAGAGCGCTGAGCAGAGAGACAAGCAGTCAGCCACTGGTGACAGCGGAGAAAACCTGACCTCCGTTCACTCACCCATCCCTCCATCCATCCCTCCCCACCTACCTCTGCTGGCCCCATCACGTTCCCTCACTCCTCCATATTCAACAAC
The DNA here is from genome assembly GCA_028566095.1 of Kryptolebias brasiliensis. Taxonomy (NCBI): domain Eukaryota; kingdom Metazoa; phylum Chordata; class Actinopteri; order Cyprinodontiformes; family Rivulidae; genus Kryptolebias; species Kryptolebias brasiliensis. The sequence continues at coordinate 8,419,619 of JAOXNZ010000105.1, read as the reverse complement.
AGCCACATGCATGCATGCATACGATCGCTGATTTTATGGGGCCATCGAGTGGCCGTGAAGAATGGTTGCTGCCTATTTACTCCTCCCCGGCCCCTGCAGGCCCTCGGGCACTCCATTTTTAATGGAGACGAGATGGTGCTGACCACTATCCTTTTCCCCCAAACCTCTATTTCAATAATTTTCATCACTTCATTTGTCTCTCTCTCTTTCTCCTCCCCTTTCGTTCCCCTCTGCTGCCATGACCCAGATACCAAAAGACGAAGAGTGACACTTCTCCCCTTGGCCAGAGCAGGACCACTCATATCTTGTAACCATTACCCCCACCATATTGGCATCTTTCTCTCCCTTTATTTTCTTATCATTCTCTCTCTCTCAGCTGTCCATAAAATATGCCTTGGTGTTATCTTTTCCCCCACGCAGGAGAATAATGAAAGGCAGTGCCATGACAGATTGGACATAGATGAGATTGTGGCTGTGACTATATGCACGGCTCGCCTCGGCCCAGTCTTTGCATCTGAAATGGGAAACGGGTGGAGGGTGCATGTGTGTAGGTGTAGGAGGCATGTGGGTGACAGTAAGCCTGGAAGGGAGGGGTTGGAGGAGAGGGTAGTAGTGGGATAGTGTGTGAGAAAAAAAGGGAGTTGGATTCTGCGTGGATGACGGGTTTGATGTTAAAAGTGGAGGCAGACCGTGTGTGTGTATGTGTGCGTGTGTGAGTGTGTGTAGTGACCCTTTGACTAAATATTAAGGAATACACATATATACCATACTTTTTTTTTCCCAGGCAGGACAGATAGGGGATGTGGAGCCATCATCAGTGTGTATAACCATCTGAGGTGACTGGCAGCTGTACGGGGGGGATGAGATTAGTTAGATTACAGCTGGTGAGCTCGGCCGTGAGGAATGGACACGCTGCCAAGATGGCTGCTGCAGCAGTACGGCGGCACACTGCCAGCAGGCAACATGTAGGCACCTGTGACTGTTACAGGCGGACATCATGCTTTGTCTCAGTGCCAGATACTGCTGCTACAGTGGGGGGTTAACAGGGGCAGAGTGGGGAGGGGTCTGAGCCTCGTGCCACTCTGCTGAAACTCTCCAGCTGAATGTTTGCACTGTCGGTGAAGTAACAAAATTAAAAATGCATGATCAATTCACTTTGTGTGTGCCCACGATAGTAATTTAATTTCAAAACTGAATTACTGTAAACTAAAATTATTTACCTCAGCTGCAAAATGGATTAATGTTATCTTTGTTCTATATGTGAAAGAATAAAGGGTTCAATGTGTTGAATTTTACTTCTGATGAAAAATGACAGACAAGTTCATTATTTTAAACAACAAGCAGTTCCTGCAATCCAACCAGTCTTGTATCACACACAAATGAAATTTAAAATGACACTACATTATGAAAAGATGTATCCATTACTGTTTAGGAAGAACTAAGAAGTTAGAAAGTTTTCAATCGTTGCTACTGTTGTTCACATGGAAATGGAAAATTAGAAGTCTTTAAATGGTATTTTTTGAAAACCTTTTCCTGTGTTTGGTGTATTTTCATGGCAGCATTATGGCACCACTTACAGATCTGGTATAGTTATAGTCCCAATTCATCTTTTTTTAGTAATTCTGTGTGAATGAAGACAGATGAGGATAGTTTTTTAGAAAAGACAAATAGGAAAAACTGTTTTGGAGAAACTATGTTTTTGTGTGGACATAGTCTGATTTGACAGCAGTTAAATGGTCAATGAGGTTTAAAACTATAGTTTAAAATCATACATACTAGGTTAAAGTCAGATAAATATCACAGTACTCCATTTATCCATGCATCCAATTTCTTTACCCGCATTTTCCTTTCAGGGTCGCATTAAGCTGGTGCCTATCTCCAGCAATCACTATGCAAGAGGTACACCTTGAAAGGGTCTCGAGTCCATCACAGGATGACAGTCGTAACAGTAAATATTTTGTATTGCAATACAACCAGAGATGGCGCTTTGAAACTTCATTGGAAGTGGTTTGAAGGGACAAATGCTTTTAAACAGCAGTTCCCACAAAAAGATGCCACGTTAGCTTTTTTCGGGTGGACCACAATCTTCCTAAAGCTTCTTCATTTAAATGATAATATTGAATATCATCCTTCATGTAATAGCACTAATAAATATTATTTTTTTATTATTAAGTGACAGTCAAACTGCTGAGACAAGCACATCAAGAGGAAAAAAATGTTCAAAAAACACCACCTGAACCATTAATTTAATTATTTCCTCTCACCTGCAACAAAAGACTCAACATAAAAACATGCATTATGTATTACTGTGATTACTGTGATTAACATGGAAACATTTTTTTTTTTCACCTTTAACTGAGTAACATTTTCTGGTACAATTCACATTGGGACCATCCACATGGAAACATTTTTTTGTGAATACTCAAAAGTTCTTTTATTATTTCAACCCTGCTTTCACTGTACTTTTTCAAATAGGTTCCAGAGTGTAAAGATTTTAGAAACACTACTCTTGCATTTTTTGTAAACAGCCAGTACACAACTTTTTGAGAGCAATGATGTCATAGCCCCGCATCTAATTTAACCTACCATCAATGGGTGCCCTCTTCTTCGTTTGTGCTTAGATTTTGCACCCAGCATTCAAGCTTTATGGGCATGCACCACGTCTTGTTTCTGACTTTAGTGTATTTCTGTTGCAGCAGCATTACAGCGCCACATACAGGCCTGGCATAGTTACTAAAGAGTTTTGAGCAGCTTTGTTCTGGTTGGTTAAAGGGTCAAAAAGGTTTGAAATCATCACTTAAAATCACATTTAATGAGTTAGAGTCAAAAAAAAAGATCACAATAGGGTTAAAATAAATATTTTGTACCAATACAATCAGAGATGTCATTCTCATGCTTCACTGGAAGTTGTTCTAAGGGACAAATATTTTTAAACATAGGTTGTTTCCACACAAAAAAAGTGCCATGTTAGCAATTTTGTTTAGGTGGAACATGACCTCCAAAAAGCTTCTTCATTTAAATATTATTATTATTATATTTTAGTATATAAATCTAATAATAATGACTAATTTTATCTTTACATTTTATTATTACATGAGACAAACACATCAAGAGAGAGAAATTATCCAGAAAATGCCACACAAACTGGTAATTTAATAATGTGATATATGTATATATGTAATATAGAACAATGTAATGTATAAATGTGTTTCTTAACCTTTAACTTACAGTATGTTGCATTTTCTGTTGGAATCCAAAAAAGAATTGCTGCAAAAATGTTTCAACTCCAAAGGTTATACTGAGCAAGGTCTTTCAGCTCAATTTTTCATACATTGGGGCAGCTGTGGATCAGTCATCCTCCAACAAGAGTCAGAGGTTCAATTCCACCAGTATGCAGTTATGTGTCGAAGTGTCCCTAAGCAAGACACTGGACCCTTAATTGCCCCATCGGTGTATGAATGTGATCTAAAGCACTGATTAGACTGTATAGAATAATTTATTCAAATTAGCTTTGTAGAGTTGTAGTAGAGTGCTGTATGAATGTGTGTGTGGTTGGGTAAATGAGGGCAGATTATGTTGTAAAGTGCTTCGAGAGGCCTGGTTGGCTAGAAAGGAACTATATAAGTACAGTGCATTTAAAAGAACCAACCTAAACATAAAGTGAGTCTTAACAGTACTTTGAGACATTGTATATTCTAGTTTTGCTACCTTTATTCTGATCTAAATTTATTTTTAAGTTGTGTTATCCCAATTTTACAGTACCATTACCTGTGAACAAACCACAAATTAAGACTTTGTGAGATGTCTGAACCTCCTTCTCTTTATGATTAGATGATTAAAAATGTTCAAGTAGCACAACTCAACAGTTCTCTCAGAGCTTAGCCCTGAATAAAAACAGCTGGTAAATGAAATAAATTAGAATTAGCTGAAGCCAGAAATCACTACAAACACAAGTCACTTGACCCTGCAGAAATTGTGGCAACATTTATTCTGTTCTTCAGTGGCATCTTTTTTCCACCCTAATCATTATATGATAATAAAAATGTTTTATCTTTATATGGCCTATCTTATTATATTATATGATTTTGCCTTCTTTGTTGTTCAAAAAACTGAAATGACAGCTAATCTGACAGCACAATAAAATTAAAGAAAAAAAAAAGAAAATACATTGCATGTGAAACTTAAGGATTATTATTTGATTAAAACCATGATCTCTACTTACTTTGTACAGGCAGATCTGGGTGGAGAAAAAGACCAACCATAACCACCTTCAGGAAACTGAGCTGCAGTGAAATCTGGCAGACGAAACGGAAAAAAAGAAGAAGATCAATTAAATGTGGTGTTTTTGGCAGCGAGTCCTGAACCGTGTTGCAGCAAAGCTGAAAGCGAAGCTGACATGACCCAGAGTGAAGCAGGTAAACAGGCCCAATCTGCTTCGCCTGCGGTGACCATCTGGCCTTGTCTCACGGAGAAGCAGCCTGCAGGATGTGCACACACACACACATGCACACACACACTGATGTACTAGGTGTCCCTCCGACGCTCACCTCTGTTTTTGTTTTTGTCTCTCTAAAGATGACATGCTTTGGCTGCGAGCGACGGGAAGCATCAGGTAAAGGAACAAGCAGAACAGGTACATGCACACACACACCCCAACACACACATAGAGACAGATACAGACAACATATGGTGAATGGGCACAGAGTTGTAAACCTTAAGTGGTGTTAACTTGACCCAAGGCAAGAAAATTTGGGGGATGTTGGTTAAAACTGTTGCAAATTATTGATGCGCCTTTACAGAAATCTGATGGCACAGACACACATGCACACATTTACTTTTCACACACTAACGTTGGTCTGTTCTTAAAAAGCCTTCACGCTGTCACATTCTGATTTAAACATCTTCAACTCAAAAAAAAACAAAACAAAGCTCTAATTAAAATGTATTCTTCTGCCATCAGCGATATGTTCAATATGCAGAAACAAAGTGAGGCTCTTTGAATGAAAGCAGAAGAAAAACTTTCCTGCTGTTCTGTCTTTGGCCTTTGCCAGGGACAGCATGTATTGTAATGTTTCACACAAGATGGAATATTCACTAAAATGGAGGGGAGCAAAGTTCCAGGATGGGCACAGGGGGAAGGGAGGGGGTGGTCTTAATGAATATGAGTAATCAAATTCACTATCTCCGTCTTTTTTTTTTTATTGAAAATCATTTTTTAAAGTTAATTAGAAGCTATTACTATTCTAATTGGCTGAGTCTTCCACATCCAGTTCAGTGGCGTCATTATGAAGCCATTAAAGACCCACAGAGACAGAGGAACAAAAAAAAAAAAAACATAATCTACCAATCAGTTAGGATCTTTCAAGAAAATGAGCTTTGTTTGGTTGCCATGTGTTATTTCGTTATTCATTTACATTTACAAACTACTGACAGCTGAGTCTTTAAATTTATCCACATTTTCTGGAGCTCAGATGATTGTGGACAGTATATATGTATATATTTTTTTTTTTTTTTTTTACTTTGTGAAGCAGTTACACATCAGTACATCAGTTATTTAAACTGTATCTTGTGGCAATCATTTCAAATAGTTTTGTTGTCAGTTCTTACTTTGTTTTTCCAACTTAAATAATAGTATTTCCAACCCTTTCCATTACTCTTCAGCTTGTCAGGTTGTCCCCAAGATAATAAAATGTCCTGCCATGAATGTTTCATAATTTGTTTTGAGTAACTTCATGCTTGTTAAAATCCTCCTGTTTCTTATTACTTGAGTAAAACAACTTGTAGCTTCTTAGGTATTATGTACATTTATATTCAACACAGCTCAGCTTTATCTATATAGCACTTTTCAAACACAAGTGAAACCCAAAGTGGTTTTTTTTTGTTGTTTTTTTCCTGCACTCGGCAAGGGTGTACGCATTTTTCTTCTCTCTCCATTTCCGCCGCCCCATCTGTCCATATTTTTGATTGTCTTTCTTTCTTTGGAGCATCTCTTTGCATAATTTCCAAATTAAATTATTATGGATCTGGTCAGCTGGTCTGTCAATGCAATAGATCAAATTTTCTCGACGAGAAGGCTGGGCACAGGAGAGCCCTCTTGCCCCGACGGGACATTTCCAGACGGATACACAATGGATTCCTGGGGAAAGTGGAAGATTGTGTGTTTATCTATAATGTCGGTTGAGGATACTGAAGACGTGTACATAACTAGATTTTTGAAAACAGGATCTCTGCTTTTTGGAACTGGCAGATTTCTGGTGTATCGTGAAATTCGGAAGACGCAGGCAGCTGTTCGGGCCATGTCAAGGCTGCCTGCTCTGTGTGACGGAATGTGCCGAGCAGTCAACGCTCAGACTCAGTTGCTGTGCGAACTCTTGTGAATCTCGGGCCAGCTGTGGACCTTAGAACTTGCTGGCCGAATGGAATCGACCTTGGAGAAGTTACTTACTCGGGCCGGCATGTATGACCAGATTAATTGGGCTGTTTGGATTCGACACTGAGCTGTACCAGTGAAACTCTTAAGGCCGGCTTGAAACTAACAACACCGGCCTGACCTAATCAATTCTGATATATGAATCTGGCTCCACTGAGTCGGCCTTGGAAGGCTGGCTATCTTAAAATTCTCCTGGATGTTATGTAAACTTGATGCTCTTCTCCTCCAGGACATCTGGGGATCTGTGACAGCTAGGTCCCAAGGCCGACTGATAAACTTTCGATCACTTTCAGGACTATGGCAGACAGAGGCCTATCTGGAACAGTATCTGTGGGCGTTCCTCCACCAACGCTGTCACTCTCTCGTTTACTCCCTCCCTCACTCCCTCCACAGTAGCAAAGATATAGCTTATCTTAGTCTGTTCAGCTAAGAATCTTAAATCGTAGTTTAGTTTATGTTAGTTATAATATCTTAGTTTGGTTTTCTTCAGTTTATTTTATTTTATTTTAGTGTGACTTAATCAATTTTATCCTGCCTTTGCTTACTTGCTTGGCTAAGCTTATTTTATACACTGCTCACAAAATTAAAGGGACCACTAAAATAACACATCCTAGATCCCAATTAATTAAATATTCTCATTGAAAAACTTTATTAACACAGTGGAATTGATTGAGAAGAAAATAACACAAAAATTA
>JAOXNZ010000105.1:8378236-8395710 GCA_028566095.1 Kryptolebias brasiliensis | reverse complement strand
TTTCTTCCCCATTCTGATGCTCGGTTTGAACTGCAGCAGATCATCTTGGCCATGTCTACATGCCTAAATGCATTGAGCTGCTGCCACGTGATTGGCTGATTCGACATTTGCGTTAATGAGCAGTTGGACAGGTGTACCTAATAAAGTGGCCGGTGAGTGTATATGCATATACTTATATCTTTTAATTTAACTTAAACATGTGTTCCCCCATTTAACTTCATTAATCTTAAGTATTTTGTGTAGGTCAGTTACTTATAATCAAATTAACAAACAATCAATTTACATTCCCGGATCAACAACAACAACATACAAAGAAGGGAGTGAGTAGTTTTTCAATCCTCTGTATAATAAAATGTTTATCAGATTTATTTTAAAACAAGGCAAACAAGTTAAAACTTACAGGAAGTTCAGATGAACAAGCTTTATCTACAGGAAGAACAAGATGTGGGATGACTTTTAACAAAACACAATAAACATCAGTGTTAACTGGGAGAAGATACATCCATTTTATCCATAATGTCATAGGTTGCAGTGGTAACACTGTTAAAAACATGTGCACTGCAATTATTAAGGAGCCAAAAGTTGTTTTTTTACTGACCATCTGAGTCTGCACTCCTGTTCAGAGAACACGTACATCGCAATGGCACAAAATATTTTTTTAAGAAAATAAGCTGGTCTTGATGGCCCTGATGATGACAGTGACAAAGATAAAAAAAAAAAAAGTTCAAAGATGTTTGTCAAACATGGTGAGTAAGAGTGGAAAGAAAAAAAAATGTTTTCTATGAGGCCAGATTATAATTAACACAGACAGTGGTGAATGTTGTGGGGAACAATGGTATAGCGTAGAGAAGAAATGACAAATTCTCTTCTCTTTTCTCCCAGAGACGACTCTATCTATTAATGACTTTTATGTCTTCATTCATTATTTCACACCATTGCAACACCCAGGATGATTTTTAATTGCCAGTGGCAAAACACTCCTCTATGAGAGGTTGCAACGCAGCGTTTCACTGCAGTGAGTCGGTCCCATATGGTTATCCTGCTATCTCCACTCAGTGGTGGAAAGTAGCAAAAAAAATTTACAGTAATCTTTTGAGATACTTTTCTTGAGAACTTTTCTTTAATTTTGCCCCACCAGAATACATGTTATTGCACTGCATTACACTGATGGCTGTTGTCAACTTTTTCTAATGAGTAAAAATTTATATTCAACAAGAAAAATTGTATTTTATGTAAGCACTAAACAATGTTTCTGACTACTTCATTAATGGTGGAATTACTACCAGTGAAAACCTTTTGCAAATTGATACTCTGAACATACACTGACGGTAATTTCAATTTGGATAAATCTAAATCCCTACAAAGTGTCATGTTATTTAAAAAAAAAGTGATTGTAGAATTATTTTACCTAAATCTTAAAAGATACCTAGCATGCAAAAAGTTAGTTTGAATTTCGTTGACATTGCAATGTTATTATGTTCTTCATTGCACATCAAAGCTGTAAGGGATTTTATGTGTGAAGCTCACAGCACTAAAACTAACAATTGTAGATCATTCTTATTTATTTTATCTAAACAAGACTACTTCATCAGGGTAAATAGGGTTAAATCGGCAGACAATGAACTACATTATAACTTTTTGAGTTTGGGCACAGGATCTTTTGCAACCATTGAGCAAATATAGAGCTTAAAATTAGAGTTGTAGTTGCTGACAGACATCCTACACACAAGACAAATGATATCTAACCCGAGTTAATCTTGTTTCAGTTGCAAGTAAAAGATAAAGAATAGAATTTGAAAACTGTTCTGAGTGATCAGCCTAACAATCGCAGTACAAGTGGATAACAACGGATTTCTCTTTCTTTGCATTCAAACCCTGTAATGACATGTTCACCAGTAGTGGTTGGACAGAACCATGTGTACTGAGAAACAAACCAACAAAAGTAAAAATAAAAAGTTTATTCCTGCAACTATCACCACTTTTCATTTGTGAGTCAGCCATATTGGATTTTGAGGTTGGGCTGGTCAGGGATTTCTGACTCCCTGATTCAAAATTTTGACAAACCAATTTGAAACTGATTATAACCTGAGCCATGAAGTGGCACTTGAATAACCCTCTCCACTAATGCTATTTATAGAACACTAATCACTAGCTAGTCACGTGAACGATTACACATCAACCATACTCGTACAAACACTCATAGTATTTTGTAGAGATATCTATCACAGTGTGTGTTTTAGACGTGTTTGAGCTTTAAAAGAAAATTTGGAAAATGGCATTGAATTCCACCGGGAGGGCCACAAAACATTGTGCCTATGGTACCAGTAACAGTGACTCACGATACAGCCATCATCTCCACATGGAAGCGGTATTTTTTGTAATTTTTCCAAAGCTGAACACACAGCCAGAGAAATGTTATTGCTGGATTCAAGCAAAGGGACGAGCTGGATTTGACTAGGAAAAAGTGAAACCATGAACTTATGTCTGCTCCAAACAGTTCATCAGAGGTAAAGGACCAACAGAGGGCTACCCTGATCCTGATACAGTTTTTTTTTTTTGCTGTACTGGTAGCTTTACAGTAATAATTTTACAACTTAAAGAACTTTTCAATGTGTTTCTGGCAGCTGAGTATGGTCATTTTTACCATGACTGATTGATATATCACAGTCTAAGTTTCTTTAAATTATGCAAAAGCAGTGGCTCGAGCAATAAATGCACAAAAACTACACACACAAACACACACTATATGCGGCAAGCACAAGCGATAATGCACTGGTACAAATACACCAACTTTTTCATCAATTCCACATGCTTTCCCATCTCTCAAAGACCTCCACACTTCAACCAACATTTCAAGTGAATGTTTATGTATTTCCTGAAGTCAGACATGTTCAACTTTGTGCCAGCAAGGTTGTTTTCTGTATATTAAGGTGACTGAATCTCTGTGTTGAACCTACGTTGTTTCTACGAACATCCGGGTTACGCATGATATACTTGTGAGAGCAGTTGATTAATGTAAACAGCATGCACAATGTAATGAGTGGAGAGTGCTATTGCTTTGGTCAAAAGTGTCAGGGTTTTCAGTATGTCCTTGTTCTCCTTAATCCTTCCCTTTTCCCAATATTAACCTGAATTCCCTTCCTTTGTAGACTGCTTCATCATGAAGACCAGATCAGATTAAACAGGAATGACGTTTGACCCTTTTTGGGTCATCAGAAGTCTGCCTTGCATCCAACCTACAACAGAAAATCTCATCTCAGCAGAAGAAGATTCCCCGGCCAAGTATCCAGGCCCTGTGGTCTACTTCAGCCCCCACGTCCTGAGCCTAATCTTTGCTTGTCTTTTCTTTCCCTCCCTAGCCCTCCACCTACTCCTTCCATCTCTCCTCTGCCCTCCCTTCCCTCCTTACACCCCCGATTGGCTGTGAAAGATGGCTTCAGTGAGTCATCTTGGGACCAAGATCAAAGGCAAATTACAGCCAACGTCTATGCAAAATGTAATATGGAAACCCCCAAGCGATGTCCTCACTATTGATTTTTCTCTCTCTGCTTCCATCCTCTCTCCCTCTTTCTCCCCATTTCTCCTTTTTATCCCAGCACAATACAATGCAGTGTGAAATTTAAAGAAAAAAGGCCTTGAACTGTTTTCCCAAAAAGGGAAAAAAAGTGAAAGGCATGTGGGGGGAGGGCATTATGATTTGGCTGTCCCTAGTTATGCTTGTTTGCATTTAGAGTCTATTTTGTGATGTAAGTAGTCCTGTTACTTGTGAGGAGGGCCACTTTAGGCAAGAGCTGGATGTCAGAGAAGGAGGGGCTGCAATATGTTACGCCCAGGCTTTTCTCAAATTAAATAAACTCGACAGGCAGCGTTTCTCACACGCAATAGAGTCATATTTGTGAAATATCTGGTTTTGGGGTTAAGATGTAAGTGTGAGGCTAAATGGAGTTTTTCCACAGATTACTTGCTCTCTGAAGTCACCCAGGCCCTGCAGGAAATTGAAATGAATTGTGAAGACGTTCTCTATATAAAAAGAGCCTGTGACTTTTTTTCCAAGATATGAATTTGTGTAAAAGTGCCGGAGACATGTATTTTTGTCCTGTCAGCTTGTTCACTGACAAATCAGCTATTTCAAATGGAAACACACACAACCCCACATGTACGACAAAACACTCCAACTCAAGCTTTAAAACACTGCTGGGTAAAGATGCAGTGGTGTGTACTGCCACTGAAAAAAAAAGTGACCACATGCTCTCATATCAATCCTTTGCTCATGAAATATTAGACAAAGGATAAAATGTGCCACGTAGGTTTATATTTTTGATCTGGATTCGGTTATTATGATAATATCTTATCATAGCAGACACAGTCTAATTTTTCAATCTTTATGAAAACATGGGTATTTTGACAATTCTAGGTTTCCTCCATTAAAATCTTGTAAGTCCCAGAAATTTAGTATTTAAAAAAAGGATACTCGGGCAGAGTAAAGATGCTCACTTATTCAGATTGTTTGACATACAGTACATGTAGAGACCCAGACTATGACACACTTTTTATGTGCTGGTCTCTAATGCTCCAGGCAGCCCCTCTTTATTCATATTTTTTTCTATATAGGTATATATATTTTTATGTAAATGGTTCTGTATGCGGAATGGGGGTCTTCTTATACTCAAGGCCTTATTTATATGTAGGGGTAGAACCAATGACATATACAGTACTAAAATAGTGGACAACATATCAGAGCCAGGAAGTTAAAGCCAGACAGGGAATAGTGTCACCATAAGCTGGTTCTAATACAAGATTTAAGTCATTCTCCCTCCAAGTAAATAAACAAGACTTTTCTCTGTTAAAAAAACAAAACAAAAAACGAACAACTCAGATATTTTTTTCAGGTGCTGACTTATTAATTCACATAGTTTTTAATCTTACTGCTGTATGTTCAAATATTCATATTTTTATCATGTATTTAGCTATAATTAGTTATTTCATGCTTAAAGGTCATGTAACACCATGATTGTGTGCAGGGGAGTAGGCAGGAATAAAAGTCCCACATCCCCAGTGAGCAAACTCTGGTCCCAAAAATACAACATGACAGCTCCTGTAATCTGGGTCCTACTGACTTCAGCTCCCAACAACGAGAGAAGGTGGGGACATTTGGTCACTTATACCATATATGGCAATGAGTATAACTGAATGAGATAATAAGAGGCAAACTGGGCTGGTGTCTGCAGTGATAAGGATGCTGTGCTGGTCTGTTGTGATAAAGATAGAGCTGAGCTGAAAGTGAAAGCTCACAATTTACCAGTTGATCTATGTTCCAACTTTCACCTATGGTCATGGGCTGTGGGTGATAACTGAAACAATGAGATCACAAATACAGTGCAAGTAGCTAAAATGAGCTTTCTCCACAGAATGCCTGAAAACACCCTTAGATATAAGGTGAGAAATTTAGCTAGTTCCTCTGCATCAAAAGAAACCAGTTGAGGTGTTTTTTCCATCTGGTAAGGATTTCAGGACATTCAAGCCCCAGTAGGTATAACATAAGTGGGGGTCACAGCACTGAGTGTTTCAATTACCACTGACACCACTCAAGCCTTGACTCTCCACAACTTCTCTTTTCCCTCTTTTAGGTATTTGTCCAGCTTCTGTGTTCTTTCTTCTTAATATTACAGTCATTTGGGATCTCCACATCTATCACCACAATGTCTTTTTGGTTAACCTGTTTGTCAGTCTGGAACTGGAAGCCCCACAGTATTTTAGCCCTGTCCCTCTCCACCACCCTAGGTGGAGTCCCCTACTTTGACTGTGGAACCTGAGGTTTATATTTAAATTCCCCACCCAACATGTTGTCCTTGACCCTGAACCTTATATTGCCCCCAAAGTGCTGGCTGATATGTAAAGGTTTTTCAATATAAAACACAAAGAGATAATTGACAGCAAATAATTAATGGCAAAAAATTAAAGAAATACTTTGCTAAATCTGTTAGCACTTAGAATATATGTTGGGAAACACTTTTATCTACTACCACACCAAATTTAATCTCAATTGCTGTAAAGTTTACTGTGTTATAGCAGTTTTTGTGTTTTTTAAATTCAGTTGGCTGTAATAGTCATCTCAAATCAGGTTGACCTCAAAAGCTAATTAGTTGTAGATGTATATTCAAAGATCATTTTTTGCAACTTCATGATATATTTTGCTAACAGACAAACACAAGAACACACATATTCGCACACCAACACACAGGCAATAGAGGATGTATACAGGCAGACATGGTTCCCTGATTCTTGTGTTTACACATGGCCCAGATGATGATTGTCGTACTACTATAAATAAAAACTCCATAATCAGAATGATCAAATGTCTATAATGACAATATGAAGAGAGGATAAATGGCAATAAAAAAGAGAAAGATGCTCCTGTGATGCGTGATGGTGAGGAACAGGGGGAGGAGACTGTGGCTTATGCTGAAAATGAGAGATCAACAATGGCATAAATAACCTTGGGAGAAGTCACCTATCCTCCCGCAGGCGACAGCTCGTCTGGGAAATGAATGGCTTGTCACTGTTGTCTTTGTGCCCATGGCTGAGGGCACTGAAGCTGGTGAAGCTGCACTCACACATGAATTGGGGGGGAAAAAAAGAGGCTTTCTTTCTCTTTTTAATGTTTGAGCACCCACACAAACGCTGCTGCAACGAACACAAACACACAAATGCACAGGTTCACAAACACTCTTTGAAAGCGTGCATCCACCTGAGTCAAAGTGACATGCCAAAGTAAGGAGCTGCAGCGGCGGCGGTGAGCACAGGACTGAAGGAGCTCATAAACTTCACACACACTTCTCTGAGCCACTCTGACTATAGATCTTCATTTGAGCTCCAGATGTGTTGGTTGGATTTCATTTTTATTGCAGCATTTTCTTCTTAATCAGCACAATTCAAACCTACAGTTCAGTAGGTTCAGATGTCTCAAACACACTCATGTCGAAGAAAATGTGTGTGTGTTAGTTGAGCTGTGTGGAACAGAAGAAACAGTGTTTATATGTTTCATATGTTTATTCGCTGCTCAGTTGTCTTACATAAAGACATTTTGTAACAGTTCTATCATTTTTGTTTTTTGTAAGTTTATTGCTATTTTTTGCCCCATGTTTTATTTTATTCTTTTTCAGTCATGGTATCACCTCCAAGCTGTAACATTTTGCCTGCCATTTTGAGGTCTGAAAGTTACACTTGAACTCTGCACAGAAGGTTGTTTTAGCCTCCACAGAAGGAAAAGTTTAGTCATTTTTAAAGTGAGGTTCTGTCAAATAGTTATCAATGGTTAGTACCTTATCAACTGTGACATCAATCATAGAGCACTAAGGATGGAGAAAGAGGCAAGTCTTAGTCCAACAAATAAATGGCGGCTTTTTATCATTTTTCAGACTTATAAAACAGCTCTTTTTCAAAAACAAAATGAAAGAATTCTACATTAGCTACATCAAACCTATACACTTTTGCATGACATTGTTTTAGTTTGTAGCTGTTTTCTCAACTAAATAACAACCTTGTTACTATGCGAATGTATGTGCTGAGCATAGACTCTGTTTATGCCAATAGTGCTGAGGCTGAATGCATCAGTCCACCTGGAGTTGACTAGACTTTTGGACTGATGAGAACATGCTGATCAGGTGGACTGAATAGCTAATGTAGCGTTCTTTCACTCCGGTACGTCATTTTTGCAAAACAGTTCTTCATAAGCCTAAAAAGGTATTTAAGAAACAGTCCTCGTTTGCGTACCTATTAGTCTACTACTGATTGATTTAAAAGTCATGAGCGGCGCTTCATTGACTCCACCTCTCCAACCTCCTAGTGCAAACTTTTTTAAAGTTTAAATGTAATGTAACAAGTTTGGTTTGTGTTTCACCCAACGTGAGGTTGGGTGCATTTCTGTTTCCACTAAAAAACTGTGCGTATATGGGCAGAAACCAGAGCATTCAGTGTTTGTGTTTGTGTTTTTGCACAGTTTGCTGTAAGAGCGGTTTAATGCATTTCTCTTACAGACATCTGATTACCATGGGTCCAAAAAGCTTTGATCAGAACCATCTAAAGTAAATTTAACTGCACAGCTTACACCTTCACATTCTTCAATATTTTGCCTCATGCAGACACATTCACATACTCATAAAAGCAAGGGAAAACACTTCTTCCCACTCAAACACATACACACACATGGCCGATGCATGGGTAATGTGATTTAACCTGCTTTGGCGCGCTCTGACGGGTACTCGACATGATTAAGAGCCAATACAGAGCTGCAGAAAGCCAAGCTAAAGATGTCTTTTTCTCTGAGCCACTCCTATTTGCCTGCTCCTTAAGTCCCTCTTTACATCTCCCTCCACATGTCTTTTAAGCACTTCTGAGGCTTCTCTGAGGTACGGCTTCACACACATCACCCAGAATTGCTCACTCAGACCAAGAAGCATAACAAATGTCAGCTAAATTTGGCGCTCTATGGTAATAAGGTGTTTTTGGGTTCGCTCTTAGAGGCAAAATGCTGAAAAAGTTTAAAATTAGTTCATCTTTTTGGAGCCTCCATCCCCTTTAAGGCCGATCATTATGTGCTCAGAATCAGCACTCAGCAGATAGAGAAGTTTAGAGTTGTCCAGTCGGGGGGAGAAAGAGGGATTTTGAGGAAAAGTGGCAGAGGTAAGAAGGCGCCATTTAGATTCAAGCTTCTTGACCTCTCAGGTTACATCCGTGCGTGCGTATCATCCGAAATGCTTCTTGTGTGTGACGGCGTTCAGACAGCTTAAGACTTGCTGAGCTGTTCGTGCATACAGAACTTACTTTCTATCGCTGCAAACCTCCCAACGGAAGCCTCCCCCCCTCCCTGTGAAATCCCAGCTGTCGTTCCTTCATTTCTCTCTTTGTCAACTTTCATTTCCGTGTCGTCCTGCCGTTTGCTCGTGGCGAGGCAGGCATCATCTCGTACACACGGCATGGTCCACGATGTGGCACCAGTGGTAATGCAAGCATCTGCTCAGGGCTTTTGTGTTCAAAAGATTCAATTAAAAAATAATTACCAAAAGATTAGTGGTAGTCCGGTACGACTGTACTGTTTGAATAGATGTTTCCTTTTCATCTGGTGTAATAATAGGATGCTTTTTTTTAATTAAAGAAAAGAAGAGGAAGCAGATGAAGAAAGAGAAGAGGAAGAAAAGGGGAGAAAGGCGGACCCGCCTCAGTACACCCTGTCTGAAGACAAAGTTTGTTTGATGTGCAGCAAAATTAAATATTTTTTTTGATCTAACAAATTAATTTTCACCCCAACTCCCAGGCCCTTCCTGTCCTCCGTCTGCCTCGTTTTCTGCAGGAGATAAAGACAATTTAATTTAGATACCAACAGAGTGTGGAGCAGACACACACACACACACTCCTTTGGTCAAGCCTGATTAAAATCCGCTACTTGCAAATAAACTCCATCCTTACTGGTGGAGACGGGAAAAATGGAGGGCCACAATAAAACATGTCAGAGTTTGGAGGGAATTCATGAGCATAAAATTAAATACGTCATCAAACTACTGCCTGAATATTTGAAAATGGAGTTGTGTTGTTTTTTTGTGAGTGTTTTTGTTGTGCCAGCTGTGGAAGCTGTCACTGGGTTTTGAACCATATAACATGTTAAAATATAAATTATAGAGATTGTTATCAATGCCTGTTTCCATTGAATATCACTGCAAAAATAACAAGTGGTGACCTCAAACTTTTCATGTTCATGTTGTTTTTAAACCTTAACAATAAAAGTTTAATCTGTGCACAGAAACCCAACAAACCAAAATAAAAAGGCACTTAATATGGTCACAACATTAAAGCTGGAGTGGTCCCCCAGTATTGGTCCCACGCTCCCCTAGGGATCATGTCCCACAGTTTGAGAATCACTGCATTAAACCATCCCCTGAGAAGCGGCTGGAATCAGATGGTGTCACTGAATGGGTAAAGTAAGGCTCTAAAGAAACTGGACATTCTGATTATGTGTTTTTGTTTTATTTTTTAATAATTTTTTCAAACCTTTTATCTCATTCAAGCAGAGAAGTGCATATCATTATTATTTACCGGTTGTAATTTCTAGTGTTTGACATCTTTTTTTTTTTTTTATTTAAAAGTTTTCTTGATTATTTGCTCTACTTTTAGCAGATTTTTAGTCTTATTTGTGATTTGTTGATGGTGACAACCACCCCCAAGCAGATGCTGTTTTTTTTTGTTTTTGTTTTATTATGTATGAATAATTGTTTGGTCCAGTGGATAGTTGATGCTTTGTGCTGACTTATTTTTCATTAGTTGGTGTGAAGACTGGGAGGACCAGACACTCATGGACATGACTGTTATCCCTCTCTGCCTTAATTTAAACCGAGTACGTTTAAACATTGCTTTTCAAGGATGAACTTGTTTCAGTTGCCCTAACAAAAACTAAAAGTGTTGGAATTACATCTAAATGAACAATCTGCAACTTACTACTAGGATGTTACCCCTTATGTACAAGTTTCAGCATAGGCCTTCAATGGCACATAGCCACATTTGGTGCATTTGGATTGAACAATTCTTTGGGAAGCTCCCCAAAGAACTGTATTATTACACGAAAAAATCCCACTGAATTTACCCTTGTTGACTTTGTTTCTAATGTTGGAGAGGGTGACTGAAGTGCAGCAGGTGAAGGAGAGCTCGGCCGACAGAGATGTCACCAAGTCGAAGTCCCAGTGGCTTTGTTCCTGCCATGCTCTGCAGCACAAGGGCCGACACAGTGTGCAGCACCGTTACACACACTGTGTTTGGCCTGTCAGCCATGGCAGCACCTGTCAACTGCTGACCACTTCATTGGCTTCATTGGACACCCCCAGCGAGGAAAGAAGGAGGAGAGGGGCAGGGCCTGCTGCAAACACACAGCGGGGGGAGCAAATGACTGACCAGTCAGTCCAGATGGGCCCTATTCTTCTGTAAAACACAAAACACAACAGCAGAGTCAGCCCTTCTCCCTTCTACAGCATTTCATTTTTTCTTGAAACAATTAGAAATTCCGTATGTTGCTCTAAACAAGTTGGAACTGGGGATGGACAGAAAATAATTCTAAACTGATTATTTAGAAATCAGTAGATTAATTCCAGGTTACAGTCAATAAAAGTGCCAAAAGAGCATGAAAACTATTGATGTGTGTAGCCTGAATGGGGGGGGGGGAGAATGAGGGAAATCAAACTGTAAGCATCCCATGTTCTCAGGAGAGTTGGTAAGGTGGCTGAAAAGAATGAGAAATGTTCAGGGTTATTATAACTCTGCTTTATCCACAGACCTCTGCAATATAAAAGAAAAAAAATCAAGCTATTATTGAAACAATATCTGAAAACTTTATAAACTTTTTTTAATTTTAATCCAGTTGGAAAAGTAAGTCAGAAGCATTTTAAGCCAACGAACTCAGTTATGTATTTTTGCTGCTGTTATTCTTATTGAGTGAGGCACCTAAAATGTGCCAAAAACAATGCATTTTTTCTTGTTGTAGAGGAAAAATAAACACTTACAGCTTCTTTACCTCACTGACAAAATTACTTTACTTTTATTGGATTAGATGATAAATCATTCTTCAGTCTGTAATTAGATGTCTAAATAGTTTGAAATGTTGTGCAAGAAGCATGAATTATTGGTTTCTATCCAGATTTGTTGGTAACATTTGTTCCATATGATCATCCTGTTAATCTGCATTCAACTATGCAGGTGGAACTGAACTTTTAGGTTGTGATTATACTGACACCTGATTTATGGCACAAGTAAATTGTGACTTAAGGTTATCAGAGTTAGTTCACGCCAGCACTCACTGCAGTTCACCTTTCAAACTATAGGTGTCAGTATTAAAAAAGTACAGATATAGAGCAGGAATGACACAAGAAGAAGACCTGTGCACACAACAACTAAAAAATGTTTTATTTTGTCTAAGCATTATCTAAGTTTGTGTAACATTTACAGTGATTGTAACCTTCCTTGGTTCCGTTATATGGATACTGAACAGCAAATTAAGTCAATGCTCATTAAGGTCTTGTCCACATGAAAATGCTGTTTTCCCAAAACAATCTTTTTATTTATTTATCTAAAAAAACATCCTCAAAAACATGGTATCATTTCAAGAAATGTCTTCATTCACATGGAAACACCAAAAATTCCTCAAAATGCTGTTGTGCCAGGTGCCAAAATTTGACCAAAAACAGGAAACAAGACGTGGAGCATGTGTATAAAAGTGGACGCCCCTCAGGTTGTTGGTTAGATTAAAGGTTAGGGTGCATTTGGCTGTCTGCACAAAAATGTAAAGCTGGATTTCTTTTTCACTTTTTAACCCGTTTTCAAAAAATACGACTTTGGGGTTCCTAAAATGCAGCTTAATACAAAGCTGAAATAAAGAAAAGAAGAAAAAAACACAACCACCCTTGTGTGGACAGCCCCAAAGTTGGTTTTAAAAACTAATTGCAAAAGAAGATGTAAAAATTGTGCTGATGGATGTCTTTAGTTTTGCTGTTCATGCAAACACAATGTTTAATAACATTAAACAAGTTTAAAAAATTGTCAGTGATTCTCAGTGATGAAGATGTTCTGCATGATTTTGATGCTACATGTGGTTCCTAACATCTTTTACACTGCACACAAACTTGTTCATGCACTTATCTTTGGTTCTGAGCACTATTTTTGGTTGCATTTTTTCTAAACGTTCCTGTTTCTCACAAAGGCAACGCTACATTCATTTCAATAATACCAACATCTTTGTTCTGACTGAGGCAAGATATTGAGTTACATTCAGCATCCTTTCGAAACGAAAGTACATAGATGTTTATCTGTGATGGATACTGAAGATGCCATTGGAAAATTGTTCTATAGTTTCACAATGTGTGCTGACCTTTGAGACCAAAAAAAAAATAAAACAAAGAGTCAACAATAATTCCTCTTCATTTTCAAATGTTCATCTTGATCTGTTGTTGCTCCAGTTTTCAAGCCTTTTTTATGTATTAGAACAATATGTGAGAAAAAGCTACCATCAGCAATGAAACGTTTTAATTAGGAGCCAGTAATGCAATCATTTCTTACTGACAAATAAAAGACAAATCCAAAAGGCCAGTAGGTGTGAGGGTTTCAGTGATATAAAGAACAGAAGCTTCAAACTCGAGGTGTATTTGTAACACATCACTGACACAGTTTATAAGATGTTCCCTCTCCAGCTCTGAAGGGTGTTGGTTTAGAATAAGCAGAAAACAGATTTGTTTAAAACAAACTGCCATTTCAGCACAAAATATTACAGGTGACACTTTTCATCTGTATTTTTTCTCTATGTTTGAGGATGAATAGGAGGAGGGGAGGGTAAGGAGGAGTGGGAGAGTGGAAGGATATTAATTAAGCAGGGATTGTGCATTGACTTTGTCTTGTGCATAAGACAGAAGGTTAAGCAAATGCCAGGGCAGCAGTGTTACTTCAAACAATGACTATTAGCTCTGGAATCAGCCGTGGGTCTGCTGAGGGAAGGAGCCCATTCAGACTCCTGATTGCTACTCAGCACGTTGCCTGTCGTGGGGGCAGGGGACAGTGGTGGTGGGAGTTGTCTTAAAGTGGGGGTGGGGACACTCCATTTCAGTCTGCTGTTAAATTAGCTGAAGATGGCAGAGGTTGAAAACACAATTATGAGTGTGAGTAAGGCTGACGGGCCCGGTTAAAGCAGGAGCCAAGGCAAAAAAACACAATGATGGAAGAGACGTTATTTAAAGAGACGACATCAGACAGGAGATAGAGGCAAGGAGCTGAAACACGGAGGGAAGTTTGTGACAACAGTAAACTGGAAAGTTCTGTCAAAGATGGCCTTAAACTTTAGGTTGCTGCTTTAAACTACTTTAAACTTTTTACAAAATCAGCTTTATCTGAATGGGAACCCAAAGAAGAATGTATACAAAGCTTGAATGTATACTGAAATAGTAAAGAAAGGTAAATGAACTGTTATGGTAGTATCTCATTGGGCTGAGACTGTGGCAACTAGTTGGCGAATATAGGTAGTCTCCAAAACATCTCAAAACGTAAAATCCTTACTTGGTGGTTTAGAATTTGCACACACCGCTCTTGAATTTCAGTCGGACCTGGAAGTTTCACCAGCAGAGACTGTTTCCACTCAACCATCAAAGTGGCTACTGGAGGACAATTGGTGCTCTGCCTCTGGAGCAGCAGGTGACAGGTAGTTTATCCATTTTATTACCAGATAAAAGCTACAATAAATTTTGCCCCCTTGTTGAACATGGACAAAACCTCTGTATCAAGGTTGTGATGGTTTATCATCGTGGTCACAGCATATTCATGATATGGTGCTCACACACACTAGCGTGGCTTGGTTATCAAGATTTTGAAACAGGGCTAGGCTACAACCATGATCATGACAAGCTCATGGAAAGAAATTAGCACAAATGCAATTCTTGTGTGAGACATTTGTCATGGTAGGTGTAAGAACATAGTAAAGGGACAGGAGAGCACTTCGTTGATATAAAAAATAATAGGAAAAACCTATTTGGCAAACACCAAAAGCATAGCAGCATCACAGTTGACCTCCCACTGCAGGAGGTTTTCCAATTTTTCTGCAATCAAAAATAAAATAAAGTCTAATATTTTCAAAACTATAGAAGTTACAAATATAGAAATCATAGTTATAATGTCCTGAAAGAGCTGACCATTTTTCACATTTTGAATATTTGAAATAGCACTAAAAATACAAAACAAAGTTATGATAATACACAACAAAGAGAAACAGAATCACTAGTGTGAAAGCTGATTCAAAAATGTCTGGAAAGGAGTTGAAAGGAGTTAAAGGACTGGTTTAATGTCATGTTGAGCGGTTTTTAAAAAAACAAATGACAAGCTTTTTTAAAAATCCCATCAAACAGTTTTGTTTTCTCAACCTAACCAAATAATTGAATTGATTTTACTAACATGCTATTCCATACAGGGCTGTGGGGAGCTGGTGCCTATCTCCAGTGAACACTGTGCAAGAGGTGGGGTATACCCAGGACAGGTCAACAGTCCATTACAGGGCCATATAGAGATGAACAAGACAGGCATTCATTAACCTAATTTGCATGTTTTTGGTCTGTGGGAGGAAACCAAAATTATTAGAGAATATCCACCCATACATGGGAAGAACATGCAAACTCCACACAGAAAGGCCACAGTCAGGAATTGACCTTGTAACCTTTTTGCTGTAAGGCCGCAGCTCTAAGCACTGTTCCACTCTTGTAACATGCTGCCCCAAACCTAACCGATTAAGTGCAATAGCAGACAAAGCCTAATTAAGAGTACGTGAATAGAACAAGCTCACAAATACATTAGCAACTTTAACCTAATCTAAAATTAACTGTCTAAGCAAAAATAACTCCAAAAATGAAATCCAGCCAACAAAAATAATGCCACAAATCTGAACACAAGAATATTCCCGTTAAATAAAGAAATTAAGAAAGTATAACAAATCCAGTTGCTCTCTCTAATGGGGATATCGCAGTATAAAATATCATCACAGTAAGTTTTGAACGTAGGTCTAACCCAACATCCCACCAACACAAGTATTACACTCAGCCTATACAGCAGCAGAAGCCGTCAGGAAATTAGAATAAATCACCGCATCTAAATGACAAAAAAAGGGGTGGAAATAAACAAACCAGTAAAGCGTAAAGAGCCTAATGTTAGAGGCCCCTTTTGTATTGAGAGAAATTACAGGAGCGTTTGATTTGTGCCGAGGTGCCATCCTGAACATATGGCGTTTTAATTCTTGCCGGTCTCATCTGGATAACTTGGGGCCTGGTGAATCTTGTAGCACCATCAGGGAAATATGGGCACAAGCAGAATGCTTAACAGCAAAAGGCTTCAATTTCCCACCTTAATGGGCCTCCTCATCCCACCCCTTCCTCCATACTTATTCCTTTCTCTCTCTCTCTCTTTGCTCTCTTAAATCCTGTTTTTTTTTAATCTTTTTTTACAGCCCTCGTTTGTAATTCTTTTCACTCCTCCTGTACTTCCCGCTTCCCTTATTTGCATTGATTTCTCCACTTAGTGCTGGAGTGGACTTAGAAGGAAAATAGGCCTCTATCAAAACACACTGTTATTTTTTTCACCACACACACACACACACAGACAGAAACTGTAAAACCTCACATCCACACAAACACACAAATTCACACACACACACACACACTCACACACACACCTGACACATAGCAGAAGACTAGCAATGTGCAGAATATGTTTGTGGCTGTTCATTTTTTTTAATCGTCTGATGCCTTTTGTGTGGGTTGACAGCTTGAGACGAGTGACTAATAAGTCCAGGCCTGGTGCTGTCCTGCTGGGCTGAGCAGTCTCTTTACACACACTCAAACATACAAACTCACACACATACAAACATAGACCCCAAGCTTGGCTTCATATGCAGTGCACGCACACATACACACACACAAAAAGGCCCCTAATCATCCCAGTGTCTAGCACTCCGCTGGCGATCACCACTCCGCCACACTGCCATCATGGGCCAATTAAGTGGCCATATATCTGTCTAACAGTCTCCTCTGTTTGAGTGGACAGTAGTGGAGTAGCAGTAGTAAGCAGCAACATGAGCCCACCCGCAGCTAACAGTCAATTTGTAGCTTAAAACCCAGTTGCCACAACACTCCAGCATTATTAGGACTAGTAGCACTATAGAGGATTCTTCTGTTTGTGTGGAAGAGGGAAGTGCCAGAAAAAAAGGTCTGTCCAGCCTTTTGTGTGTAGGTTTCTGTTCTTTACACTTGTTTTCTTATGTTCTGTGAACATTTCTGAATTGCTATGAAATTGTATTAAATTCCTTATTTTGAGTATGTTAAAATTAGTTCAAACTGCATGTATAGCTTGACCAGTTTTGTAAAAAAAAAAAAAGAAAGAAAGAAAATTGAATAATTACCTGTTATTTTTCTTTGTTGTTTCCTGTGTGTGCAAATGACCACAAAGCAAGCATCATAAATCCCAAAGTAAACACTAAGCTGTTTGCGGCAGTGACAGAGTTATTAAAGCTGAGTGCACCTTTGTCAACTCACAAACTTTAACCACAGTTCATCCAGTCTGTACAACTTTGAGCAACCACAACTACCACCATCACAGAGAATGTTAGGATGGACTGTGGTGCCCAGGTGATGGCTATATATGTGCATGCTGGACACGTAAGGTGACCTTTCTGTAAAACTTTCTTCAGCTATGATTAGTTTGGATTTTCATCAGTGTCATTTTAATTTCCTGAGGTCTTTGAACTTACACTAGATTTCTAAAATTTATGAAAGCTGATAAAACACCATCTTAGTCTAAATTTGCTTTGCAGCCAGTCAATATCCAACCATCCATCCATTTTCCATTCCGGGTTGCGGGGAGCCGGTGCCTATCTCCAGCAGTCACTGTGCGAGAGGCGGGGGACACCCTGGACA
>JAOXNZ010000105.1:8348498-8367329 GCA_028566095.1 Kryptolebias brasiliensis | reverse complement strand
TTTGTCTCTATGTGGCCCTGCGATGGAGTTGCGACCTGTCCAGGGTGTCCCCTGCCTCTCGCACAGTGACTGCTGGACATAGGCACTGGCTCCCCACGACCGGGAATGGAGAAGCGGGTAAAGAAAATGGATGGGTTTGTTCTTTTCTTTGTGATCATGTTTTTGAAATTTGTGACAGGTCACAGTCTGGGTTTCCCTGTTTTTCTTTGGCTATACATTCACACTGCAGGTCTTAATGCTCAATTTTGAGTTTTTGCTTAAATCCTCTTTTTGCATGGTCGTTCGCATGACATTTTAAATTCGACCTCCATAAACAGTCTCCAGTTCCCAAAATAACCTGCATGTGCAGAAGATATAACGTAACACTCCACATGCTGAGTTTACGGAAGTAAATATGGTCGCTGCAAGTGTTAGCATGTGTGTATTGATTTTGAAGCTGCTGTCCAAGCGGGGCCAACTGTACATCCAAATGGTAAAAGATAAAAGAAGTCTGAGAAGAAAAGGAGCACAAATGTTAACGATGACCTTATTTAGAGCTGTGGCTGCTACTTCTCTGCAGAGGCATGTGTGGGACTTTGACGTAAGGGGCCTCCATCCTTTCATCCAACGTAAAAGTCGGATGAAATGCAACATGAACGTTCACACTGCGGTTGCTTTGAAAAACATCAAATACGTGTCCCATTCAGTACCACGTACTGAAAAGACCTGGGTCAGATATGAAAAAATTGGATTTGTCATGTTCACACTGCCATGACAAAATCTGATATGTGTCGCATAGGGGCAAAAAAATCGGAACTGGGTCGCATTTGCCTGCAGTGTGAAAGTAGCAAGTAGAAAACTTAAGTTTAAGTAAGTTGTAAGTCTAATAAAATAAGTTTTGCTTTCTTAAGCTCCTCATGTCTGTCTGCATTTTGGATTCAACCTCTTACAAATCGTGTCAAAATTAGTGTTTCTAATTATGCCAGCATTCATTTGAAACATGTACCTTCAAAGAATCCTGGGATAGAATACTTTCCCTTTCTCTCATAAAGGATAGTCCCTTGTTTTGTTTGCTAATAGAAAAAGAGATGTTAAAGGTAGCAATGAAGGTCCTTTCTTTAGCATTTTAGACAATTCGAGCAGCTCTTATCACAACTGAGATACTTTTTGGTTAAAATACTCTAAAAATAAAAACAAAAGGCCTCATGTTTTTCTAACTGGACTCCAAACCAAAGGAGAATTATATTAGATTTTCAGAAAGTGACTAGAATTTGATGCCTTTTGACTTCTTCCAAAAAAAAGTTTAGTTTAAAACACATAAATGGACAATCTATGAACCACCGTATTTGTAGGGATCACTTGTCATTGAAACTAAAACTAATTATAGGTGCAGAATTTGAGGATAAAACGTTACCCCGTGTAATGAAAGCCAGAAGTTAGCTGAGTCTCAGAAAGCAATTATTTCAGTTGGCTTTGGATTTTCACACACATCCACATATAGATATATTAGTTCTTTTGTGCTCTCAGTATTAGGTTTTCCAACTCTTCAGAGACGGCATTAGAAAAATGCAAAGAGAAGTTAATAAAAAACTAATCAAAATAACTTCCAAAGCTTTGGCTTTATTCACTTTCAAAATGAGATCAAAGGAAGAGTCAAAACCATTTTAGAACGACCAAGATCACAAAGACACAAACAACAACAACAATTCAAAAGAGAAGATGCAATGATTGGCCAGGCAACAAACAAATAAAATAATAGGAGATGAAAAACTACAGCAAAGAGGAGGGATACAGCAATCCACCAGGGACATGTCTCCTTTATTGTCTTCTTTCATCTCATGTATTTTTGTTTCTTTTGTTTCTTTCTTCTTTTGAGACATTTTGTGTTGTCCAAAGAGGCAGGGTGTGGGGAGGGGAGTGCCTTCCAGGGGGTTAACTTTTTTTTTTTTTGTCTGAGTGTGGGTGTAAATGTGCACACATCCTCGTTTGTGTAATTATGTTCTCCAAATTGCTATTTTTGAACAAGGCTGAGTTTTAATTGGCTTGATAATGTCAACAATTGTTGATTAGTCTTTATTTTTAATTACAATAAACTGTCAGGATCTCTGTATTCTTTTTTTTCCCAAGTCAGACGTAAATTGTGGAGTAGATTCTTCTCCCAGCAGTGCTGTTTGTTGGCTGTTTGGCCAAACTCTTAACTGTTATGTATTTGCTCCTTCTGAAAGGTTCCCTCTCCCCGACAAATCTTTTTGGCGCTCAAGTCTTTTCTTGTACTTTTGAACCTGCACTATTATGGCTTTTAGTTGTGGATCAAAGGTAAAATTACATCTCTTTTCATAAGTAGGAGGTTTTATTCAGAGCCCGTCTGAGCACCTTTCAGCGCTGCAGCGAGGCGTCCGCTGCTCCTCGCAGCCTTTTCAGAGAGGTTGACTGTCCGAGGAGGGAGGCAGGGTCGACGGCAGAACAGAGACTGCGAGCGAAAAAGAAAGTCAGAAAAAGAAATCAATGCTGAGCTCTCTTTTCACCTCGCTCTTGGAGAGGGAGGGGTGAGGAGCGGTGGCACTGGAGGACACCTTAGGTCAATAAAGAATCAATAGGAGTGGGTGAAACTACACACTGACGATAAAAGAGTGTGGAGTAGGCCTTGGCTGATGTGTATTGTATGGGAGGCTTTGGCACTGGCAGAAAAGGAAACGTGTCCAGGGGTTATATTGCAACACTTCACGGCCAAAACTGGCAGAACCCAACCATGCTAAGCAGTTTTCTAACCCAACAACAGAGAGAAATGTGAGGCACAGCACACTTTTTCAACCTTTTGGTAACAAATACAAATCTTATTTCCCGGTAACCATGATGGCTGGCTCACACCGTTTAGGCACGTCTAATTTTACCCAGCACATGACCTCATACTAAAGTTTTATTTATCTTCAAAAAAATACCACTTTTCATCAATACAAGCCAAAGAAAAAACTCATTGTCTTAATTATTTATTTTGCACGAATGGGGAAAATTGTGTCACTGATCTAACAAACTCCACTTAGCTTTTCTCAGGAAAACACGTCTAAGTCATTCTTCATTAAATTTTCACTGGTTGTGTTGTGACATCCCTGACATGTGGAAAAGTAACGCTGCAATGGAATAATGGTGGAATACAGCCTCTGAAGAGCGGCGTTTCCTTTGCAAACCCTCCTCCGTCTCTCTCCCAGTGAGGCACAAAGCCACCATTTACGCAAATAAAGATATCAATTAAGTGGCGTAATTGAGATTGTGTAGATATATAAAAATGAATTTCCCAGAGGTGTCTTGGGTAATGAGTTCCACAGAGGTATTAATGGTAGACTTGTGTCACGGGCCTTGTGAAAAAGCTACTATGACACACACACACACACACACCCACACACAAGGTGATATTCTTTATCTTTACTGCTTGTTTATTATGTGTCTGTCATTTTTCTGCTGGGATTATTAAAGGCATGAGTGCTGTCAGATTGTATTATAAGGTTTTGTAGAAAAAACATGATTGCAGTGTAAGAGAGGGCACAAAGACTGAAGCAGATTTCGTACAATTAGCAGAATACGCCAATTGCTACATCGCTTGTGACTCTCACTCTGTTTGAGGTTAGAGGTCGCTGCAGGTGGACTAAGCATCTAGGTGAAGCAACAGTAACTCTGCCTCCAGAGAAACAGCTGTCGGAACCTATGATGGCACAGTTACATCTCAATCATAAAGACAAGTTAGTCTTTGTTAATCATGTCTGAACATAGATTTCTCTTTAAAATACCTCATTTGGCCGTATGATAATTCATACGGTGTCAGAGCCTTCCCTCCTACGTTGTACAGTGAGTCCATGTGAGAACAGACACGGAACATACGTACATATAGACTGGGCCACCTTAATGCACGGGCTTACCTGTTCTGAAGCCCAGGGGCCTACAGCATTTGGGAGCCTATCTTTTGAGGTCACATGATGAGCCAAAAATATGACATTGTTCTGTAACTTGTCAGGTTTTCTGTCAATCATTTTAGATGCACGTTGATTGCCCAAATTAAAGTTGGTCCCTGTGGGCTCAATGATTAATGGTTAATGGGCTGACCAATCAGAATGTAGATAGCTAGCTTTGGGGTGGGTCCCTCGATGATGCTTGAGAGATGCTTGTCAACATGTTGAGAAAGAAATTTGAGAACAGTGCTCGGAAATTAAAAATTATTTGTCAGAAGGAGTTTCAAGACAAAGAATTACTAGAAAATGTACCAAAGCTGACAGAGTTTTTCAAACCAGCTGAAGGACAAGGCGTGGCTTGTGCAGGTGGATGCTAGGTTAGAAAAGGAGGTGGAGCTGTGAGTGGACCAGACAAGGGGAGACAACAAGCTTGACCTTTATAACAGTGACCCAGGCCGCTGGGGAAATAACATTGACCAACAGTTGCGTGCGTTTTAGGCAAAAATTGGACTGGAATCATGTCAAAACAAAGATGTTAACCTTTATGCATCCAACCGACAATATAAGTAGCAAGGAATATTTTAAATGGAAACTTAGCAATGGGGAATGGGTGCTTAAGGAACGTCTGTGTAATTCACCATCAAAAGGTACTGTGTTCTGTTTTGCATGCAAAATATTTGGTGACAACAAGGAGAAGTCAGCATTTGTGAGGATTCTCTGATTGGAAACATGCTAATGCACGTTTAGCAGAACACGAAAACTGTGAAGTTCATAGGAAAATCCATGATTGCTTATATCAACCAAGTAGTTGAACTTGGGACAGTGGATTCAGAACTGAAGAAACAGTTTCATGAGGAGTGTCACTATTGGACAGAGGTTCTGCAGAGGGTTGTCACTGTAGTTAAGCATTTGACAGAACGGGGACTTTCTTTCAGTGGGGAATGTGTGTGAGGAATTCATTCCAGCTGATGGGACAGAAGGTGCTGGATGAAATCATCAGCAGAGTGAAACTAGCTAAGTATTTTGCCATCAGTGTGGACTCAACACACATGTGGACTAGCTGACTTTCATCCTGCAGTTTAAATCACCAGAGGGTTGTATAGAGGAATGCTTTCTCAAATTCCTCCCTATTGAAAACCATACAAGTGAAGCACTGTTCAACTCAGCTGTTAGTTTTTTAGAGGAAACGGACATTGACATTAATAACTGTAGAATGAAGAATGCTAGCAGTATGTCAGGAGCCAAGAAAGGCGTGCAGGCCTGCATCAAGCAAATTAGCTCATTGACAGAGTGGGTACCCTGCACAGCACATACCCTAAACTTGGTGGGTGTTAACAGTGTGAACTGCAGTGAGGAAACCAAACAGTTTTTTAATTTTGTACAAGCTCTGTTCAACTTTTCATCAAGGACCACTTCATGTTGGCAGATCAGGGCAGAGTTGCAACCCAATAATAATCATAGAATAGAGACATAGAAATCCCTTTCTAATACAAGATGGTCAGCGCAACCAAAGCCTTATGTCAAAATTCCGCCAGGGTTATTCAGTATTTCTGATGCACCAGAACTGAACCACAAGAGAGGAGGTTAGGGCACTGCACAAAAAAAGGAATAAACTGGAAATTGCATTAATGTTCAACATGTGGAATGTCATTCTTCAACATTTACAGGGAGTGGGTACTTCACTAGTAGCGGTGGAATTGGACCTGTGCAATGCAGCGGATATGGTTTGGTCATTGCATGATGAAGAGACAAGCTGATGAGTCATCAGGCTGCAGACACTTCCATACATCTGTGTATATCTGCATCATTAGTTTGTGTCAGAACTGGACAGTAGGTACCAGTCAAACAATGTGTGAAAACTTTGGGTTTTTAAATAGATTGCAATTGATTTCCCCCAAAGATCTCTGATCAGCAGCGTTGAGCTTGCAAAGAAAATA
This sequence comes from Kryptolebias brasiliensis, assembly GCA_028566095.1. Classification (NCBI taxonomy): domain Eukaryota; kingdom Metazoa; phylum Chordata; class Actinopteri; order Cyprinodontiformes; family Rivulidae; genus Kryptolebias; species Kryptolebias brasiliensis. The sequence goes on along the minus strand of JAOXNZ010000105.1, from coordinate 8,361,472 downwards.
CAACAATGACTTGAACGAGGACTTTGTGGAGGAGGTGGTACAGTTCAGAGTATATGTAGAGGATGAGAAGATGAGCAACATGTCTGCAGTGTAGTTACTGAAATTTTTAAGAATAAGAAAACGCCAGATGCTTTTTCCCAACACAGACATAGTTCTGCTACTGTTCCCATCAATGCCGGTGAGAACAGTCCTTCTCCAAACTGGGATTGGTGAAAAATAGACTGTGACCAAGCATGCAGCAAGACCAAGGCCCGGTCCCAATACTCGCACTTCCACTCTTGTTCCACCCTTGTGTCCTTCAAATGTGCGTTCATGCTCAAGGGTTTGAGTGCGTAGTCTGTCCCAATTCTCCCGAGTGGTCTTTCGCCACTCCAGGCGGACTTCGGCAAAGTATTTATCCACAATTCATCGCTGCATGTGACGTTTTGATTTTTTAAAATATTATCTTCATTGATAATAAAAGGGTTTTGAATTAAAGGCGGAAATATGGCAGTGGCAACAAAGCAAGCTGCATCTGTCACGAAAAGCAGTTTTCAAATGTAAAGTATTGAAATAATTATTGTTTCACTCTGCTGTACATGTGTGAATACTATTAAACTTTGCTCTGTATTCAACAAGTCATAACAAAACACATTTGAACAGCCAAATATCTCCCACAATGACTTTGGAAAGCAAAAATACCTATACTGTACTTTTAAAATCGTACTGGCACCTTCTTAAAATGCCAAAACAGAGACCTGTTCCGCCATGTTGGATGTTGCCATTATAACGCAGAGGCGCAAGTTGATGACTTAACCCATACTGTCCCAATTCTCCAATTTTTGCATGCTTGTAACCTGCGCACACAAACCCTTATGTGCACTTCGACTGAATACACACTTCATAGAGGGGCGAAGGGTGTAGTGCAAGTATTGGGACCGGGCCCAAGTCAGTAACCTCACACTGATGTCCACTGAGCATGACATCTTTTGTGATTTGTATTTTAAGGATACAGTCATGGCTTTTTCTGCAAAGAAGACCAGACAGAAGCACTTCCAAAAAGGTAAGACAGTGCTTAATTTATTGCTTTCCAGTACTGTGTTCAGGTTTTCAAAAGTTGTAGTTGTGCATTGTTTTAAGAGGAATATGTATTTGTTTAGACCTTTGGTGGAATGCACTGCAAATATTTAATAAATGATGATAAGTGTAATCTTCTAATATCTGTCATTGAGGCCATGTCACTATCCATAGTTGTGCTGATTGGAGGGTGTGTGTGTGTGTGTGTGTGTGTGTGTGTATGCGCACATATGCAGGTGCATGTAAATGCCTCACAAGGTATGTGGAGGCAAAGAGATGAGGCTTCTACTTTAAACTGTTGCTGGTGTTCTTTGCTGTTTTGGGTTTAGATTATGACACTGATTGTTCTTCTGTTTTTTGCTTTTGTTGTTATTATCACTGTTTGTGCAGACAGGTGATGATGTTTTTCAGGTGTGGGTTAGGATAAAATTAGGGTGGGGGAGATAAGTTTGGGTTGGGGCAGGGCTTGTAGGTCCACACCTACAAGACATCTTGTAATGGGGGCCTACCAGCGGGTTAAGGAGGCCTTGCATATAGATCACTGTCATGTATATTTTAACATGTTTCCTACATGCTCCAGCGGGTTAGGACCTGAAGCAGCTAAACAGACCGAATTATCCAGCTGTGACCAGAAAAGAAGCTTTCTTTTACAGTGAGTACTTGTAATTATCAAACCAAACAGGAGTATTAAAGTGGACTTTCTAAATTTGTTCCCATTCCGAAGAAGTTTAACGACCCCTGGGCCATTATGCTGCTAAAGAATGGATAATGGTTAAGAAGAACATGGTTGAGAGATAAAGTGCAGAATGAAAATCACAAAAGACACAGCTATGTGAGCACAGAGATCTGGTGAGTTGCATCAACACATCTTCCCTCTCACCCCTCCGCGCAACACAACAAACACAAAAGATGCACAGCTTTCCATGTCTCTGAGGACGGTCTTGGTGTTCTGCATATTGAATGAAACAAGACCAGTCGGAGATCTAATTTTAGAGCAAAACACACTTTTTTTTTTTTGTGAGTTAGCAAAAGCAAAACTCTTTCAGAGGGGCTGGTAGAACTGTAGTGGGAGGCTGGACCGAAAGGTCAAGGTAAGAAAGTTGAAGCAAAAACAAGACGATGTTGAGTGAAAACGCTGACAGACTAACTGTCCATTTACAATATATACAAAGTCTGCATCCGTGTGCAGAAAATTTATCAGTGTGTGATTTGTGTCAGGATATGGGTTGAATTTAAGGGTGTTCTGATCAAGATGATTTTGTTCCTGATGTTGATTGATATTGACTATTTATTCATACAGAGTATAAATGCAATACCTACTCTTTACAGCACAGTCTTGCAGATTACATACCATAAACACATTAAATATATTCAAAACAATCTCATGTGTCTAATACCTCAGTAGCTTTACAATGCAGTTAAAAATAAAAAAGTTTGTTCATGCTATTCCTCGTATTGTTTGTATTGAGTGGCTAAGCAGTGAAACATCTGAAATTTAGATGTCTGTTGGAAAGCTAATAGTGGTCACATCCGATGCCATACTTATCTGAACTGAACAAACTGCTGCTCCAGAGCAGGTGATGAGTTCAGTTTCTGTTGTGTCCTGCATTTTCCCCAGAGATAACTAATAAATAAATATGTTTTTTTTTCCTACTCTCTCGAAGAGAGATCTAGATTGCAAGACTGCTCAAACCATGTGAAAGTGTAATATGATTGTACAAAAAAATTCTCACCAGCTTGAGTTTGTTCAATTGTAAAGTACAAAACTCACAACAATACATCTACATGACCAACTATGTATAATAACACAATGTTAAATGTGTGTAGCTGCATGCAACACACTGCAAATTGAATAAATATACGATGGTGAAATAAAACATTTTGCCTAGATCACTGCACAGTCTCTAAAACAGAATCATTGTTAGATTAAACACAGTTGGGGAACTTACTCTGAGCTCTTTAGGGGCTATCATTTTACAATATATACGCATAGATATCAATACATACTAAGTTAGCTCTGAGGTGAAAAACATCTGATGATGATAACTACTGATTTTTGAGTATTTTGGGCTGAGTTAAATCACAATTTGACCCGCTGACACTAGAGACGTGGGCAGATTTTTAAAGAGCTACAAGAACTATGGACGAAGTTAAAGTAGTATTATAGTAACATTATAGATTACAGCTGAGCTGGCATGTCACTTTATAAATGAATGATTTGGTGAGTAGTAACAGTGTTGTTCAAGATGGCTTGAAAACTAATCAATAAAGATTTGTGTGTATTCTCATACAGGAAGTTAAAACAGGCAAGCTCACCTTTTGGTCAGAAAGAAAATAGTAAGTAGAGTCAGTAAAAAAAACAATCCACTTCTGCAACCTAATATTTGTAAGGGAAAAAAATGCTAGAATGTACACTGATATCAGATTCTCTCAAACTTCCCCAAGGTTCTTCACGTTGTCATGGAAGTCCAACATGGCTGAAATATCTATGCTCTGATTAAGCTTCACTAAAGCTGAGGTATGTGATAACATATTTTGTCTTTGATTTCAGCAACTGTTCTCATTGTACAAGACTGACTATCATAAGAGAAATATGTAACCCTGAATTTGCTTGTCTCCCAACGCAAGGGACTGACCCTTGTGTGCAAAGCTTACCAGAAAAACATTTGTAATTGTATGATCAAACATTTAATTCTCTTTATTTTAGAGCAGAAATATATAAATTTCACTATAATAATTTTAGCAGGCTTTAAAGTGTTCAGATAATGCTAATTCTGAACATTTACTTATCACTAATTCAATTTTTTTTCTTGTCTATACCTGTCCCTAAATGGGTTTTTATATATAACTTGAGAGAAAATGATTAAGAGCTACTGCTGAGGTGGTCTAGAGCATGACACTGGACATTAAGTTGTTGCCCACCCCCTTCTGTTGTGCAGAAGTGAGCACTCTAATGACTTTATGTGTCTAACTATATAAAGAATTCAGCCAGTTCAGATAAACAAATCAAAGCTAACAGCAGTAACAACAGCCAACTGGCCCATTTTAAGGAAGACTCCCAATGATATGGATTTTATTTGGTGTGAGAAGGAGAGAAGGACAAGCTGCTCCCCAAATCAAGAAAAGATCAGTTTGACCATATTACCCCTCGTGGAGTGAGTGTGGATGATTGGCCGTGAAGTGTCCTCTGGTTCTGAAGTGGTCTCTGGGCAGCTCAGATTTTGGCAGAGAGGCTCGGCATGGCGCTTCTCGGCACAGCTTGCCACAGTTGACCAGCAGCCCAGGCAGATGGCCAGCAAGCAAACAGCCCTATTAGCATTTGGTCTGGATTAAACCAAATGCCCGGCGGAGATCTATCTGTGGAGTGGCCATGAAACAAGCTGTGGGAGAGGAGCAGAACGAGCTGGTGTTGGGAGGAAAACTGGACATGTTGGAGTTTGTTTGGAACAAGCTTCTCAGTTTGAAGTCAGTGAACCGGTCAGCAATTCCTCTGGACATTTACACTGAATCACTGTGTCTATATCAATATAATTTTAAAACATTCTGATAAAAAGGTTTACCAGACAGTAGTTCATGTTTGATGAAACAATCATTTCATAAAATAATGGAAATGTATGGTTACATTACACTAGCACTTACCAGGTACATACGTGGTACTAACTGGGTTGTAGGCTGTATTATGTATTGCTACCAAAAGGAAAAAAAAACACATTTAGATTTTATATTTTGATGATGAGGAAGAGTCATTTAGTCATTTAGTTAAGCAGGAAGGAATACTTTAAACAGTACTTAGTAAAATATGTTTTTCTTTAATGCAAAGACTTCTGTCTAATTTTAAGGAAATAATTTCTACACTCATATTTTGTAAAGCAGTTGCAGACTGCTTCTTTACCTTGAAGTAAACCAGGAGCTGAGGGAGAAAATGTGGTAAAGAGCTACATTAGGAGAGAAAGTCAGTGACCTGTCATGTTACAACAATCCTCCAGTAGTACACCCACACACACACACACACACTGGGGTTTTGTGCATGTTAATCTGAACTGATTGCATGTCCACTTATATAAATTATGGACCCTGTCAGATGCATTATTTACTCAGTAGAATTAAAAAGACACGCCAGGTTGCCGGATGCCATCACAACAAAACAGTACACACACACACACACACACACCTACACACACCCCCCACCGCCGCCACACTTGCACACCCCCACACACACACAGAAATAGAGCATTTATCATGTACACTCCTCTTTCTCTGTCCTCTTCAGTATTTCCCTATCTAACATTCTTTTGTTCCACATTTCACACAGCCTACAGTATATTTCAGTCCATCCATTCATCCATTTTTCTTTCCACCCAACTTCTGTTTTTATCAGTAAGTCTTTTTTTTCTGTAACTGTTTTAATTGTTTAGCTTTCGTTCTCTTCATGTGTATATATGAAAACCCTGGGCACTATGCAGTCCTGAAACTTTACATGGACTGCCCATTGACATCAGTACAGGCATAAGGAAATTTCAGAGCACAGTTTTTAGTTAGTTTTATTGGAGACAGTGCCACCCGATTTTGTGTCTGCATTACAGAAACTGCAGGAGACTGATTCAAAGATCGGCTCTTGCGAGGCTTGTTTTAGCATCTACATCAGCTTTCCTTCTGTAGTCATCTATAATGCAGTTTTACAATGATTTCTATAAAATAATGAACTGCAACATGATAGGCTCAGACTAGGAGTGGGTCCAGGGATTTGTTGAACGTTTATGAAAGAAATCACACATAACCATTCCATAACAACCTTGAAACACTGGTAAAGAGTTGTGTATCTGCTTGTGCGTGCGTGTACACGTGTCTGTCCTTTAGCAAAAACTCTCATTAACCACTGAGTCAGTTTTAAGGAAGAAAGTAATCATTGGAAGTAAATTTTGGTGTGGAGGTAGCTGGAACTGATCCCCAAAACATAGTTTGAGCACTAAAGGTTTGTGCAAGGTCTTTGTTTAAAATGTTGCCTCAAACTATTTGCAGTCAACTCTGTCTGTTAATCTGTTAATATCTCATGAACCAATAAACATACTTTTAATGAAACCTTTAGAAAATAATAATTTGAGGGACATCTAGAAATGATTGCCTTTTGGAGCCAATGCAACTTAAGATGACTGCCAGTCAACTCAGTTAGAAAACACAAAAATGGTTATATCTTCAGTCAGTTTTACAGATATTGTGCTAAACTTTGGTGTGGTTGTAGCTGAGTCATTCACATCACATACTCTAAGCATGACAGCTCACAACATTGCATGAGATTGGGCATAATGTTATATTCAGGATTCTGTTTTGTCTTTGTTCTTGTCTCACATTCCTGTCCAATCATCACTAGTATTCCTAAACATAAATCTTTTTCTATTTCCATTATTGATCAGAAATTCCCTCCACTTACATTACCTTTGTTCTAACTCCCCTTCCACTTTTGGCATTTTGCAGCTGATTAGATGTGACCTGATGGGAGGCCAGAAAACAGTCTGAACAGACTACAGTAATATGTTAACAAGACATGCAAGTAGACAGTAAAATAACCAGAAAAGGAATGGTTTGCAGAACTGCAGGGGTGGAGATTTGTTATTGTGATCATGTTAATGTAAAGAAAAACATGATAAGCATCTGATAGCAAAGCAAATCATAAAATGTCCCTCAGAACTTAATTATGATGGTATAACAGTACATTATTTTTATTTTGTCTTGCTCTATTTTTGTCCATTCAAATATTCCAAAGACTTTTATTAACACTGAAACACGTCTTACTAGATTAGTAGAATTGTATTTATTCAAACCATTAGAAACATTAAATGTCTGAAAGAGTTATGTATGTTGTTCATGTGCCTAAATAGCAAAAAATAATCAGGAAGGTAAATGTTTTTCATAGCCATGTACAGTAAGCTGAATTTCACCTGGTGGGCAACTTTTTAATGAACTGGATGTAATCATGAAAGCTTTCCTTCAACAAGACAAACTTTGTTGCAAGCACTTTAAGTTTGTCATAAGCTTCCATTTAGATTTGTTACCTAACAAATCCAGCCATGCACCGTACTGTCCTTGTTCGCTGTTGGAAATGTTCCAGAAGATTAACAAGTGTTCTGTTGTGTCTAAGATTGGCAACGTTCAATTATTGGGTCAAAACATCTGATCACAGTAGCATTTCGCTCCTTATAGCAGAGAAATTGTAATCACAGGTTTTCAAAAGTACAATCATGGTTAAAAAACAAAAAAGAACGTCCACCCTCTGTCATTTCTGAGGTTTTATGTATCAGGACATAGTAAAAATGATCTAGTCTTTACCAGGGTTTTAAATTATTCAAGTCTTACCTCAAGTGTACAAAAACACAACAGATTCAACAATGTCAATATTTATTAAATAATAATGAAGCCAAAATGGAAAAGCTGTGTGTGGAAGTCCACCCCATAATCCAGCAGCTTGTAGAACCTCCTTTAGCAGTAATATCTCTCTGTAGTGCTTTTTTTCTTTTTTGTAGGAGAGTCTCTCACATGATTGTGGGGGATTTTGGCCCACTCTTCTTTCTAATGTTGCTTCAGTTTGATGAAGTCTGCAAACATTCGTTTCTGCACAGCTCTCTTAAGGTCTCACCACAGCACACCACACATTTCACTCAGGCTGCGGTCTGGACTTTGACTGGACCATTGCAACACTTTGATTCTTCTCTTTTTCAATCGTTCAGTTATAGATTCTCTGCTGTGTTTGGGATCATTGTTCTGTTGCATCATGTCCCAGTTTGGGCCAAGCTTAAGCAGTTGGACAGATGGCCTCACATTTGACTCTTGTATACTTTGGTCTGAATTCATGGTCAACTGCAAGTTGCCCAGGTCCTGTGGCTGAAAAAAGAGCCCAAACCATCAGGACTCCACCTCTGTGCTGAAAAATGGTATGAGATGTTTAGGCTGACGTGCTGAGTTTGTTTTTTCCAAACATGTCCCTGTGAATTATGGTTAAACTTCTCTACTTTATTCCTATTTGTCCAAAGGGCATTGTTTTAACAGTCTCATGGTTCATTGAAATGCAGCTTTAGAAACTAATGTTGTGCTACGATGTTCTGTTTTAGAGAGAAGACTCTTTTTTTCCTGCAGTCCTTTCCAACACTTGTTCAGTCTTTTTCTTATTGTCCTGTCTTGAAGTTTAACCTCTGAACTGAGACCTATAGAGTCTGAGATGTAACTCAGGGTTTTTTCATCTCTCTAAGCATTGCACAATCTGACCTCAGGGTAAATTTGCTGGTATGTCCACTTCTAGGAAAATAGTCAGCTGTCTTACATAATTCCCATCTATTAATAATTTTTCACCCTGTAGAATGATGGACTTCAAATAGTTTGGAAATTACCCTTAAATTTTCCCAGATTGATGGGCAGCAATATTTACTTCTCTAAGGTTATTGCTGATGTCTTTCTGCCTTGGCACTGTGTTAATTTCAGAGCAGCAAATTGCTAAAAGTCCAGCTTTCATAGAGGTGGTCAGACTGATTATGATCAGTTAATAAATGCATTTGATCAGTAGCACTAGGCTGCTACTTTCCCTCCCAAATCCTGTGGAAGCAGCACAGGCAGAATCTGAAGTTAGATTTGAATAATTTTAACACCTGGTAAAGACCAGATCAATTATAATATGTCAAATTTTATATGTAAAACCCAAAAACTGAAAGAGCATGAACATTCTTTGTCCCGTGACAATCTGTTTTCTTTAAGAGCACGGTGCATTTATAATGTTTAACAGAGTCCCATGCACTGTTATTCTGAAGTTTTTATGCAATGATTTAGCAAAGTCACCAGACTTGCTGACTTTCCACAAGGCAGTAGAAGAGTTTTAACAAATCATATCAAGAAGACTTTCTCCTTTGCAGCTTTTCAAAGATTACTAATTTTGCAATTTAGACATTTGTATGAGTGAAAGGCTCATGCATAACAAAAAAGGGCCTAGACTACGAAAGAAAACAGAAAATTATGACAAAACAATATTGTGCAGATCCTAAAACCCAAGGACAAAAAAGCCTCTTTTTTTTCTGCTCCTACTCAAACACACAGATTAAGACTTTACTTTGTTCCAAAAATGCCTGTTACTCACATGATTGGATAACTATCTTCATTTCAACATTTTACTGAGAGATATATGAGATTTTGCCACACACAAAACTTCCAGGATGTGCCAAAACAATGCCACAAATAAAATTTATTGACTGGTTAAAAAAAAAAGTAAACAAAGAAAGAAAACAATTGGCTCATTTATGTATGTGTTGTCTTTTATTGTTAATATAGTGAAACAAGCATGTTGAAGGCTAATTCACAACAGTCAGGTTTTTCCTCTCTTTTTTTTTTTCTTTGCCTTGAAGTCAGCAGTAAAACCTAAATCAGTATGCAATGAGTTACAGTGGGGCGGCTCTGAACAGCAAGACATCCCAAGCTTTGCTGGTACTTTTGGAAACCATGTGCCGTCTCTAGAGCCAAGTGAGAAGGCCTCTGAAACAGACGGAGAGAGAATTAAATAAAGAAAATCAGCAGAAAAGGGAAAGTTCACTTCTAACCACATATTTTCATCCAGCACACTCAATCTTGGCTACTGTGTGGTCGACTTAACACCTAAATATAGACGCTAATGCCCACAGTCGTGGATTTTGGAGGACTACCCAGCCTTACAGCGCTGCCACCGACTCCTGAATATGCATGGTGCCGAACAGGGAGAGGAAAGCGTCAGGCGAGACACAGAGGATTTGATGTTCAATAAAAGAAAAAGCCTTTGACATGGAATACGAGCGGGGCCCAGCCTCAATATAAAAGAACCAGGAGGGGAATTAGATGGATGGAGAATTTCTTCAGAAGTACAGACAGGGAACAGACAAAAAAGAGAGCACTGAGAAAAGGAAAGCGGATATTTGACTGTTTCTGAGTGTATATGTGTGTGTGAGCGAGTGACAGAACAGCAAGCAGAAATACGTACTTTTTATATTTAAAGTAGAGACATGCCTCTCTGCGCTCTCTTTGAGTATGGATAATACAAACCTATGATACATCATTGGAAGTCATTGAAAAGTCTCTCTGCAGCTGCTCTCCAACTCTTAAAAGCAGCTCTCCCACTCACCAACTTTCTCCCAGCTCCTAAAGATTACCTTTAAAATCAATGAGTTACTTAAACAGCTCTTCAAATTAGACTGGGTCTATGGGTCAGCCTCATTACACTTCCCATTAGCATTCGTGCTTTGAGGCTGTACAAGAAAATAGTTGTTCAAGGGCCACTAAGTAATAGTGAGTTATCTTCACAAGGAGGAACGTTAACTAAATAGCCCAAATGAGACATTTCCTCATTCTAATTTTTCATCCAGTAAAAAGAAAAAAACTTATTTTAGGATGGGTTTATCAAACTATTTTTTGAAGCACTAAATATGCTTATTAACTGTGCAGTAACAAAGTTCTGATCGCTATCTGTGTACAATGCCTCTGAGTTTTGAAACTTTTACTAAATTGTCACTGTGACCAATTATGTATCACTTGGTGTGCCTTTAAAGAAAAGATGTCATACCTTTTTCCAAAGAATCAGTCATTTTCCTGACATCCAAATGTGAACCATGCTGGCAAAATGAGTCAGAATGAGCACGGGTTGCAGTGCAAAATATTAAAAATATATATATTTACCATAATTGAGATTTGAGTAAAAATGAGTCCAAAGAAACACCATCTAGTGATCCCAATAACTAAAATATCTTATAATTTACCTTTAAATCACTGTTTTCTAACAGGTATTTTTTCAGAAATTATCATTTGTCTTAAAACCTTTATAATTTTATTTTAAATTGACCAATTTTCTCTGCCATATTGTCGGGAAATCCCTTTGAATAATGTTTGGCATCATTGTGAAGCTTGGAGATTCCTTTTTAAATATACAGATGGAATTCCTGACGTCATCATTCTAGACCCACAAAAGTTGAGTTTTCAAACCAGCACACTCAAAAAAAACAAAAAAAACAATAGCTTGTTGCTAGCCAGGTGAACAGTCAAGTTTCAACAAACTGTCATTTTTAAGCTTTTGAGATGAAGAATTTGTAAATAACCCAATACTAAAAAAATTCCTCATTGTAACTAATTTTGCCAGCAAAGGTCACAAATGACATTTATGGAACACGCTTTGGTCAAACCACCACAGGGATATCACTACAGAGCTTTGCTGTCTAAGCAGGCTTGTTTACAGCAGCTAGATTAAGGGCGAGCTAAGGTACAAAAATAAAAAAAATTGAGTGACACTTGGTAATCGTCAAAGTGAAAAAGCACATAGCACCTACCCAACATACACCAAACTGACAGAATAATCTTTGACTAACTCAGTGAGTGTATTTCTTGTGATCCAACAGGCACACACTAAGATATACAGCATTCAGGTTGGCCAACAAGCAAAAAGCACCCTTTTAGCTAGTATGTTCACAGGCAAACTTTACTAAAGTGTTAGGAACAGCTGAAATAAATGGGCTAACTGTGCTAAGGTTTTGTGACATTTCAGTGAAAGTACTGGCTAACAGCAATTGTACAGAAAAAACTTTTTTTTTTCAATGACCTGCAGACAGACAGACAGCTTATTGTGATATACACGAGTGTGGGTTATCATATTCAATGTAGCTTTACAAGATACAGACTGAGAACCATCTCACTTTTAATGAAATCCTAAAATGAAAATAAGCAGCCATCAGATCCCCTGTAACATCTGCAGAGTCAAAGAGGAGCTTCAGTACACTGAAAATTATAAAAAAATATGTCTCAAGAGTAACATGGGGAAGGTTAGACTGAACACACTGTATTGTCTACTGAGGAGGACTTCATCCTGGTTAGGGTTGGTCAGTTCACAGACAGGTAAAGCCAATTAAAAATGTTTACAAAAAGTCATGAAACTCCATCCATCCATTTTCTGTCAGTTATCAGAGGTCAGGACATGAATGCAACAGGTCCAAGAGGAAAACCCAGTCATCGCTCACCCCAGCAACACTCTCCAGTTCCTCTTAAGGAATCCAATGGTGTTCCGAGGCCAGAGATGGTATATATCCTTCCAGCAAGTTTTAGGTCTCCGCCAGGGTCTCCTCCCAGTGGGAAATGCTTGGAAAACCATCAAAGAGAGGCATTCAGGAGGCAAATCTTGTTTTTGTTTTTTTTTAGTCATGATCAATACCTCATGACTAAGGGTTGGAAACAGACCTTCGGGTTAGCTTCTTCTTTACTGCAAGAGCAATGTCCTCATTACTGCGGATGAAGCCCAATCAATCTGTCAATCTGTCATCGTACTGTCACCCATGAACAAGACCACCAGATATGTGACCTCCTGCACTTGAGGCAGAGAATTACCTGATAAAAAAATCATTAAAAAACCCAGTATTTTGTGTTTAAACATGTTAACATGATACTGTTGCTAAATATGCAAATTCACAACTCGATGCAAACGCAGCATTAACATTCATGCTGAGATTTACATAAAGCTGTGTAATGCACAGTCACGAATACAGAGAGATGTCTTCCTCGGCCTTTTGGGGATGCCGTGTGTGCTTTGGTTGGGGCAAGCTCCATATTAAGTGTGTTTTCCAATGCAATTAAGGCTTTGGCCTGATCCCTTCTGACACGGTAATTGTTATTTCAAACTCAGATTAATAAATCATGGACATCTAGTTAAGAATTAAAATAGGTCTCTTGCACCACTGGCAGCCCTGACTAACCTCCACAGCCCAGTTCCTCCAAACACACACACACACACACACATTTTCTCTTTTCTCCTGTGCACAAATATTCAATTATTACACACATTTTCACTTCAAATGCAGCAAGCAAATATTTACAGATCATACATTAATTACAGCCTCCATCTTGTAAAAATGTAAATTTCTTGACCAGAAATGTAC
>JAOXNZ010000105.1:8297009-8311794 GCA_028566095.1 Kryptolebias brasiliensis | reverse complement strand
TCTAGATTTCACAATCAAATGAACAGATTTCACTTCTGCATAAATGGTGTTTTAGAGGAAGCATAAACAATCTATCGCTACTGATTAAATGTCCAGGAGTGTGAAAGTCTGTATCACCCTGAATATGTGTTTCAGGTTGATACAAGCTTTCACACTCTAGAATAATCAGCAAGGGCACAATGACTTTACAGAGAGCAGTTACTGGAAGATGACTTTAGGTCAGAGGCCGTAAAGGGAGGGGGTCCCTCACACTACATCATGTTGAACCCTGTACAGCCACACATAAACCAAAGTGACAAAAAAGGTTGGAGGTATGTGTCTTCTCTTGTATGTGTGTACATATAGGGTTTTGGTTCCATCTTACAGGTTCATGTGGCCCAGCATAGCAGATATGGTAATGTGAGATTAAGGAAAACTCTCTGGGCCAGGATCCAAGATGATGCTGAAGAGTCGTGAGCAGCATTTTAAACTGAAAGTGTGTCAAAGCAAAATAGCTACTGTCAAGGTGCCCTTCAGCAGAACTTTGATGCTCCACTGAAACTGTGACGGAAACATTTTACACACCTTAAAACAGGCTGTGTGTTTTTAAAGGTTCAGTTCGGCTGAATTGTGCTTTGATGGCCAAACAGTACACTCCGGTTTAAACAAAAAAACATGTAAGAATCTGAGATTTTGTCTCCAGTTGATGCATTTACAACAAAGAACATTCAATGTTTTTCAAAACTTTGTGCAAATGTCAGTAGGTCTACAGTATGTTGTTTAAATAAACTCGTTCAAGGCCCAAAGTGTGTTTTGTTGAACTGGTCATCTTTCTTTTTTATTTCCCAAGTAGAATATTAACCATGAAAAAAAAATAAAAACATTTGAGTTTTGGTTGACTCCTATTTTACTTTTATTTTAAATCCTAATTATTTTATGTTCATTTAAAAGCAAGACTAAAAGGCAGATGCAAAAGATTCAGTTTCCAACTGTTACACTGCCACTACTGGTTGTCTGTTAGCAAAATGTCTTATAAACCACTAGAGGGATTTGAATTAAACTTTCAGAAAGTAATCATTAGAAGGGCACCTTCAGGTGATTCATTTTTGGAGTCAACCCAAATTAGCATGGCCCCCACAGCCAGTCGATGTTAGAAAACATAAATGTGTTTAACTCAGTCAGTTTTACAGATATTGAGCTAAAATTTGGTGTGGTAGTAGCTAACATTCGTCCTCAACACAAAACACTGATTCTGTCTCTTAAGTTATTGTTAATGTTTTTAGTAGTTTCAAGGTTCAACTTATTTGCCATCCCTTCTCACACTAGGAAGATCTTAGTTTACAACTCTGACATGAAAGGCAGTGGGCGATATGTATTCCTTCAAGGAACGCTAGTGTCTACTTTAAAGTTGCTCAGCTAATTTGATTTTTCCTGTTTTTCCTGCCTCAAACACATCAACGTCAAAGGAAGGCAGTGAACATATTTGTGGCAACCACAACAAAAAAAAAGTCAGTTTAGGATGTTTATCAGTGCTTTTTACTTCACCTTTTAATAAATAGCCAACAAAGTACAGTGTACAGCATTATATCTGTTAGAACATGTGAGTAAATTACTATCAGTGTAGTTTGGCTGTGATATTTAGCTGTGATGGTTTCCCACTGCCACAAATAATGCAGCTTTCTGTCCAGAAAACGAAGGCTAATTGAGATGTAAGATTCACAGCACAGAGCTGGAGATGAGAATACATAATGAAACACGAAGCTGGGTCATACGCTAAATATAATGACAGAGGTGAAGCTCCACATCACGTTAAATATGAGGCAAGCATCGTCTTAATCTGCTTGCCTCCCACACACATTTACACACTAACACACACACACCACGCAGGTGCAACAAACACACTTTAAACTGAGCACTGTAGAGAGGAAACGTAGGCACAAAACACACAATAAAACACACACAGACACACAAGCACAGGTCAGAGAGTCTCTGTGGTGCAAAAACTGGCAGGATTGTTTCCACTGTGCTCCAGCAATCCGGCAGGCTTTTCTTTACCACACTGCCAACATGCTCCCTCCTTCACACACACACACACCCTGGTTGCATTCTCCTCTCCAATCATCCATTACTGTAAGCCCTCACAGGCACTGCAGACAATGAGTTGTTGAATGGGAGAAAGTGAAGCTAATTTGTGGACATGTGCTTTGTTATTGTTTCAATAAAATTCCCAGTGAACATGACAATTACATAAGTACAACAAAGAGGCTGCTGGCGAAGCCTCTATCATGTCTCCTCTGTAAAGATGTCCCTTCAGATATTCTGGAACAGATCATTAGCTAAAATATCTTCACATGAGTTAAAAAGTTAGGTGTGAATTTTAATGATCTATGTTTAAAAGGAAGAACAATAATATGGTGCAGGAAGTTCAAACTTAGTAGAGGATGTTCAGGCTAAAAATAGAAAAGTATCTGTGTATGTCTGTAAATTAGATGTAGCTAAAAATAAACCAAAAAACTGTGGAATTGTGTAAGATTGAAGGAAATGACTATGATGAGCTCCAAATGATCACTACAAAAGACATTAAAATGCTATAACTATTTTAATGCTTTTCTAAAGCCAGCTTGGGAGTTGCAGGCACAAAAAGTTAGTTGTCTTCACCTACAGCAAACACTTAAGGGGTCTCAAAAAGGTGAACATCTTCATCTGAATTTTACACACTTTAACAAACCCTAAAACTCATGTAATGTAATTTCTGTTTTTACCCAGTGATCTTTCACACACCCATTTTCTGTTCCCCATTTGTCTTGTTCAGGGTTGTGGGGTGGAGCCTATGCCAGCAGCTGATCGGTGCAGGGGTGGTCTTACACTTGGACAGAACCAACACAGAGACACAGAAGACACACAACCATGTTCACAATAACACCAAGGAAACTTGGTTGAAGGGGGTGACTGAGGTAAAGAAGCCTGAAGACACTTTGTTGTTTAATCATTAGATTGTGCAGAGGTTGACCATTATCTTGAGCTACTGTGCAGAATCAGCTGTCCTGAAACAACCATCTGTTTCTTTGAGTCGTTGGTTCTAATGCCGCTGCCTCAACAGATTACTGGTTAAAACACTGCACTAAACACCTTAAACTTAAAAATATCCAAAATGGTTCTGTGTGATCCGCAATTGTCGGGGGTCCATTTAAGGCACATTGAGATGAAGCCAATGACTGTTCTGTTATTGAGATACGACAGGTTTAGAAGTTGGAAGTTAACGCCACAAAGGAGCCCACAAGTTACTGGCTGCAGTACAATTTTAAAGTCCCACTCCTTCAGGTAAACAAATAGGGCATTTTCCTGACTAAAAAAATAAAAATACACTTTAGATCATTTTTAACAGGGGTTTATTTTTGGTGATTGTTCATTCTTCTCTTGCTGCTGTATGTTCAAATATGCATTTTTAATATATTTAGTGTCAGTTAGTTTGGGTTGTAAAGTGTCATCTTACACTGTAATTGACAATGTAACAGCCTGTTATGGCCCTTTTTCACTGGCGCCTCTACAGTGCGGTTCAACTTGGCTCTCCACGGTTCCAAGGTTTTTCCACTAGCAAGGATTCGTGGAACCAGCCCCTTTTTAGAAAGTACTTCGCTGTGGTTCCAAGTGTACCGTGCTGGCCTGAAAACGCAACGTCAGAAGACTGTCGGTCACTGATTGGTTAGGGGGTGGAGTCACTGGGAATGGGAGTCACTCTCCTGTACTTCTCCAGAGTGTTTCGCCTCGCTGCCCGCAGCCTTTTCCGGGTCTCTTCTTTTTTGAGTCTGACAAAAAGCCACAGACTCAGCAGAATGTTCCACATCGCTACCATGTCCTCCATTGTTGTGTTGCACATCTTTTCGGGGTCTTCTTTTCTACTACCTGCTTAATGGTGGCTGGCAAGCAGCTTTATGGAGCATTACCGCCACCAACTGTTAAGGATTGGTGTCAATTTTTGGACTCTGGGACCGCCCAAATTTGCAATGAACCAAACCCACTAGAGCTGTTACTGAAGTGTAATGGAAAACCACCTGAACTGTGCTGAACAGAGTTGGGCCAAGTTGAGCTGCGCTGTAGAGGCGCCAGTGGAAAAGGGCCATTAGTGAGTTGGGAGGGTGTGAAGACAGGACTTCAGTATCCATGGTACAACCCATCGTCCCTAGACTCTGGCTCCAAAATTACAACTTGACAGCGCCCAAACTAACTGACACTTTGGCTTCAATTCTGGACAATAGAAGTTATTGGAGTCATTTCATCCATCTATATTTATGTCATTGTGTTCTGTACATGAACTAACCCAAGTTTAAAATAATTTTTTATAAATGGTGGATGAATGTTTTATTTTTAAAGTGATGAGAGACAATCCTTATCAGCACAGTTTTAAATCAATTATGTGAGTAATGCGTGCATCCCAGCATACTAACTTTTATTATTTTGAAACAGGGCTGTAGAATTTCAAACTTTTAACAACACAATTAAATACAGATTTTAACTGAGAACAAAATTAAAACAGTTACTGTTTGTAGACAAAGTGCTTATTGTAAACATCACAATTTTACAACTTAACTTCATAATTCAACCTTTAACCTTTCCTAATTACTTTGGTTTTGTTCGGTGTGTAATTACTGCCAACACCTTGGGTTCTCTATGTTACCTTCAAATTAACCTCAACAGTTGTCTGACAGCTCGGATTTTGTTTGTGCCGACAGTTCAACCTTCCAGCAATTAGTCAACTCTGCTAATGTGGACACAAATGGAAAGAAAAATCCAAAATCATCTTCTGGTAGAAGTCGATAATAAGTCTCTGATTACTGGAAGTCAAAAATGACAGGCAACAAGAGGCACAGGGCAGAACCCCAGTTTACAGAAATGTACCATGTTCTTATCACCAGAATGACCCAAATTTGTTCAGACTGGGTCACTTGCCCCCTCCTTAACCCTCCCTGTATCCCTCCACACATAGAAACAAAGTAGTAGTATTCTGGGCCTGGCAGCTCCTGGCTTCCACTTCAGGGTTTTGGCTGAGTCCCTTTTACTGTCTGTGATACACACACCCACACACACACAACTCTCCCATGCTCTAAGATCCTGCTCATCAGCCTTTATTGTCTCAATCAAAGCCTTGCCTCCCTGACCGCCTTTAATATTCAACACTGCAAGATGGTACATGAGCCGTTTGTCTCAGTCTACAGAACCAACTAAAGGAGGACAAATGTGTGTGTGTGCAGTGCACATTTGTTGCCTATGTGTACATGAGCATGCACGTTTCCACACAAAGTGGAGCTGGATAGCTGCGAGTTGCCCCTGACACCAAACTTAATTCTCCGAAGCGAAGCTGGGGATAAATATTTCAAGGTCATTCTGTTTGCTCTCTGTTGTCTTGTTCCGGGAGCGCTGACTATAATAGGAATATATGCATGCCTAACGAGGGGCTTTAGAGCAGAATTACACCGCCTGCTGCTCGCTCTCTGCCTATAGGCACAGGCCAAGAGATGAAGGCTGAGTGACAGAGACGCTGTAGTGGACATATAGAAGCATGTGTCTTCATCTGTATATTCTTGGGGAACATCAGTACCAAGGTGCTGCTTTAATCTCTTTTATTTCAGCTTTAATGAGGCCTCTGTTGTAAAGGAGTCTGCTTGCTTTGTGGCTTCATTTAACTGGGAATTTTAAACTACTACTCAAACTTTGTCAGTTGTCACTTCAAAGTGTTGGCCTGAGTTCAAGTTCTTGTAGGTAGCAAAAGAAATGTCTCAGAAATTATGCTCACATTCAAAAATAATTCTTTTTGAATTTTTTTAAAATTGCAACATCTGCTTACTGATTTATCTTGAGAAGGACAGGGGCAAGGTCACTGAGGTACAGCCATTTTTGTGTAGGCTATGATAAATTAGCTGTGGTGGCCATCTTACGTTGGGTTGACTCCATTCTGCAAAAGTTAATCAGCTGTAGATGTACAGCAAATTAACACTTACTGAAAGGTTTGTTAAAATCTGTTCAGTGGTTCATGAGACATTTTGCGAACAAACAGGGTTGACTCCAAAAGGTAATGCCAAGGTTTTAAGTAAAGATGCCCTGTAATGGGTTGTGCTCAAAGTATGTGTTTAAGACAATGCTCAGCTACTACCACACCAAATTTCAGCTTAGCATCTGTAAAACTGACTGGGTTGTAGCCATTTTTATGTTTTAAAATCCTTGTGTCCAAATGTTTATCAGTTATAGATGTACATCCATTGATCACTTTCAGAAACTTTCAATAAAATTAATTCAGTGGACAGATTTGATTACTGGCAAAGTTTTAAAAACATAACCTGTGCAATCATTTACCGCTCAATGCATAAGTTGGTAATTAGTCTCAGCTACTGCCAATTTTAGGTCAATATCTGTAAAATTGCCAATTTTTATGTCTGCTAAAATTACTTAGCTGTGGCAGACCTCTTGACTCCAAACGTAAATCAGTGGTGGATGTCAACCCAATGATTACTTTATTAAAGTTTCATTAAAATCTATTTAGTGATTCATGAGATATTTTGCTAACAGTACAATCAAATAAACATACACACGAAGACATTGGCAAAAACATTATCACTCTGCCTTTGCCTTTGGTGGCATGTGATAAAGATCACAAAACTGCTAACAAAACAGACCTTCAAAACACAAAAGCAGAGAGGTTCATGGAATAGCAAAAGTAAAAGTTGGGTTAAGTAGTCTGGAATCACAAGGTTTTTCCATATTTAAACCTAAGAAATATATTGATGTATGATTGCTGATAATATGAAACATAATGTTGTTTTTACCTCTTTTGGGGTGAGTCAAAGTGTTAATTGGGGGCCCAAACATTCCTTTACCTCCTATAATTCGAATTATGGTTGCCACACTGCTATAGTACTGCTACTTCAGATACTATAGTATCTATACTTGTCAGGATGAGGCTGTGATGGGAGTGTTTAAGGCAAAATATTGTCAAACTACAGATTCCCATTTACAATGTTTTGTTGTAAGGTATCAGTATCAGTATGTGATTTAATACAGAAAAAAAACCTTTCTCTGAACTTAATCCACATTGAATTACATCCTGTTCTTTTAGAAACGTCAAAGGCGTAATATGAGACATTAAAAGACCACCTCTCACCAAACACTTGTTGACCATGGACCTTGTTTGTGCCTAAATCCAATTTATTGTTTAGTCTACATTTAGCTTACAAAAAAAACATTAAAAACTTTGTACTGCTCAGCTCGTTGAACATGCTGCATCTGCCTGATATGGTTCAGTTCTATATGACAGAAAATGTAATAACCCCCGTAGGTGCCTCATGGGTAACATGTACATACCCAGCTAGCACCCAGTGAGACCACAAAATTGTTGCTCATGCATCAACATCTGGCATGAACAAAAACTGTAAAATGTCTCGTAAGAACATCAATATTCCACCATATCTGCATGTATCGGGTAGCTGTGTCTTTCTATATTTTGTTTAAAATGTTGTATAATGTGAACTTTAAACCAGTGCTACTGACTGCCACACATTTTAGGAAGAAACCTTTAAACAGGCACACATTTCATGTCATTTTAAAGCTTCACGATGATCTCAAAGACTCAAAGAACTCAAAAAGCTGTGTACATACAGACAGCGTTTTGTGATCTATCTAATAATTTTTTAAGAAATATTGATTGTCACCAAAATACTGTATTGAGAGGTATTTGAAATCATGGACAATGTATTGTGCCTTGTATCATACCCATGATTCTCACCTCTTACATGAAAAGTCTTTAAGTGGCCTCATTTGCAGTGATTACAACTACATCACCTTTAAGCAAAATTATTTAATCAATACACTTCTGAAAGTGTTTCACATTTCCTTTTGAGGTTGGAGAAAGGCAAAAAGGGGCGGGAAACGCTAACGAAGCATGGTCAAAGTGCGAGCGGGGAGAGACTTTTCTTCTTGATGAGAGATGCAAAGTAATGAAGTTGACACTAGTGTCTACTCCATTAAGCTGAGCCTGCATGGACCATTACAGGCAGGGTGAGAGGACAGCCCAGAGCCAAAGGACTCCTCACAATACACACACATAGGAAAAAAGGCAGTTTACACACATGCAAGAAATGAAAATGTAAAGTATGTCCATACTTCTCCTTAGGGGTTTGCTTGTTCTTGCACACAAACTAAGAAATATATGTGCTTGAATGTCTACAGAGGTAGAAAAGCAGCACGTTCTCAAGTAATCCCTGAAATCTATAGCTTTCCTGTGTACAGCAGCAGAAATGTCCGTGTATGTGTGTGCAGTGGGATATTATGGTAGGAGCCTCCATTCTCCTGCTCGGCCTGTCAGGGAAACATAATTTGCGCCTTCAGTGCTTTTCACCTGGCTCATATGCAGCATGCAAATTTATTTCTCTAATAATCCAAGTCCGCAACGGCCCTCCTCCAGGATTAATGACAACATTCCCAGGGCCCCGCCTCCACCCCGGACAGCTGGAATATTACCGCCACNNNNACCCCACCCCCGCACCATCCACCTTCTCCACCCATTCCCTCTCACACACACACACACACACACACACAGACTTTGACATGGAAAAATTGTGTTAGTTCTACACAGAAAAACGGTGGGGTATTTGTCCTGCTAGGCAATATAATGGGCTGGTGCATCATCAGATTGCAATGTCATTTCGAAAAACCTTGAATACAAATAATGGGGAGAAGGAGGGGGGCACAGGAAAGGAAAGGGACGACTCTGAGGATAGATGGTTTTCTAATCCAGTGGGCTAGTTATCCTTCATTTCAGGTAGAGTGCTGTCGCGGTGACACACACATATGCACAGTAGAGAAACACGACGCTCCGTTATTCAAATGAAGTGTGGCGCATTGTGCAGAGCTTGCTGCTTTCCCCCAGACACGTCCCTTTTCTTCCCTTCTTCCACCATTAATTAATCTTAGAGATCTTTTTTAGCATCCCTCCCTCTCTTGCAAACACTACCAAGCCCGGGCTCTCTGGCTTTTTCTAAGCAAACAGCATGAAATATGGATATGAGAGAAGTATTAATTATAACCCCACGAGTGGGTGTAGATCTGTGTGCATGTGTTGGGAAAAGGAAAAAAAAGAGTGAGGTGAGAGAGAGGAGGAAACAATGTGCCAGCACCACCACCCACCGCCTAGATCTGTCACAAGAGGCTGGGAATGGAGAGAGGAAGAAGCAGAGAGAGGAGGGAAAGATGTACGGAGACAGTGTGAAAGAGAAGGGTGAAGAGGTGTGTGTGTGTGTGTGCTTCTATTAGAGTGTATAAGTGCCACCTCAGCTTGTGTAGCCCTTCACCTGCGAACAGAGAGCCCCTCCATCATAGGTGAGGCCATACAAAGCTTCGGTTGGGTCTGTCAGCTGCTGCCATCCAGCACAAAGCGGGTTAACTTCAGCTGTGGCTCTGCACCCTGACAGGCCGCGACTGCTGGTCACTTATCTTTTTAATTAGCTTTTCACTTGCCCTCTGCCTCCCTGCACTCCTCCCCCCCTCTACCTCCCTACTTCCTCTCACTGTCACTAATTCTGAGCAGACTTCCATGAAAGATGTTTTTGTTTTTTCTTTTGCTGTCTCATCTTACACCGTGAAAACACTTGTCATGTTAAAACAGGGCAACATTTAAAATATGGGTACATTTGTCCATTCTAATTGAATTATTGGGCAATTTGCAAAACTTTTAGGACAATATTGGCTCAGTTTCAAATAAATTTATACTCCTAATCATTCTGATTTTGTAATGAACCTCAAAACATGTACCTGTATATCTGAATGAATAACCTGTCTACTGTGTGAAGGCTCTAATCATGGCAGCACAAAGGCAGGCCTTCGGCATATTCATTACAGAGGCCAGGATCCACCTTACCAGACAGGACCCAAGATGCAGACTGAAGATAGATGCCCCTTAGACAGTGCATCACACAGTAACAAGATGTAAGATGCAGGCAGGCAAAGCATATATGAAACACCATAACCAAGTGGCCGGAATAGTGTACAGGAACATCTGTACCGAGTATGGACTGGAGGTACCACAGTCATAGTGGGGGACACTACCAAGAGTGGTGGAGAATGGCAGGGCTAAGATACTGTGAAACTTCCAGATCCAGACTGACAAACGGGTGATGGCTAACCAACCAGACATTGTGGTGGTCGACAAACTACAGAAGAAGGCAGTGGTGATACATTTTGGAATCCCAAATGACTGTAATGACATGAAGAAATAACACAAGAAGCTTGGAGAGTACGAAGGGCTAAAAGAGGAAATAGAGAAATTGTGGAGAGTCAAGGCCCCTGTGGTGCCAGTAGTAAATCAGAGCACTCTGTGCTGTGACCCCCAAACTGGAAAAGTGGCTCCAAAAGATCCCAGGAACAACCTCAGAGATCTCTGTCCAGAAGAGTGCAGTCCTAGGAACAGCTAAGATACTGAGCAGAACCCTTAAGCTCCCAGGCCTCTGGTAGAGGATAGAACTCTGTCCAAGCTGAAACTGAACTCTGCCTTGAATATCCAATTAGCACTTGAATACAAGTGCTTACTTTTTTAATCAGCTATTGGAATGCTGTGGAAACAGTTGTTCCACATTCTCTTTAACCTTCCTGAAGCCCTCAAAAGAGAGAGAGATAGAGAAACAGGTAGAGAAGCCCTTATAACTTTGGGTCAATTTGACCTGAATGCTACGGGAGGGTTATAAAAAGACTTTTCAACTTATATCAACAATCTTTTTGGTATTTTAAAGTAGGGGAAAACCTAGATTTTCACATAGTCCTGACCTCCCCAAAAACATCCATCCATCCATGCCCCTTTTTCATCTGACATTGGGTGAAGCTCATTACCAAACTCCAAAGAAATCAAATGTGTTTTTTGTTCATCTTCAACATAGAGTCACTATATTTGCTGGAAGTATTCATTTATTTTCTTATACACACTGTGTGACAGTCTCCAAAGTTGATGGGTTGACAACCTGTGGCCTTGATACTTTCACTGAATAGAGTGAAGAAAAAGAAAAATGTCACTGATGCTTTATCATCTTTGCCAGAATTAGAATGAACTGAATGGTTTGTGAAAAAAGTTCAAAGTCTTGCAGTTTAGATGCCATTTGGAATGACAAGGATCATTCTGTATCAATTTGTTGGATATATTTGGCTTGCTGTAACATAATGTTCAGAAATACCAAAACACTTTATTAAATGGAATGTTTTATAACTTTCTTAAGTGTATACATTTTTGTCTATATTGAAATTGAACATTTTTCTTCTCATTTTTCTGTCCTTATAAGGTAAAACTTGCTCTAACCAGTTACAGGGAATACTTATTTGACCAAGAATTTGAAGCTCCCCTGGTAAGAAATACCCTGGAACAGATACAGGATGCCACCGATTTTTTATAACAAAGTCCTGTACTTGAAGTTGGCTCCAAAGGAAACTGATTTATTATTTGATGTCACTTTACTATATATTCACATATCTGCATCAGAGGCAGGAAACAACTCATGGAAAATGACTCATTAAACAACAGAACTAATTTCACTCCAGACCAGGTCTGTACACTCCTAGACTTTTATCTCTCTACCACCTGTTAAAAATGTAATACTGACAGAAGAACAGATGTGCTGTGGGATCTTCACTGTGGCCAATCTCTACTTAGAGGAGATGAAAATGAGAGACCTGATCTCCTACAATGGACAGCACCAAGCCTCAGGATCAGCTTTGTTGACGATGATTTGATTAAAATCCAAACCACTGGAGTTGAAGCCTGCACTGAACACATCAACTTGACTGACAGCAACATGAAGTTTACTAGAGAAGATGCTGAGGACACAATCTTGTCCGTTTTGAACTGTTTAGTTACAGATTGAAAGAAACAAAACACACAAAACAGTAGATGTTCTTTGATTCTCACCAATCACTGGAACATCAGCTGTCTGTCATTAGAATGTTACATCAATGTGAGCAAGTCCACACTAAGATAGGAAAGGAAAGATAATTATAACACAAACACTTGGAAAAAGAAACTTCAGATTCTCCTCTCTAGGGAGTTTGCAACCTCTCATAGCTTGATCCTGTTGGTAAATTTCTCATTAGTGACAATCACTCATTGGCCTCAAGTGGGTCAGTAACTTATGTGACTCTGATAAACCCTTTTATTATGATTGTCTCAACTATAACATATAAACCTAAAACTCCAAACCCATGAAAACCTGTTTGGGTGAGATGTAGAACATCTTCAAGAAATAAAAAAAAGGAAATCATATTCTAGGGGACAGTCAGAGCATGCCTTTATTTGAATACTTCTAGAAGATGACATCACATCAAATGTGATGGAGACAAGAAGGGTACTTTTCTTTCATTTATTTTACTTTACTTTTATAAACTTTCTATTGTGATGTACCCATATTTCCAGGTAAATTTATCTCAAAAGAGATTTAAAAAGTGCAGGCACAATAATTTATAAATTTATGTGATTCAAAGCAAACAGCAACTCAAAAAGGAAGGAAACATTACATACAGCTACATCCAGACTCACTCGATGATCAATCATTTACTCATATATTGAGCTACTATTGACTTTTCAGTAAAAAACAAACAAACAAAAAAAAACAGGTTCTTGGACAGCCTTTATGATTTGTTTAAAGACTGAATATAATGAGTGAGTGACTCCTTATTGAAGATTTGTTTAAATCAAGATGTCTTCTGTGAAATCAAGCTGTGTTTCTCCTCATGTACCAACAAACATTGGTTCTGCATTGCCTTGTTTCAGTTGAAAATACATAAAATTTCAAATAGAATGAAGCTTTTATTTGAACCTGTAAATGAGTCATCTCAATCTGGTCTGATTTTCAGACTTGAAAAAGTCTGAAACTCCAAAGGTCAAAGTTCAAATTTGATGTGGATTTGGTTCATTGTTTGAATCGTGTTCCACCTGCCAACCTACACTCCATGACCTGTTTACCTGGCTGTAGCTGTTGGGAAAACCAAAGGTCATGGGACATTAAAGGGATCACCCAGCACTGATTCACATTTATGTTAGGACTTTAAAGGGTTGGGGAGTTGAGGTATATGTTGTTTCCTTGAGGATCTGCACACATAAACAGAAACTGGACCATCCACCGATCATCAGAATTCTTGAAAAGAAGGTAAATCACCTGTGACCAATTATAGATACAAGGGATAGTTGGTGAATAAATGCACCTGATTGGCTGATGAGACCCCTTGTGGTCAGGATGTTCTTGATGCGAGACTGTATGTGAGGGCACAGCAATGGCTTTAAGTAAAGGAAGAGTCATGACACTGGACTTCCTGAAGCCTACAAACACTAATAACACGCTGAGGACTCACTGCAGCAAAATGTGGAGAACAGAAAATGTTACTAGTTTACAGACTAAACAGTTAGAAGTAGTAAAATATAGACATACATTTTATTTATTACATTTCATGACTAAACCAAACTGGGCTTGTGGTTTGGCTTTAGTATTGTTGTGTTGGCCCCATGATAGACTGGTACCTTGTTTTGAGTGTACCCCATCTTTTGCCCTTTAACTGATGAGATAGGCTCAACAAAGTGGGTAAAAGATAATTGATTGGCGGTCATTGTGTAAATGACAAACGATCAAAATTAACATGATGTAAAAGCTACAATCTCAAATAATTTATCAAATCAAATTCAGTGACAGCACAATCAAATGAGGTGCTAATATTTTCAGTCCATTAAATTTTTGTTTCATTTAAATTTCTGCGTCTTTTATTTTTTTTAACCACCTTATCAAAGCATTTTGATGTCTTCTTAAAAAGAAAAAAAAAACTACCATAATGTCACCTGTCAGTGTCCATGTGAGCAGCGGATGAAGACATGACAGCCTTTAGGGAACAAAATACTATTAACGTCACGTTTCATCCCAAATGAGCTTTTATTAAAATGAACACCTAATTAAATTCCAAGATGAGGGGGCAGTGAACAATGCCAGACAGTGGCTACTTTGATTTTTTCCCCCTTGTTTTAAAGTAATTATGCGGGCTTGACATGAGTGAGCACACTGCCGGAGACCCCTCTAATGAGTTAAGCAAGAAAAATCGCCACAGTCGCCTTCGCTGGCAGCAGCTAATTGCCTGGCCACATCGGGCCACGACTAACACTGTCATTTCAAATGGGCTTTTTTTTTTCTACTTCTGCTGCTGTTTGTTCTTAGTAAGTTGGTTAATTAACATTTCTGTAATTTGGTCTACATTTATGTTGGCTTGAAAAAGTACAGCAGTCAGTGCCTTGTACTGGCAAGAATATGCTCCTGTTTG
Organism: Kryptolebias brasiliensis; assembly: GCA_028566095.1. Taxonomy (NCBI): domain Eukaryota; kingdom Metazoa; phylum Chordata; class Actinopteri; order Cyprinodontiformes; family Rivulidae; genus Kryptolebias; species Kryptolebias brasiliensis. The sequence goes on along the minus strand of JAOXNZ010000105.1, from coordinate 8,297,493 downwards.
AGGAACTGATTAGATACTCTGGCAAGGGTCAGCAAGTTTTTACTTAAAAAGCTGGAACTTTGCTGTTGAGAACCTGCTGTTTTGTGTTAATTATTTTTATCGCCCACCACCGAAGATGAAATGGCGAAAATGTTTTTGCCAGTGTCTGTGTGTGTGCATGTGTTCACGTGTCCATATTGTTTGCAAAATATCTCATGATTCACTAAATGGATTTTAATGAAACCTTTAGAAAGTAATCATTGGGTTGATATCTACAACTCATTATCTTGTAGAGTTAACCCCATTCAAGATGGCCACCACAGCCAAGAAATCTTAGCAAAACTATAAATGGCTATAACTCAGCCAATCTTTTAAATACTGAGCCAAAATTTTGCGTGTTAATAGCTGAGGTTGAACCCCTACTCATACTCGGAGTGCTCACTGATTGTGCAAGATTTGTGTTTAAAACTTAGAATTAACTGTTTGTCTGTTAGCAAAATATTAC
>JAOXNZ010000105.1:8270397-8280880 GCA_028566095.1 Kryptolebias brasiliensis | reverse complement strand
TCAAAGTCATAAAGAAACAGGTCAATTAGCAGCTGTGGTTGTCCTAAATTTGGTTGACTCCAAATGTCAATAAGTTGGAGATGTACATCTGATGATCAATTTCTGAGAGTTTCACTAAAACTTGTCCAGTGGCTCATGAGATATTTTGCTAAGGCTACAGACAATCAAACATAGACACAGGCAAAAACAGTATTGCCCTTCCATCTTCAGCAGTGGGTAATAATTAGATTTTTCTGGGTAAAATTCCACCGTAATAGAATAACAATGTTAAATTTGAAATCAAGAATAAATGCTGACTGCAGTTACAACTTTGTATAAATTGTATGTAAAGAAGTACTCTAGGTGTCCAACCACCATACATACTGTGGTTAGACACTTAGGATTCTGAGTTTCATAGCACCTTGTAGCAGTATTGTAAAAGATAAAATGTTTATGTGCATTCTGTCACATTCAAGTAGGACCATTACTTCCACCCAAAGCTTAAAATCATTGGGGTGTTGTGTCTAAGTATCAGTGTTCTGTCTGGCACATATAATGATCCTTGTAACCTGTAGGAAATCTCAGTGGACCTTTAAACTTATTTAACTTAAACTATTTTACTCAAGGCATTAACTGTGAAACATTTCATTTTTAGGACCACGAGGCCACAGGGCTACCATCTGCCTTAAACTTTTTGAAATTTCAGACTTTTGACAAGGCCACAAGTGTTCTCTTTCTGGCATATTTCCAGGGTCCAGAGCACACAGAACCAGAAGATATTTCACAGTCACAGAGCAAGAAAAACACATAAAATAGAGATATGATATTGATGGAAATCAATATGCCGTTGGCATTACACTTTTTGCTTCCAGTATGGGGTCAGACAAGCTTGAGATGCTTGGTTTTGTGCTCCGATTCCTCTGCTCTGGTTTCTATTCTTCTGATCAATCCACATGCCTCATCCAATCATATGGACATTCATCTCTAGTAAGACAGACTATACAGCTGTTTAATGTTTATTCATTATGTGATAACTCATTTACAGTTTTAACTGAAACTGACTAAAGATGGACCTGGTATGTTTCTGTGTCTGTGCATTTTCTATAAGTACAAAGACACTGTAACATTAATGCAAACTTCACAGCTAATTATTTCATTAATGTAACTGTAGTCACAGATTTTTGTTTTAGAATTTTTAAAAAGTTAGAAAAAAAACTTGGATAAAACCACTATCATGAGACTTCTTTTTTTATTTAACGCATACCATGCAAGATTATGCACTGTAAGAATGTCCATGCTGAGTGGTAATAAAAAATTATCTTTAGGAAACTATGCAAAGGGAAGTATTTGATAGGCCACACTTGTACAGTTAACATGTTTGCATCCCTACTGTCCCTACAGTACACATCCGAACAAAAAGTGAGACGATTAATTGATTCAGGTTCTGTTGGGAGAGAAGATTGGATAAATGTAGGAATAACGCAAGTAATGTCAGGATTTGTTGTTGATAGAACCCAAGGAGGCAGACTTATATAATGATTCAATGAAAAGAAAGGTTTTAATACATAAAAAATGCCTGTCCAGGCAGCAAGCTAATACAAAAAAAACTGAATTACAAAAACAAAGCTGACAAGGCAGATAGAACACTAAGAAACAATGCACACACGAGGAATGACAGAGTGAAGATAGAATGAAATCCAGGGGTATAAGTACTGAGGGAGATGAGGGCATTTGGAAGCAGCTTAGACTAATGAGAATGAGGAACAGGTGTGAGATGAAGGGTGGAGCAGAACTGTCTGACTGTTTTTTTTCAGTGTTTATTGTGGCAAATCAACAAGAAAAAACACATTTACATGGATATGGCTGTGCTCACTGAATCTGCTGTAGTTTCCATGCCAGGCAGGGTTGCTAGATAGGAAACCCTAAGCTTTCAACAAGACATGCATGCTTGCATCTAGAGCATGTAAATGGTTACATCCAACAGGTCCAGGAGAGAAACCCAGACATCCCTCTCCTCAGTGATACTCCTAAGATCATTCTAGGGGATCCCAAGGTGTTCCTATGCTGTGAAAGAAATATGATCCCTCCTGTGAGTTCTGAATCTGCCCCTGGGTCTCCTCCCAGTTGCTCCCTTCTGTAGGGGTAGCCACAGTGTGCAAACTCGCATGAAAGATTTGGCAATTGTTTTATGCCGGATGCCCTTCCCGACGCAACCTGAGCTCAAACCTGCAGCCTCAGGATTACAAGATGGTGACACTGACCACTGAGCTACCACAGCCACTGCCAGACAACAACACAACAAAATAAAATATAAAATAAAAACAAGAGTAAAATATACATATAAAAGCACAACAAAAGTAGATACGATTTAATAAAATCTTGTGCTCTGATTAAATCAAAAGCCCAATTTAAAAGATGAGTTTTAAGCAGGGATTTAAAAGTCTGAGTTGTGCATACAGTATATTGAAAGGTAAATTGTTCTATAAATTTGTTGCAGCCACTGCAAAGGCTGATCACCTTTATGTTTTAATCTGGAAGTTGGAACAGCTATGAGAAACTGGCTGGTTGAGCAGAATGCTCTTCCTGGTGTGAAGATGTTGAGAAGATCAGTTTAACATGATGGGGCCAGATTATTTAAAGCCATAAAAGTTAACAGTAAAATTTTAAAATCTATCCGAAAACAGAAAGGAAGCCAATAAAAAGATGCCAAGACAGAGGTTATCTGTGCTCACTTCTTAGTACTAGTCAGAAGATGAGGCGCTGCATTCTGGACAATTTGTTGAAAATGCAGAGATGATTTATCTAAACCGACATACAGGGAATTACAGTCATTCAGACAGGAAGTAATAAAAGCAGGAATAACTTTCATCAGGTTTTTTACATGGTGATATAGCTTCACTTTGGCAAGAAGTCAGATTTGGAAGAAGTTCTCATTACCCAATTCATCGATCCTTCTCTCACTCCGGTCCTCAAGAACAAGACTCCCAGATACTGAAACCTATCCACTTGAGGCAAAGATTCACGCCTGACCCACAGGGAGCGTTCCCCTTTTTTTTAGTTGAGAACCATGGCCTTAGACTTCAAGGAGCTGACTCTCATCCCAGCTGCTTCATAGTCAGCTGTGAATCATCCCAATGCAGGCTGAAGGTCATGGCTGGAAAACACTAAGAGAACCACGTCTCCTGTAAATCGCAAAAATGAAACCCTGAGGTTTCCAAATCTGAAACACTCCTCTTCATATCCACACCTTGAGATCCTGTCTGTGAATGCCAAAAACAGGATCATACAATCAGAACCAGATATTAAACTGAGGTAAAGAGTATGCAACCTACAATTCTCCTTAGTTTGGCAACTTTTAAGAAATTTCATTTTATAAATACCAACTGAGAAAGGCTTCAGCAACCTGAACATTAAACTGGAAAATGACTGAATAAATTTGACTGTATTTAATTGGATTTGCACTGAACTTGTTTTTTGTGTAGTACTGTGAGATGAATTATGTTTTGAATGAACTAAATAAACTGAAAAAAAGAGAACTGTGGTTCAAATCTCCTTTGCAGCCTTTTGTAGTTTCAATTCCAGCATGTTTCCAATTTCCAGTCCTTTCACTGCCTGTTTTTGAAAGTGTAATGAGAGCTGCTGCATGCCAACACAAATTCCTTGGGTCATATCATTCTAGTCAAAATGAACCAGACTCTTAATGTGATTTTCTTCTTGAAAAAGACAAATAAATGTCAGCTATCCACTCCCATCTTTTGTCAGGCTATATTAGGCTGAAAGGATCCTAATTGTTGAACTAGACACCTGTTCACTGAGACTACTTGTTTCTGAGTGGACATTCAACACTGAGAAGATATATTTAATGGTCTTTGCCTATTGGGCAAAAGACCACTAAAAAAAAAAACCAAAAATTATTTAAGTGTTACCAAGAGAAGCCATCTCTTATCATTTATGATTTCAAGCATCAAGGTAAAGAACAAGTTAAGTTTAGTGGGAAAATTTAGCACAAAGAACAAATAAGCCAGGACTCACTATAGTTATTTAAGCTTGAAATGTCAAAACAACTTTTGCAGAACACATGAAACTACAATAGCAGCCAGCCATAACAAACTCTAAAGCTGCAGTTTTAGAGAGTATGTATACAGAAAGTCTCAGAGTGAAGCAGCACAAAGATCTCCAGATGTCTCCATATCATTAACCCCGTTCACAAAAGGACTCTCATTTTCAATGATTTCCCTTTTTTGCTTCTTTAAAGCCTAATGAGTCATTGGCTGTGCTGCTCTCTGTCTGTCCAGAGTCGCCCACGCCGCCACATTAAGACCTTTACTTCAAACACTGAGCAGGTGGCGGAGAACATTAGTTGGCTCTGGATCACATATCAGCACAAACAGCACATCACACGTTGAAATATTACATAATAATATAGACAATAAAGCACCGAAACGGAGGGCAGAAACGGAGTTACTGGTGTGTGCATTTGTGACGGTAGGTGTGTTTATTAAATCTCTGCGGCTGTGTGCCGTGTGTACTCATCAGTGTTAGTTTTGACAAGAAATTTTAATTTAGTTTTCGTCTTGTTTTAGCCATCAGTTTTCATTTTAGTTTTAGTCAGCTAAATGCCATTATATTTTATTCAACAAAATCCACAGTAAACTTAGTTGACTAAAATATGAAATGTAAGAATTATCTATTTTGAAGTTCTTCCTGTGTGATGAGAAAAGAAGAAAAGTTCTGAATATATTTGACACCTACTACATTTCTTAAAAGTATGAAATCAAACATGACAAAAGTTATCCTGATCTAAATCAAGTGATGCAGTTTGAAAGAGTTTACTCCAATAGTTTTCTAAAAATACTGTTATGTAACTCTGAAATGCGGGTCCACAAATAATGTAACCAAAGCACTCAGCTGAATCTGCTGAAAACCACATGGAAGTTTGAGTCACGTGACTGACCTACATCTGTGTAGGTAAACAAATATGGCGGAATCAGACAAGCGTAGAATCTTGGAGGAGACACTGAGATGGAAATATAGGAGTTAATCTGCTGCTAAAGATAGAAGGAAAAGAGAAAGATTGAGTGAGACAACTGTCAAGAATAAATATCAGGGATCAAACAGAGCAGGGGCACTCCGTAAAGACAGACCTCTGCAATTAAACATATGCAGCTTTTCATCATTTCTTCTATACCAGTAAGTTTACTATTTTTTTCATCTGAAAACTTTACTCAACAAATCGGGGCATAAATATGTACCAATACATCAAAATTGTTGGACTTCTCAATCCCAAACAGCTCTTCCATGAATGTCACCATTAACATATTTTCAGTCACTTCAGCTGTTTCCGTAGGAAGTTTGTAGCTGATCGCAAATTTTGCTTACACATTTTTAACTTAAGGACACATTAACCACTGATATGAGGAAAAAATAATTCTGAATTTGTTTCCTACTATATGATTGTTTTTTTGACCGTTCTTCATTACTTTGCAATGAGTAGCTATAAAATCACAATGAGATTAATTTACTTCTCTGATGAATAAATGAACAGCAAAAGAGCAGAGATGTGTTTGTGGTAAAAGGCCGCAGGATGTAATGTTAGCTTTAGCGGCTTACCTCTGCACCGATGTCAGGACGTCCAAATGTTGCTTCACATTGGTGCTTTTTACAGATGACTGCCTCCACACATGGTTTACATGTCTTGTTCGATTTGACGTTTAATGTAAACTGTGTCCATATGAGTCTTCTTCAGTTCTTCCTGGGTATTTGTCTTTTACTTTAAATTAACCAGGGTGCACAAACGCTGAGTTGTACGTATTTCACAGGGATAGATGTGTCTCTTCTGCTCAGAGATTAGTTTTGTTTGAATATCCTCCCGACTCGTCCCGTCTTTCCACTCAACAAAATTAACTCTGATTGGATCTCGTCACTGTCAGACATTTTTGTCTTTTTTTTATTCATCAATAAAATTGTCACCACCTTTTGTCATAGTTTTAGTCCTTGTGTTTTAGTTTTGATTTAGGTACTGTCTTGTTTTCATTCAGGAAAAAAGGCTGCTGATGAAAACTATGCCGAAAATAATACGTCATTGAAATTAACACTGGTGCTCATTGAATAAAACTTTCTGCTTTTGTTTTGGGAGTGTATGGGTTAGTTTCTACAGCCTTCCTGTGTGCACGTGTGTGTATAACTCTCTTGGTGGCTGCTGTGGTCCACTGACTGTGTGAGCCAGTGTCCCTGTGAGTGTGTGGGCCTGTAAATAGCTGTGGCAGCTGTAATTGTACTGTTCTGCTATTTGTGGTCCTAAAGGGTCCAGATAACCAGATGGCCAACATATTATTGCCAACACATACAGCATTTTAAACACAAATACATAGACATCCATGCCAGTGGGACCAAACCTCTGAAGGCCTTCTTTCAGGCCTGGGCCACGAGTAGAGTAGAAGCCCGCTGGCAGTGTCCCTCCTCTGGGTACTAGTCCAGGCCCAGACAGCCTGGCAGCCAGCAGCTGCTGGGCCTCACACATGCCAGCTGAAGACTGCTGGAAGGGCTGACAGTGTGTGTGTGTTTGTGTTTGCCCTCAGCTTGTGTGTGAACTCCCCTTCCTCTGGGCACCACATGCTCTCATCAAAGCTGCTGAGAGTTTGGGAGATTTGTACCAAGTTGCAAAGTTGTCTACTTGAAACATATTGTGGCCAGCTCAAACAAAAGCTTGTTGTTAGCCAAAAAAAGTTCAAAGAGTGTATGTGTGTGTCCATGTTTTTGTGTGTTTGTGTCGACAGATGCTGAGTACATGTTGGTCCCTTGTGTGAGGAGCTGGGAGGTTCTGTCTTACCTGAGGCTGCTGTGCAGCTGTCCTGAGCTGATCGCTGTCCCTAAAACAGACACCGGGAGAGTGGAAACATGTATTACTCTGTGTGTGTGTGTGCGTTTGTGTTTGTTTGAGGGGTGGGCGAGCAGTGAGCTCTCTGTTTCTTTTTAACAATAAGTACCTGAAACCTTCTGTTGGCGTATAAGCTTCCATTGTTAAAGAAACTTCATTGTAAGTTTGCTCTTATTTGCATAGGTTTGCACATCTGTATCATGTTGTTTGATTACTTTGTTCTCACTGATGGGAACATTGAAACATTGACTCAAGACAACAGAATTATTCCAGTCATAGTCAAATCTAAGAAAATAACTCAGATCATTACCATATTAAACATGTCCTGCAACTCATCTTTGTTTACAGTTAAAAATAGCAAAGCACATTTGATTCAGTAGTTGTTGTGAACATTTTTAATGAAAGATTTTTGTTTTTACCTTATCTGACACTGAAAAAGGGTGAATTGGAAATGACCCACTGACCCAAGTGAAGGAGTTCAAGTATGTTAGGGTCTTATTTATAAGTGGGGGTAGAACAGGGCAGGTGACTGAATGGCGGAGTGGGACTTCATCTAAAGTGTTGTGGATGCTGTTCCTGCCTGCCATGGTGTGGAAAGAGCTGAGCTGAAATGAAGACCTGTCAATTTATTAGTCAATCCATGTTCCAACCCTCCCCTATGACCATGAGATTGTGAATACAAACAGCTGAAAGGAGCTTTATCCACAGAGTGGAAACCCAAGTGATAGAGTGAGGAGATCAGTCAATGCCCCTCTGCATCAAAAGGAGCCAGTTGAGGTGGTTTGGTCATTGGATAAGGATGCCTTCTGAACACCATTCAAGTGTGGTGTTGCAGACATATTTTACAAGAAGGAGACCTTGGGGAAGACCCATGACTCGCTGAAGAAATTATATTTCTTACTTGGCCTGAATGCCTTGGAATTCCTCTGGAGGAGATGGAGGAAGCAGCTGGGGAGAGGGAGGTCTGTGGATCTGATAAGCAGCAGATGATGGATGGATGGATGGATGGATGGATGGATGGATGGATGGATGGATGGATGGATGGACGGACGGACGGACGGACGGACGGACGGACGGACGGACAGATGGATGGATACACTCCCGTGATGAGTAAGAATCTACACATATTTTATATTTTCAGTGTGTTAGGATTTTGGTTCGGTTTTATGCAATATTCTTAATTATTTAGCCATGTTGTTAAGTTTTGTGTGTTTAGTTCACCTAGTGTTGCTTGTCTGTTGTCTGGCCTTTTACACACCTGCCCTTCATCTGACCATTAGCCCCAGCTGCTCTCACTCAACAATCACACTTCCTTTGGCATGTTTGCCTCCCTTTTATCCAGCTCTGTGTCCTGCTCCTGGTTCATTTAGTATTGTATGGTTAAAATGCTGTTTTGTTGTTTTGCTGCCATGTAAAGACTTTTGTTTTATTAAAAAAGGATTCCATTTTTATTCAGTTTACAGCATCAGAGTCCGCACTTTGGTTCTGCTAAACATGGTAAATTTGTCTTGTGTAAGTTGGAGAAAATAGTACATCTTAAAATAAAAATAGCGTTGAGAAGTACAGCTCTTTAGAGTGAGTGAATGAGTTGTACAGACAAGTTGTTTTCTCCCTCCCGTGCCCGCAACAGCGAACGCATTTATGCTCTCTCGGAGAGCCCCTCTTTTGCCTGAGTTGAAAGTCTGCAGTTCTGTATGTCGAGCCAAAGTAGTTGTCCCCTGAAATAATCTGTTCCCACACCAGAGGGGGCGCTCACATTGTCTCAAAGTGAGAAATTACTCACTCCATATTATGTTCGTCTTGCAAAGGTAATCAATACGCTAAATAAAATTTAAAAAATAAATAGAAAATACAGATATAATTAGCCAGTTCCACAGTCTATTCTGAAAAAAGTTAACTACAACTCAAGTATGAGACTCACTACTTTTGACATCACAACATTAGAAAATATGTTAAAACTTGTGAGATCAATAAAGAATAAATGGTTATGAATATTAAAAATCATATTTTAAATTTCTTTCTATACTGTCTGATTGATGGGTATTTATGTTTAAATTTTGTTTAATAGATAGAATAAGTTACCCCATGAAATTGCAAATACAAACCGAAGTGATAGAGTGAGGAGATCAATGCCCTCCATCATTAAATGATGTTGAACTTTGGTTTATTGTGATTTTGCACAAATGCTTTTGTATTTGTATTTATTTTGCATGATTTGTTCATTTTCTTATGCGTGGGTAAAACAAAAACCATCTTGTTTGAGAATTGTTGGTCTTTCACTCTTTTTTTCCACGGTGAAATGGGTCATTGTCCTGTTTCAAATCGGTGGTATTAGCAGTATGAATCAGTGAAGATTGGGAGTGGAGCTTGTGTGTGTGTGTGCATGTGACTCAGATTAATTAAATGACTAAAAAAAACTGATTCTTTTTGGTGAGTGACTCATTTAAACTGTAATCAATAAAAAGAATCAAACTTTCCATCACTACCCTGGACAGGTCTCAAGTCCAACACAGGGCCGCAATAAGACAAACAACCATTCACACTCTCACTCACACCAAGGAACAATTTTGAGTCACCAGTTCACCAAACATGCATGTTTTTGGTCTTTGGTAGGAAACCAGAGTACCAGGAGTAAATCCTCATGTTCAAAGGGAGGACATGCAAACTCCATACAGAAAGGCTGGGAAGTGAACCTGCAACCTTCTTGCTGTGAGGAGACAGCTCTAACCACTGTTGCCATGCAACCTAATAAGTAATCCATCATATTAAAATACTATAAGAAAAACAATGGTAATTCAGAAATGTTACACAGTAATGAATTAAAAATCTGACGCTGAAGCAGATCTCATCTAATTTTAAGGACTCAGGGTTTTGTAGAGTAAACAGCAAGTTTTACAACAAAATTAAGTAATAATTTGCTGCATAAGTATCATTGTACAGTAAAAATAAACTTTAAAAAAGTGGAAAATTATGTTTAAACTGTTTAAGTAGCTTTTTTCACAGTCCTATAATTTTTGCAAATAGGAATGACTGATTGAGATGAATCCAACTATTAGAAAAAAAAAGCAAAGTCAAAATAAAATAAAAAATATGGGAAAATTATAAACAGAGAGGAAAAGGTTGCAAATAAAGAGACCGAGAGAAAGGCAGCTTAAGGAGAAGAGGTTAGAGGGGGGGCACAGAAATGAAGGTGTCTCCAGCTCTACACCTGACACAAGCCCTGCAAAAACGCATGATAATATTTCTTTAAGAAGCTGCATGCCTTTGGATTTACAGCCCAGCTATCAGTAGCCACAAGCCTCGGCGCGAGACGGTGTGACAGGTGTACGTTTCAGCAACTTAAACAGGGCGGATTAAGCCACTAGTGGTTCCTCTTCATATGCATTCCTTATGGGAGTTAAGGCCATTTGAAATGCAGGGCCAAAGGCAAGATTACCGGCTCATAGGCCCATGGAGAGAGGTGTGCTGCAACTAAAAGCCTGGATTTGAATAATTGTGGCAGGGCTTAGTGCCTGGAATCAGCACAGAACAGAACCAATGGATTATTACACACACACACATGCTCAAACACACCAACTTCAGAAAGCTTTGACTTGTCTGACTCAATAACTCATAGTATCTGTGTGT
>JAOXNZ010000105.1:8246859-8270297 GCA_028566095.1 Kryptolebias brasiliensis | reverse complement strand
GTATCTGTGTGTGTGTGGGGGGAGGGGGGATGTGGGGGTGTGGGTGGGTGTGTGTGTGTGGTTGGGTGTGTACTCATTGTTGGTCCATGACATGTCTGCCTCCATGCCATAATGTAAACACATGTGACTGATGTTCGACTCCTCTGCTGTTTATTATCCACATCCACCGTGTGTGTGTAACAGATCGCAGTCGTGCACGCCGGAACTTGTGTTTTCATGTGTGCATTTCTGTGTAAGAACAGATGTGTGTATAAACAAGTGTGTATTCGTCGTGTGAATGGATATATTTGAGCTCATTTGCTTCTGTGTCGGTGTGTGTGTGTTTGTGTGAATGCCATCACCTAAACACAGCAGAGTCACTGTTCCATCTCACACATTTTGACACTGGTTGAAGGCTTAGTGGCGCTTGAGGTGCCAGACAGAGCCGACAGATGAACAGAGGGGAGGGGACGAAAAGCTGCAAGGAGAAAAAAAAAAAAAGGAGGAAGCACTGGAAAGAATGGATAATGAAGGAAATGAAAGGTGGCTCCTTGTAAGTTTTAGTAAGAAGGAAGTAAGAAAACATTAAATATGTTCAATATCTGAAAGAGTGAAAGCTATGACTAAAAAAGTACTTTTTAGTATAATACTAATATGTGTTTCTGTACTCTGCTACACTATTTGATCAGATTCACTGTGAATCTAACCAAAAGAAGTTCCATAACTTTTCCAGTTGACAGTGTGTGCACACATGGGTTTACTCCAGGTACTCCGGTTTCTTCCCACAGACCAAAAACATGCATGTTAGGTTAACTGGTAACTCTTAAAATTGTTCCTAGGTGTGAGTAAGAGTGTGAATGGTTGTTTGTCTCTATGTGTCCCTGCGATGGACTTGCAACTGTCCAGGGTGTCCCCCGCCTCTCGCACAGTGACTGCTGGAGATAGGCACCGGCTCCCCGCGGCCCGGAATGGAAAAAGCGGGTAAAGAAAATGGATGGATGGATGACTCATAACAGTTTTAGATCAAGGATACATTTTTAATTTATTCACAAGCATTGAGATTATTATTTTTTTTTATTTAACACCAAAAAGTCACGAGGCTGTTTTCTTTTAAATTGTGACTTTTTAAATCAAATTGTAAACACATTTTAGACATAATTCAGCATGAGCAACTTGTTTAATGGCACTGTTGGTACTTCTTCACATAAATAGAGTATTTGCTAGTCACTAAGGCTACGTTAACACTGCAGGAAAATGTGGCTCAAATCCGATTTTTTTTTGCCAACATTTTTTGTCTTCCCAAAAGATAAAAATATTCCTCAGATTTGGATCCATAATCTCCAGTGTGGGAAATCAGAACTCGGGTTCGGATCACTTCAAAGGGAAGCACCGCTCTGACCCTCGTTAATGCGGTGGACTGGCTTCATGCCAAAAAAACAGGAACTTTTGCCAGCAGCAGTTCTAACTATTTTTAAATTTAAAAGAAAGGCAAATGGAGAGGAGGACATCTCCACAGAGGAGGAGATGAGAAACAGGAAGTTTTACTTCAAACGTGACGTGAACTCGTGCTGTCATTAAAAGGTCTGAGCTGCTTACAGGCCGACAGCAGTTATTGAGGAAAAATATAAACAATCCATGTGTGATTAAACAAATGTCATAGTCTGAATCTCCTGTTGATTAGTTTACTGAAAAATGGAAAAATGTTGTGGTTTTGACACTGACTTTTTAGCACTGTGATAACGGAAATCGGTCAATGCTTTACATGTATACGGCATGTGTGTGTGTGTGTGTGTGAGGTTTGTACAGTTAAGAAGTTTCTGTTTTTTGCAGAATGGTGTTTATTCTTGTGCATGGCCAAAGCGGTCAATAACAACAGCAAATGTGTTGGGGTTGGGGGGTACAAAAGAAGGGGCCATTCTTAGTAGGACCAACGCTGTGCTGGAGAAAGGCACCAGCCTCCCAGGACCCTGAACAGAATCAAATTGCTACATAAAATGAATAGATTCTTTATTTTTCATTTTGCGTAATTTTATTTTCAGTGAGCATTTTTATTTTTATGGAAAAAAATCCTACATGAGCTACTGTATATTGCAAAACAAAACCATTAACTTTTAGTATTTTGCTATGCTATTTTGTTTGAATAAAACAATACAGTTAGTATCAAATATAAAACATTTTTGCCACTATCATTTTTTTAGATCAACCCAACTTCTAATAAAAACATTATTATCGTTGCGACTGTTTGTTCTGTTAGTTTGAAACAATGCTGTTTTAAAGTTCAGATTATGATTAGATGTTTTTTTATTTACATACCTTACTTGAAAAAGTCAGCAAACAAGCATTTCATTATATCGTTTACTTAAACTGCCAGGTTTATAAATACAGTAAAATGCTAATAAAATGATTATGTAAATTTCAGCAAATTTAAGCTCAACAGTAAACAACTAGTGGTCAATCTAAGGACACTAGTACAGATGTGATTCTGGTAAGAAAAAGAAAAAAAGTTTTTCTTTCAGTAGCTCTCGGCAGAGATGTGTTGTTTGTGGTTATTTTGCATCTTTTCTCACCGTGTATCAAAAACTCTAAAGTTGTTATTGATGCAGAGCAGCAACAACACATAATTTGTTTGCTCTGGAGATGGAAAATAACTCTGTTCAAAGCTTTTACCTCTTTCCACATCCGACATACCCAACGCTGCTGGATGGACGGTGATTCAAAGAAAAAATACAGTAGAAACAATCAGAGACACGCTGAGAGGCAGGTTTTGTTTTACTCTCTAAAGCAAGGTGTTTTCTTCTTTGAGGTATTGGTTTAGGTTTACTGCAGCTTCCAATGTGAATGCTGAAGGCAAAATAGAAATACACACAACTGCGAACTTCAAAACATAAAGAAAGAAAGAATTTCGGATTGTGAAATTAAATGCGGACAATATTTTTGATTAAGCCATACGTGTTTATGACACTTTGGACCCAGGCTGTTGATAACATGGGCCCTGATGCCTGAACCCTGCAAGACATTATTCCCAAATGAATTGATTCAGACTCATTAAAGATCCCAATATTTTTCAGAAAAATAAATGTGTCTTTGAAAAAAAATACTACAGTATCTATATAAGGGGATCTTGTTGTTGTAAGAAAGGGTGTGTCTGTTAGCAAAATATCTCATGAACCACTGACTGGATTTTAAAAAAACTCTCAGAAAGTAACTAATAAATGTATTTCTACAATTAGGTTTTGGAGTCAACCCAATTCAAGATGGCCACCACAGCTTATCAAAAATAGCTGACACAGAAATGGCTATAATTCAATCAATTTTAGAGATATCAAACTGTGATTTGGTGTAGTGTTAGCAGAGAGTTATTCACAACGCATTCGCTAAGCACTAACAAATTGCACAACATCTTTGCTTAAAACTTTGTCATTAACCCATAAAAGTTGGATGAAATGCTACATGGACATTCACACTGCGGGTCACTTTGAAAAAAATTAGATATGTATCCAATTCAGTACCACATACTGAAAAGAACTGAGTCAGATATGAAAAAATCTGTTTTGTCACGTTCACATTGCCATGAAAAAATCCGTTATGTGTCGCATAGGGGCAAAAAAAAAAACGTAATTGGGTTGCATTTGCCTGCAGTGAGAACAGAGACTATGTGTCTCGGCTGGCCTGGGAACGCCTTGGAATCCTCCTCGAAGAGCTGGAAGACGTGGCTGAGGAGAGAGGTGTCTGGGCTTCCTTGTTCAGTCTGCTGCTCCTGTGATCCAACTCTGGAACAATCAGTAGATGATGGCTGGATGGATGGATGGACGGATGGACGGACGGACGGACGGACGGACGGACGGACGGACGGACGGACGGATGGATGGATGGATGGACAGACTGTATCTGTCTGTAGAAGATGCAGTCAGAAAAGTTCCCTAGTTTAAGGTCTTAAGTTGAGATCAGCGTGTCCACTTTGTGGCAATGTCCCAATGCTGTTTCTAGTTTTATAAGAGAGAAAGATTATCGACTGAAGTGACAAAAACCAACAGTAGAGATTTAAAGTGGATTTAAGGGGGGGGGGGGGGAGCAAAAGTAAGCTTTGTAAAAGTCAATTTGATGTGTCAACAATCAAATTCCTCCCAGACGGACCTGAGAGCACTGAGACCCCAACCCCAAACATATGCAAAACAGCCAAGTGTGTCCTCACTTTTTAAATGGTGTGAGCAACACTTTGAATAGAGGCAGCATCAACACCTGCTGCCGCAATGCGACCAAGGAGAGTTGGAGAGAAGGGAGGGCAAACACCAATCGTAACACTCCAGAGCTGTTCTGACACAACCACACACACATAAAGACATGCTAATACAAAAAACAAAAGATTCTGTTTTACCTAATCAAAAACAGATCTCATGAAGGGAACTAAAAATCAGATCTACTGGACTGAAACCTGTCAGCTGAAACACAACATTTACATATAAAATACCCTACAAACAATGTGTACCTTGTGTCACAACTCCCCTTCCACTACCGAGTTGTTTATGTCGCCATATCAGATATCACTCAGATTTGCAAAACAGGGCATGCCGCGTTGTGTGAAGAGCATTTACAGGGAAATCAGATGCCAGTCAAAAACTACACAGCAGGGTTGCCAGATAGGAAATGATGAACTATTGTACTGTCGCTTTAAAGTATTTAGACCAAAAACATTGTATTTGAGGAGTGAGGGTGCACTTTTTTCAGTGAAGGTGGTGGTGGGGTAAGGGGGTGGGTGGTGCATGAGTGGGGTATGTGTTGCAACTGGCAAACATGTGCTCAGGAGGGGAGGGCGGTTGCACTCTTAAGGACATGCAGACTTTCTGATGATATGTCGTGGTTTGCATGAATAAAAATGTCTTTTTTTTCAGTGCATGGAAATGCCAAACCCATTGAATATTTGAGCTTGTTAAAAACTATCCAATAAACAGGATAATTATTGTATAACAGTGCGATACAACACAGTGATTTTGGGCATCAATATGATGCCAAAATTTCAGCTCATTTTGTGCAGCTAAAGACTGTAGCATCACAAAGTTGCCAGACCTCAGTTACCATGATACATATCATTACCTCATCAAACCTAAAACTCTAATGCTTAAAGTAGACATTTCATACATGCACGCAACACATAAAGTTATTGCATATAAGTACAGGAGAAATTATAAAGACACTAATACAGATACTATAAGGATACTGTAAATCTACAGTAAATGTAGACTTCATTTGTCCACCTTTCAGTGTGTAATGCTGGATTTCTGCTAAAATATTTCAGTTGCTCATAGGCCCACACACCCATAAGTTACTTGAATATTTTACAATATAATTAAATTCTTATAAGACCAGTTTTATTTTATAGTTCAGCACTCATACAGTTCTAATATGGCTCTTTCCTTGATTCAGACCATTTGTTTTATCTCGCCTTTATATTAAACTATTAAAACATATCTGAGGATTCCAACACTGATTGAACATCTTAATATAAACTGTTTAAACTGTGAGGAAATGGACAGTTGACCCACATCAGTGTCTGACTGGTAATTGCATATTGTCTTGTCTTTGTTTCCTACAGACCTCAGAATGATATAAATTGTGGTGGAATAATTGAATCTTTAATTTATTTATCGTCTCCAACTGTTTTTTAATCTATCTGTAGAAAGTACCAGAAAAGTTGTAACACATCTTTAATGTATCAATATGGCTGAATAATTGAGTTTGTGTCAGGGTTTTTTTTTTTTAATGAACATGGCAAAACCACAGACGAACAGTTTTGAACTTCTGTGCTACAGTATATGCAACAGGACTGTATTAGCGTTGCAAATCTCTGCGCTTTGCTGTGTGCCTTTATCCAGGTCTCTGTATTACAGGAAGGTAAAATTATAATAACCGGAATTACAGAACCGCAATGAGTGAAAGGAAAGTGACATGGTTTGAGATTAAAATGAGATGAAGAAGATGGGCAAAATCATTCATTTCTTACCCTGGCAGATGAGCTCAAGGGGATGTTTGATGAGAAGGGCTATTTCAATTCTACAATGGGAGAGATGGAGACTTGTGCCTATTGTGTGAAGTATGAGGTGTGCTATCCACCCTCCAAAAAAGGGACATCTTTTATTAAGGTGTGACTGTGGTGTCCCTGTTCTTATTTTGGAGGGGATGATGGCGCAGTCCTCTCTCTCGTCTTTCTGCTGGACCTCGTCTCTTTCACACGTCCCCAGACGGAGTCATGTAAATCTATCAAGTCATCTGAGAGAAGCACAGGCTTTGGGTGTGATAATGACTTACAGACGACCAACGGGGAGAGGATGTGCCTGAGAAACACACGCACACACACACACGCATTCACATGAACACACCAATGCACTATCCACACCTCTCTACTCCAAGCTAGCTGAGCAATCTCCACACTCATCTTGTTCCTAACCGCCCACATACTGTGCCAGCTGCAGATTGAGGTGGCAGCGCCCGTCATAATGTGGAAGAAGAAGGGGGGTGGGGGGTGGGGGGTGCTGTTGGGTAGGCATTGACTGTCCTGCTGGAAGCCCAGGCATCCAGTCTGAGTTCCAGGTCTCAGTGGGTAGCTGTGGGGAATGGGCTGGCCAGGGTGGTAATAGAGTAAATAACTCAAATGAGGCAGAGTGTGAATTATTTCTCTGATGGGCTGGAGGGGTCCCCACTGTGAGTCTGACCAGGGGGTCCCGCTAGGATGAGCCTAAAAAATGTAAGGAAATGGGTCCACAATGTGGCGAGGTAGCAGGGGGTGGTATGTCAGCAGGGATGGGTGTGTGAGAGTGTTTAATGCAGGTGATGATGGACGGGAGAAATTGTGTGAGGCAACTGTGCTGCAGCAGGTTTGGGCAAACCTCAGTAGCCCAAGGGATGGACAGCAAAACATCCTGAGTCGTATTCTGTCTAATGTATTCAACTTTTGGGGGGTTTTGTAAAGTTTTAATTAGACTGGTCATGTGCATGTCCAGTGATTAGGAAAAGAAAGCCTGCCCTGTTTCAGTTCTAGTGTTTTACGTATCTGGACATAAAAAAAGAAAAAGATTTGGTTATTGTCAAGTTCTTAAATCATTCAGATCCAACTTAAAACAAAATGCACAAAAGATTCCAACATGTCATTATTTATTAAATAAAAACTGGAAAAAATGGAACAGCTGTGTGTGAAAAACTGAGTTCACCACATGATCCAACAACTTGTAGAACATCCCTTAGCAGCAATAACTAGTGGTGGTTTTTTGTATGACTTTATCAGTCTATCATATAGTGATGGAGAAATTTAGGCCCACTCTTCTTTACAATGGGGTACAGATTATTGCAGTTTCCAAACATTTGTTTTAGCGCAGCTTTCTTAAGGTCCCACCACAGCATTTTAGTCAGGTTGAGGTCTGGACTTTGACTGGATCATTGCAACATGTTGATTATTTTCTTTTTGAGCAATTCTGTTGTAGATCAGCTGCTGTGTTTGGGATCATTGTCTTGTTGCATCATAAGCCAGTTTAGTCCCAGCTTCAGCTGTCAGACAGTTGTCATCACATTTGACTCTAGAATACTTTGGTCAGATTTTGGTCTGAGTTCATGATCAGCTCAATGACTGCAAGGAACCCAGGTCCTGTAGTTGCAAAACAAGCCCAGATCATCACCTCTCCACCATCATGCTCGAGAGTTGGTATAATGTGTTTGTACCGATATTCTGTTTTGTTTTCTTTTATGTGCTAAGTATTATGGGTAAACAACTACCTTAATTCAGATGAAACTTTGCAAACCCAAGTCATGCTGCCATGTTGTTTTTAGAGAGAAGAGGCTTGCTCCTGGCATTCCTTCCAAACAAATCATACTTGCTCAATATTTTTTTAACTGTCTTGTTATGAACTTTTCATTTAACCTGCTAACTGAAGCCTGTAGAGTTTGATATGGAGGTTTAGGGTTTTTTTTCAATTTATTTACCCCAGTCTGACATTGGGGTGATTTGGCTGAGATGTTCAGTAAATCAAGTACATTTGATTGGCAGCATCTAGTGGTTACTTCCTATCCTGTCATGGAAGCAGGTAGGGTGGACATAGTTTTTATCACAGTTTTTCCATTTTGGCTTCACTTTTGTGATATGATGGAATCTGTTGTGTGTTTTTGGACACCTAAGGTTAGATTAAAACAATTTTAGAACATGGTAAAGACCAGATCAGTTGTGTCATGTCCTGATACATAAAACCCTAAAACTGAACAAGGGGGGACTTTCTTTTTCCCATGACCGTATGTAGATTTTTGGGAAAAGAACAGAACTTGTAGCCCTGTGGAGCCCAGATCCCAAACACAAAAGAAATTCAATGCCAAGGGATTGAAAAACACTTCAAAAATGATCTGGCAACCTTGGGCTTCAAAGGAAAGCATGTTGCTGAACTAATCCAACCAGGAAAATATATGAATGCATCTTCCTTTATTAGGTGACCTCGAACTAGGTTACATGGTCATTTCTATTCTGCGCCGACCCTCAAGTTCACAGACGCCTCAGAGCCACTGACGGGCAAACAAAGACTTCAATGACAGTCCCTGTGTGCAGGAAGACTACTTATCATTTCAAAGGGACAGCCCCTTTCACCCAGCCAACTGTATACCAATGGACAGGGTGCACTTGCAGAACAAAAAGAGTCCAGTTGGTAACTTGAGACTTGAAACTGAAAACATGGAGCATCTGTCATCCGTACGCAGTGTTTTAGTCGAAAAGATTGACACGCACTAGTGGACAGTAGTTTTCCCGCCTGTGTTCTTGTCCTGACCTTAACGGTAATCCATAATGCATCTCAGACGGCAGTGAAAAAGGGATGAAAGTTATATTAGATAAAATTTGCAAGCATGACTTCTAGCAGCTGTGCAACTCTAGCAGCCAAATCTTTTTTAGTTTTGGGTTTCAGAGGAGGGTACGTAAATGAAGGCTGCATGTCAGTTCTCCAACAGTGAAGGCGTTGTTGTTTCCAAAAAACTTCTGCTGCTCTGATCTGGCAGAAAACCCACAACTTGCCAGACTTTGCAGGGATCGGTGAGAAGTCGACTGACCTTCCAGTTCTTCCCTCACCCTTGATTCTCCGGTTCCACTTTCCCCCCAACAGTAGAACCTCTCTGACTCCACTGAGGTTTTCTGTATCTAACTTTCTCTCCTGCAAAACAGAAACTTTAACCTCACTGAAAAAGGGTTTTTTGGCAGCAAAGCACAGCTGGACACGTTATCGACACCCAGGAGAGAGAGAGCAGAAACAAATCATATAAGATTCCACATTCAGCCGCTTTACTAAAACACCCCAAAATCCTCTAACAGTGATGACTTCCTCGCCTCGTTGTTTGATCCATTTTCTCAAACTGGATGCAAGCACATACATTGGAAGCTTTCTTAAACAGAGCTCAGCTGGTGGTTGTAAAGCCTCCAGTAAGAGAGACTTCTACTGAGGGAATATATTTCTCTGTTTGGTTGGATTTCAGGTGGATAGGCAGTAAGCCATGTAGTGTGCAGGTATATCCGCAAGATATGAGATTCATAAAGTCCCAGCTGATGCAGAATGGAGTCATCAGTCTTCTTTGTGTGTTGGCATGTGTGTATTGGTGTGTGCATGCAAGTCCTGAAACTGAATGGAGCAAGCAGAGTAGAATCATTTTATTGTCCTTTATACACAAATAAGAAAGTGGACAGTTGGGGGGATGGGGGGAGAATTTTTAACAGCTGTTAAGTAACTTGCAAAGGTGAACAATAGAAAACTTTAGCAACATAAACCAATAGACATACTGTTTCCTCAAAATGAATTTTATATTTTTTTAAGATAGGTAGCATTTTCAAAAATCACTACTTATTTTTGTGTGCACAACTTCCAAAACTGTGTTCTAGGCTGTGCGCATTGTTTTGTGGCTTACCTCCACCCACATCGTACCCGCCTCTGCCCACTTTGTACCCACCTTGGCAGCCCTCTACATAGATGATTTAATCTAGCTGAGTACACTTTTGAATTGAAAATAGTTGGATTGGGACCAGATATTTTTTTTATTTTTTTTATTTGTTTTTATCATTATTATTTATCATCTGTAGGGTTTTAGGCCAAAATATCTGCAACAAAACTGAGACTGGTTTGAGACTCCTGCAACATTTCTGTGAACATTTTGACAAAAACCTTTTGCACATTTTTTTTTGAAGGGGTTCAAATTTATTTATTTATTTATTTTTTTAATCCTTTGATTAACCAGGCAAGTCCCATTGAGATTACAAATCTCTTTTTCAAGGGAGGCACCCTAACATGTAATTTTTTAGAAAATTCAACCAACTTAGACAAGGTAATTGAGAATTCCTGTGAATGTTTTGAGACATTTTGCAGAATCCCTTGCAAATGCTGTGCACCAACTACTCACCAAAAGTTGCAGCCCAATAAGATTCTACCTTAAGGCCCCTTTTCACAGTTGATTACAACACTCACCTTTTAGAACATGGTTGGATCACATCAAATTTGAAAAACCTCCTACTGTGTGAAAATAATCATGATGATATGCTCTTAGTACTCACCAAATAGGTTTTTCCGTCTACTTTTTGTGCCCCTGAGATAGTTTCCTGCTCCCTCAACACATTCTATGTGCTCACCTTGGCACAAATCAAACTCCAGAATGTAGCTACATGCTAGAAATTCCCACTACACTACCATAAATCTCTATCCACAGGTATCACGTCTGCACTTGTTTACATGATTTTCGCGTGATCAGGGTTGGAGCCTGGACATGAGGCAAGTGTAACCTGCTTCGAAATCTCGCTGACCAATCCACGCTGGTGCACACAGACCCAAAATTGTGAATGCGCTGCCACCACACTCCTGATACACTGCCACCCTGAAAAAAATAAAATCATCATGACCTTGCCACAGAAGTTTTGTGCATGCTCAAAACACGCTCTATGTGACATAATGGTGAGTCTACTGCATTCCTAATATGAAGATCTCACCATGACCCTGCAGACACTGTCCACGTTCTGGCTAAATTTTGACATTGTAGTGGGGACGTCCTGTAGTATAATGGGGCCCTAAGCACTAATAGCTCCGAAGCAAAGCTCACACACAAAAAAGGAAAAAAAGGATATGATGGATTGTTTTGTATGTTTAGAATTTCTAACAGGCATATCTGTATTTATCAATTTAATATTGCAATAAAACTCTTGCTGCAGAGTCTCCCAACTAAAAAAAGAATAAAAAGTGATAAAGAAGTCTAAAGTTCTTCCAGCTGGACGGACTGATGTGAAAAAGGACATTTGACAAGGACACAAGTAAACAATCATGCCCACTTTTTTGACAGATCCAAGGGTCAGTGTGGACTATATTTACGTCTCTGCACTTCCAGGAAATGGCTGCGACTCGCCCTCTAATGTAATTACAGTTGTTTGCCTGTTGTTGTATGTGTGAATGTCTGTTTGTCACCAGTGCTTCCTTCCATTCAAACCGACACCAAATATCCTCTGCTTAATGGTGATTGAAATATGGGTGCTGCCTGTCTCAGCAACCACTTAATGTCAACATGTCAGAGGTATCAGGGGGGAACTAAGTCCAAAACTACTGGACTGTCAAATCAGAAACTCCACAGGGAACAGATTTCTCAGGGATCTGCAGGCGATGAAAAGAATCAGCGGAGGTTTTGACAGGGATTTTATTTGGCACCGCTCATGTCTCCAAATTAATCCTGCCACAAAATTATGATTTTCTTTCATCCCCAAAGTCCCTTTTCCATAGCTACAGTGTGAGGGAATCTCAGGGAGGGGAGGGTACTCAGTAGTAAAAAAAAAAAAGGAGGGGTGAAAGAACACAGAGGTACATTGTTCGTCTTTGATTAGAATTAACGTTTCAACTTAGAAAAGGGGGGTGAAGGTAGAACCTAATCTGAATAAAAAGAAAATTACATTTTAACTGAGATTTTATTGTTTTATGCACAGGGTGGGGGAGGGGAAGGGGGTTACTCTGACAAAGAGATTCATTGGCTGGCTCGTAATTAAGCTACAAGTAAAGACATTTTAATTACTCCTGTTTTCTTTCTCTCTTTGATGAAGATAGTACAGCAGTTTGCAAGAAAATGGACCATTAACTATGTGCAGCAGCAGACAGAGGCTGAGGAAAGCACATTTGGACTCACTCATCAGCTTTGGACCCGTAATCTCATGTACTGTATGCGTCCTACCTTGAATGATTACAAGGACACCTTTGAAACAATAAACCATTTAAGTTCAACTGCATTTATCCGTACTGTTTCATACAAACAGGACACAATTAAAGATCAAGCATTCCTTCAAGCAGTGCATATCTCCTGCTGCCTTTCAGGCCAAAATTTTAGACTTAAATCATCTTTTAAAAAATGTCCAGAGTTGCCCGGAGTTTTTGTTATTCTCAAAAATTAGACAGGTATGTAATGTTAATAGCGCTCAGCTATTACCACATAAAAAATTTTATTAAATATCTGTAAAACTGACTGAATTAAAGTTGATTAGTTACCACATTGAATTAGACTTACTTCAAATCAGTTTCAGATGTGCATCTAAAGATTACTTTCTAAAGGTTTCATTTAAATCCATCCAGTGGTTTATGAAATATTTTCAAAACAGTCAAATGGGGTTGACCCAACAGGATACCATGTTAAAACATAATTAGTGTCTTACCTAAAGTAAGAGGTTAGAGTGTTCTCAGTTTGGAGGAACAGGTCCAGTTCCTGCTGGTTGAACCAACATAATAGATGCATAAAGCAGGATCACTGGAAGAGCACATTCTCATCATGTTAAACTACTCAAACCTGAAAACATTTTATAGCTGTTCAAGCGAATGGTTTGTGAATGATCTTGATGTTTAATTACTTTGTCATTACATTTTTTTCCCACCAAACCGTGCTTGTGCTGTAGTGGCGATGACCAATGTAAAGTGACACCTTGTCAACATGCACATAATACCATTCATTTCCTGCAGTTCACAATCTGACAACCCTTACTACTTCATGCAACCCCACAACAACGACAACAAAAATCTCTGTCACCTCAAGAGTTGTAACATGGTTAGAGGTACTGCATTTTGTGTTTTTGTCAACTGTACCACACAAACCTTTCATTATCTAAACAGAGAAACTTTTACCTTTTAAAAGGTATGTTATTCACTCCAGCCTCGCTCTCTTTATATCTTGGTTCCCGTTCCGGTTTCAAATAAGGTGTCAGAAACAACTCACCCAAGAAAAGACCTGAATAAGAACAGCTCTACTTCCTCAGCAGCACCCACAGAATGACTCACTGTGACTTTTGCAAAGTTTCCCGGTACAGAGTTTGAACCAAAAAATGTTTGAACAAAGGTGCAGGTTCATTTTATTCTTGTTATAAGTTTTCACACAACCTGTGGCAGTTGCAGCGGAGTGATTTCAACAGACTTCTGTCGGGTGTGGTGAGGAGTGAGGCGAACCGAATGTGCAGACTCATTGCTCCAGGAGAAAAAAACTAATTTATTTAAAATAAGAAAACAAAACAAAAAGCTGACGTGGCAGCAAAACAAAACTAAATACAAAACTTTAACAAAATCCAAAATGTAGCAAACACGTAGCGAGGCAAGACATGAGGGGAACCAGACAGCGCATGAAAGCGACAACAGACCAGTGAGTAAGTGAGGGAGATGACCAGGTTTTAAGACTGAGGGTAATTAGGAGACGTGGGCACAGGTGAGTAATTACAAACTTGGGGCAGGTGAAGATGGGCGTGGCAGGCAAACAAGAAACTGGCTGAGGACAAGTGAATGATGACAGGATTACAAAGACACATGGAACAAAAACAAGACTAAACATGAAGAAAACAAAATGACAAAATAAAAGAAACAATAAACCCAGAAACACAAAAGAAAACAATAACCCTAAACACAAAAGGAAACACAAAGAAAACCCAAATCTTCAGGCTAATATATTTCTTTTAAGAATTTAAAAGGATAGTCTGGTCATTTTCAAAGTGATGTTCTATCAAATAGTTATCATTGAGTCGACACTGAGTATAGAGAAAAAGGCAAAAGTCTTTGCCCAGGCTAGGATAATGGCTAGCTTATTGGCTTGTTGTATTGATTTTCAGACTTATAAAACAAGCCATTTCTCAAAAACAACATGTGTGCTGAGCAAAGATCACGTTTATGCTGATGGTGCTGAGGCTGCTGAATGTATCAGTGTGTCTGATCAGCACGTCTAGTCAGTGCAAAAGTTTGGCTATCTCCTGACTGGCTGATACATTCAGCAGCCTCGGGACCATCAGTATAAACACAGTCTATGCTCAGCATGCATGCATTCATGTAGTAACAGGAACATTGTTTGGTTGATACAGCGGTAATAAACTAAACAAACGGTGCTGTGCAAAAGTGTAGAGGTTTATTTTTAGCGAATGTAGTATTCCTTAGCCCTTCTCTCCATACTTTGGGTGGTTTAGGTTAAATGTACTAAAAGTATACAGTATCAGATAGACTTTAGGTATTATAACAACGTTTCCAATAACTTCCAAAAACTGTTCAAAGGGCTGTAATTGGTCCATGTTCTCCTGCCTGGTGTCTTCTCACCTGGTGTCTGGATTCTGATAGAAATCTTTTATTACAGAGCAGTAAAATGGCCTACCTAAAGCAAAATGCAAAGACATAATTGTCCAATGTAAGTAAAAAAGATTTGAAATAAGCCCTGTCAGATATTGCAGAATTATTGCAATCTCAAACATCCACTGCATGTTGATTAGGCAGAGCAGATCAGGCTCTCAGGTCTGTTACTGAGCTAGCTTCCATACAAGTTCAGTTTCAAACAGAGGCACATTGCATTACCAATGCATTGCTAGTATTTCTTGCATTTAGCTTAACTTTTTATATTTTCATTCACCAGGAGCAGACAAAAGCTCAGTAAAGCTCAGTGTGGTTCCAGACATATTAGTAAGCACTGTGCTGCATCACTAACAATGTGCTGTTGTCTTGCAGTTAACAATTTGTAAGGAACCATGTTTTTTTATTGTTTTTGTTTGTTTTTTGTTTTTGTTTTTAAGAGGACTTGGCCAGCATCCAGTTTTTAAGAACCTTTACCCCTCTATTACATTTACTGTGGCACTGAGGGGGCAAAAGATAGATTTCAACCTTTACCAAACCATTTGAAGTCTGGTTTGAAGCACAAATCAAACCACATCAGCTGGAAAACAATCACACAGCTGTGTTCCTGTCCACTCTGTCTGAGGCCAAGGCAAGGCTGAGTAAAAGTGAAGTAAAACCAATCAAAAGTGCACTGGTGACCCATCTTAAGTCATATAACACTAAAAGACTGAATCATTCCTTTTTAAAATATAATATATATATATATAAGTTTTTTAGGGACAGCAGGTCGACTCACATTTTCCACCTCCCTGACATTGGACCCAACAGTCATGTTCCATTTGTTGATGTGTGTTTTTTCAGAGTTGTTGTCCAACCCCACACTACAAAAACTCAGGGTCTCTTTAAAAAAAACAATTCACAACTTTCACAAAGAGGACAGAAGGTGAGAACTGAAGGTGAAGAGATTCAATAACAAATAAAGGGAAACAGAAAAATAAAAAAATGTTTTAAATAAAGAGACAGAGACCCTCAACAGATTTGTTGCTCAGATTTGTTCTGCCACCAAATTAACCCCCACCTTGACCTCTAACATTCTTCTACTCTGGTCATTTGATTTGCACCATTTATTTTTCTGATTCCATTGTTCCTTCTCTGCTGAGATGCAAAAAACACTGAAGCTAATTTTGGTTAATTTACCCAAAATCCCAAACCCTGTCGGCTGTAATTCTACTCGTGCTGTGCTTGCTGTGCAGATGAGAGTGGGTGGCGCTTCTCTCAGCGTAGCCGCTCTTTTACCCCGGCATTGAACTTGACCCGGAGTGACCCTCATATAATGAGTGAATTGAAAACATCTCCCTTCGGAGTGCAGCGTGTGAGAGAGGAGGCCATGGCTGCCCTCCCAGCCTCGGCTTTCTCCATCAATGTGTGTGTAATTCCATGTGTGTGTGTGAGGTTCAATGGTGAACAAATAAAGACTGACTGTCCATGGTTCTTATTTGACCTAGAAATGTTGGACAAACATCTTGAAACAAAGTGTCAGTTCACACAGACAAACAGACCTCAGTTAGTAAGCTTCACAAGGCTTAGGCCCAGTTTATCTGCAGCATCCCTACCAATAGATTTCAGGTGACATCTCTAGGACTGTTTAAAATGGAACACCCCTTCCAAGAATCCCACCCATAAATTCAATAAGCTATCACTGATTCTTTTTGAGTAATCATCAGATTTTTGTCTGGGTTTTATCATGCCGTCTTCAGTTGCTGTGGTGTCTCTTGACAAACATCTTGAAACTCCTCCTGTTGTTTTTCTTCTGCTTTGACCACAATTGTTTTGGAGCTTCCGGTTCAGGACTTGCAGAGTTTGCAAAGATGCATCCCACTGGAAAAACAAAAAGAATGAAATATGAGGCTTTTTGTTACCACACTGCAGCAGTCAAATAGTTACCACTGACGGGGAGGATTAACATAGCCTGGTTTTAACAGGCATGGAAACTCCCTCCAGGCTATAGATGACTCTCAGCTACTACCACACCAAATTTAATCTTAATGTCTGTAAATTGACATAGTTATAGCCATGACTGTATTGGCTCATACGGATTAAATGTGGTGTTCATCTTAAACTGGTGACTCCAAAATGTATTCAGTTGTAGATGTTCATCCAGTGATCACTTTCTGAGAGTTTAATTACAATTACTTAACAGACAAACTGGGTTGACACCAACGGTTGACACTCGCACACACAAACATGGGCTAACTACAACTAATGGTGTAAAGAGAAAAAAAAAGTTTTGTCTTTAACTTGTGATCTTTTTTTCACATTTAATGACAATAAAATTACATTTTTTATGTTGAGAAAAAAACTGTTGAACTTAAAATAACAGAATCTGGTTTTATTTGTATTTTAATATGTATTAAGTAAAATCCCACACATATAATGAGTATTTACTGTAATCAAATGGAATTATATCAATTAAACAATTTTGATTTATTCAAATAAAAAAACAACAAACAATACTGGCAAATAAAATGAGCAAGTAGATTTTATTATTACATAAATCAATCCATTTATCTATTTTCTGTCCACAGTGACTTTTGTTCGGGATCATGGGGAGCTGGGTGGAGCCCTGTCTCCAGCATCGAGACAGAGCTCCACCCTGGACACCTGGACAACAACCATCCCTGCTCACACTCACTCCAAAATCAACTTAGAATCTTTATTTAACCTAACATGCCTGTTTTTGGGTGGTAAAGAAACTGGAGTACCCTGAGAAAACCCACACATGCACATACCAACCCCACACAGAAAACCAGGAGTCAAACCCAGGACTTTCCTGCTGTGAGGAGACAGCTCCACTGAGCAGCCGTCAGATTAATTATGACTATTTTTTACAGTGAAAAATGTATTTTGACAATACAGACAGGTATTCTTTTATAATTGATGACAATATTTTTTTCTTGTAAAAGTGGTCATAATGAAGCAACATATTGATCTATCAAACAAATCTACTGCATGTAAAAATAAAATGATGTCAAAATGATTCCACTTTTTATTAAAATTCTTTTCTGATTTTATTTAGTTTTAGTCTTATACTCAAAGGAATAAACATAATCTTAACAGTTTATTAATATTTTTACACTGACATAGCGGCTATGGAGGCAGGAACCCAGAAACAGCACAAAAAGAGCAATATGACTGAAGTGGTTTATCAAAGTTTATTGCTACCAATCATCAAGTCAAACATTACAAAATGACAGATAACCTATATAGAAATATATATAAATTAATCGCAATATAAATTAATATTGCGATTACGATGCTCAAATCTGCTTCAGCCCAGGGAGTAGGCAGGACTTAAAGCTCCGCATCACTAGTGAGCAGACTCTGGTTTCAAAAATACAACATGGCAGCTTCCATAAACCGGGTCTTGCTGGCTTCAGTTCCCAACAACAAGAGAAGTTGGGCTGTGAGGGAGCACATAAACCAGCAAGAGAAACAAAAGACCTGAAAAAACTACTTTCAATTTATTTACAAAAGTTCCTTCACTTTGGGCCCATAAAAGAGGTAAACATAACAAATCTTTAACTCAGGTACCAACATAGAAAACTAAAGCACTAACCGACCTCCAAACTGAGACAAGAAGGAAACTTTTATAGTGGCTGATCTGGCCATTTTGAACGAGAGGGGGTTAAACAGAAATTAAATAGACTTAATTACAAAATTATCGGCAACAAAACAAGACTGATCAAAGTAGTGTTAAATAGGAACCTGTGAAAGAATATTTACAATATGTAAAGTACCTGGTCAAAAAGCAGAAGAATCAAACAAATATTGTAACTTCTCCCTCTAACTAAACATGGTACCACCCAGTTAGTCTGATCTCTGAGCAGATCTCATGCGGCTGGGACTCCAGTGAATGGCAGGGCAACTCCAGCATCATTTCCAAAGGAACTCAGAATTAGCAAAGATTAAATAATTGCAAAATAAACTGCAGCAAAGTTTGATAAAGAAAGTTAATTAAATGTGTGCTCTCCAAACAGTCAACCGCAGAATCAAAGTTGCTAAAAGTGTAACAAATGTGTTTAATAAATGTATGAATGTCCAGTTATTTCATTTACAATATTTAAACTTGTGTATATTAAAATAACAAAATGCATAAAAATACAAAAGTTACTACTGCAACCTTTGATCACATGTTTTGTCACATGGCACACTTGGTCTATCAGTATTATGTCTATGGTCCATAAAAACAGCTTATTCTTGTAATGGCGTTTCATTATTACAATCAATTTGAAAAATATGTCAGTGGAATTGTGGTAATTTTCTAAATGTCTTCATGTAAAAAAAGAAAATTCAATTAAGAAACTAAGATTTATTTAGTTTTGATTTTTCACCTCTTATGCTGCAGTACAAACTTGCTCAGAGTTGCAATCAACCTTTTGGCAGGAAGCATGACTGTTTAGCTGTTTGCTTTTGGACATTTGTCATCTTTGACTATAATTATAAAACAAAATTTAGAGATTCTCTATCATGTTCTCAACTTTCTTACAAGAAATTATCGTTATTGTGTTACCAAACACATCCCTCTACCTTTATGTGCTTTAAACATAAAGACTCTTATCTGTTACCTATAAATTAAGACTGTTAAAACAGAACAGAAACCAAAAAAACAAGTTGACGGATGGATGGAGTTGTGTAATTCTTTTTAATCTAGGCCCTTCCACATCTTGGGTTTTTCTTTTGTTAGTACTTCATTTTGATGACACATATTCATCAAATAAAACAAAAATGAAACCCTTTTTTTTAAATGTGAGAAACATGCTTGTGTAAATCAGAAAATGAATGTGTGCGCATGTGTGTGTGTGGCCGAACTTGACGGAGTGTGACGTTGAGCTGTGTTTGATCTTAATCTTGATCTTCCATCCAAAGTCGCTGTCACCATCCATCACACACTCGCATGTGTGAGGGGGAGGGGCTTGTGACAGTTCTTTGAGGGAGGGGAGGGATCATGAATATTAAACAACAACAGAGGTCCAGGTAAAAACACGCACACACACATATAGAGAGCCATTTTCCATATAACCTGGCCCTCCTGCTGCCCTCGCCCTCCTCCTCCTGAAGCCTGCATGTTTATGCATGAAACCCTGTTTCATATGTATCAGCCACATCGCTCCCCCTGTTGTCACGGGAACTGATGACACAGACTGCATTAAGAATGATGACCCGCCTACAGATTACTGTGCTGTTGATACACACAAACGCACACTCTGATATACACAAAGAAAAGCACAGGAACACACACACACACACCATGCACAGTGACTGATGCTGAAAACATTTCCCAGTGGGACGTGATAACAGCAGCACGGCAGCCTACCATCACAAACAATAAATAAATACTGTGAATAAATTTATAAAGCATACCCCCCCACTCCCCCCAAAAAAACAACAAAAAAAACAGTGGCCAGTCAAAACAGCCCCTCACCCACACACATCTAACCCCCCTCGCTGACCTGAGCTGGTAAACCACAGAGTGATACGGCACCACGCATTCCTGCAGAAAACAGCTGCCTCATCTGACAGTTTACACAAACATGGACAACACGGAGGTGGGAGAGAACCGGCTCGATTAAGGTACTGCAGCCAGTTTTAGGCTCACGGAAGGGT
Organism: Kryptolebias brasiliensis; assembly: GCA_028566095.1. Taxonomy (NCBI): domain Eukaryota; kingdom Metazoa; phylum Chordata; class Actinopteri; order Cyprinodontiformes; family Rivulidae; genus Kryptolebias; species Kryptolebias brasiliensis. Next base: position 8,250,057 of record JAOXNZ010000105.1, on the reverse strand, counting down.
TTCTTCCCTTCTGTCAGATCTAAAGTGGTTCTGGTCCTGCAGAATTCAGTGAGTTGGATCTTCTTTGAAATGGCTTTACAGCTCAATTTTATGTAGTAGATAAATAAATAAACCCCTTACCTAAATTTCTGATTCTTTGGTATAGGAAAGCTTTACTTTTTATTGCTCCTACATGGAAGGAATCCAAGAGTTTCTCATTCCTCACACGTGTCAATTACAGTGGTTTTAGTTCATTAGTGCTTTTACAGATTTTTAAACACCTGCCGTCGAAAGGTGGACAATATTGTTTATGCCCATGTCTGTTGTGTGTGTGTTTGTATGTCTGTCTGTTAGCAAAATATCTCATGAACCACAGGCTGTAGAATTTAATGAAACTTTCAGGAAATAATCACTGGATGGACATCTGCAACTGATATACATATATATGCATGTGTGTACATGTGTATAAACAAACTGGCAACAGTTTTACAATGAACCTAAAGAAATATTACTTCACAAGTAGGAATATTTAGCAAATCAGTTGGTTATAGATATTTACTGTGTAGGTGAACCTGGAGTGGAAATGATTTCAGTGGTTTATACTAAGGTGATCTGACTTTTTGTTTTTTTGTTGTTGTTTTTTTTTTGTTTTTCAGCAAAGCAATGACATATTAACTGAAATATTGTTTTTAATACAAATATTCAAATCAAATATTTGTGTTTCCAGTACAGATTTATTTAATTTGAGTCTAATTATCTGCCCTTACAGATCTGTGTTGTCAGTGTTGTCATGATGATCTGTAATGCAGTATTTATCTTACATTTAAGGCAGTTGTTTTATTTGTATAAAACAACAATAAAAGGCCTACAGTCTTTGAAGAAATGCATATCTTCCACCACCTTTCATGTCAGAGTTTTAAACTAAGATCATCCTATATTGAGAAGGGACAAAGTTATAGCCATTTTGGTCAACTGTTGTAAATTACCTGGACCAGTCCTTCTGAGTTTATCTTTTCCTCTTACCTGTCCTCTCTAACCCCAGCTAGTCGAGGCGGAACCTGGTTCTGGTTCTGATGGAAGTTTCTTCCTGTTAAGGAAGTCATTCCTTTCCACTGTTGCTAACGTGCTGCTCAGGATGGGAGATCGTGACAAACTGAAAATTTGACTCAATCTGCTGGTTTCCGTAGATAAATAACTTTTACTAATTGGCATTTTATAATGTATGTGAATGTTTTTGTACAGTGCCCTAAGATGACTTTTGTTTTTCCACCATATAAATAAACTGAATTGAATCGAACTGAACTGGGGTAACTCTAAAAGTTAATCAGTTGAAGATGTACAGCCAATGATTACTTTCTGAGAGTTTTAATCAAATTCATCCCATTAGTTTAAGATATTTTGCTAACACAGACAAATGAACACACATGGACAAGGGCAAAAACATTATCGCCCTCTCATCTTTGGCGTTGGACAATAAAGAACCTTGAAACTGTATCGAATTATCCCTATTTTTAAATAATCTATGAGTTTGTCTAATTGTTACTAAACACTGACATGTTCATGGAGCTGGGTAAGTTAGTAAGTGCTATATTATGCAAATGCTGATTAGTTAAAAAATAAAATACTAATGAAGCAGCTTAAAATGTCTTGTCAAAGTTTTTAATGTAAAAACACTGAGTGAACACTGACACCGATGACAAAGACATCAACTTCCAGCTCGCTGCTTCCAGCTCTGTAGCAACATGGTGGCATTGCACTTTCTGTCAGGGTGATTATGGCCTGAGAGAGACAGTGAATAAAAATGACAGCTGATGGTGTGTGGCACCATTTCTTTCTCTTTTTTTCATATACAGGGCTGTGTGTGTCGAAGTCCATAGAGACTGCTTCTTTGTTTTTCAGCAACATAGACATAAAAAACCAAAGTAGGGAAAAGAAGGCCCTCGTTCTGTGTCTCTGTGTTGTCGTGTTTCCTGTCACTCGTCCTTATAATAAAGTTTTTCCTTCTTTTCTTCTTTTGTAGTCAAAATGAAAGACACCACTGATCCTTCTTTTTTAACCCGTTTTTTTTTATTATTATTTCAAAAGACGTCTGTTGAAGAAGAGAATACCTAATGCAGAGAACCGAGAACCAGGAGGAAAAGAAAAAATGAAACAAGACACCATGAATAATTAATACTCTGAAACACATGTGTATAAACATTTCCATATCAAATAAATATCATATCTGGTCTCGTCTTTTATGTTTTTGAATACTCAATTACTCATAAGATCGCCTTATAATTCAGGCCAGGATGGTCTTGTAATCGGGTCATGATCAAATGACAGCAGATTTGGAGCAGGGGAAAGTTAAGGGCTTGGAAATGATTGAAATAAATTTAGAATTGCTCTGTAGAGTTCAGAACAAATGCACTGTTGCTTGGTCTGGATTAGGTAAGTTACCTGCTAAGAAAAATGATTTTTTTTTCAAGTCTCATAACAATATCTTCAAAAAAACAAAACACCATCTATTAACTTTAGATGGTTTTTAAAAACATTTCATCTTAAATGAAAATTTAAAGAGATTTTGAACGAAAAAATGAAATAAAGTTATTAGTGAATCCCAGAAGCTATGTTGTCTAGGACAGTTTAATTCTGGGTAAGGGACCAGAAAAGTGTGATCCAACGACCTTTATGATGACTACAAGACCAAGGGACCAAGACAACTTGCCTGGACCAAAAATACCAGGGCCTCACCGTGGAGCCTGGTAGCCAGACCTTTACCAAGAGGGTCTGGCCTGGCACAACTCAAATTAGCTACATGGCATCACCTTCCTGTAGATCCACCACCTGAAGGAAATGCCGTAAAATACTAGTGCTGTGTATATGCGAAAACAGTAAAAGACTGAGGCCATGGCAGCCCAGTCGCAGGTTGCTGAAACTGGATTTTGGGAATGAAGCACTGACTGAGTGGGGGAGATCAAGTACCTTGGGTTCTTGTTCAAAAGTAGGGGAAGAACAGAGTGATCGACTGATATGCAGAGCTCATTGGAGAGATTATATCTTAGATTTGGCCTAAGAACACCTTGGAGTCCCTTCAGATGAGCTTGATGTAGTTTAGGAAAGAGAGGTCTGAGGATGTTTGCACCTCTGTCTCTGCAAGCAGCAGAAGATGGATGGATGGATGGATGGATGGATGGATGGATGGATGGATGGATGGATGGATGGATGGATGGATGGATG
>JAOXNZ010000105.1:8232758-8246759 GCA_028566095.1 Kryptolebias brasiliensis | reverse complement strand
GGATGGATGGATGGATGGATGGATGGATGGATGGATGGATGGATGGATGGATGGATGGATGGATGGGTGGATGGATGATGGATGGATGGATGGATGGATGGATGGATGGATGGATGGATGGATGGATTAAAGTTCCTTTATCTCTACTTTGACTGAAAGACAAGGTTAAAGGTTCATGAAAGAATAGAGCTTTTCTTCTTCCTTTCAGTTTTTATCTTCTGTATGCTATTGCAGTTTATCATTGTATTAAAAATAAAGCAACAAGATATTGGTTTTTATATACTTCAAACATCTGCTCTTATGATAGCCGATGACAAGTTAAACATATAAAGATTTCACACATATAAAATAAACTTTTTTACAACTCTTTACAAATCTACTGCAAAATAGTAAATGTTTTGTAAAACAAGCTCACTGGCATTTCTTCTGCAGATCTAAACACAGTCACAGAAACGCTTATACCCAGACTTCATTTTCAACATTTTTGACTTCTTTTTTATCAGACTGTCAGACCTCGAGTTTTTTAATGTTTTAACTCTATTTGCCCTGCCTTGTGTGAAAATATTTTCTGATTTATTTATTTTTTTTGTTGAAAAGTATCTGCTCCTCAGTTTAGAGTGATACATACCCCTTTTCACTTCATGCTCAGCTGTCTGTAAACAGTTTGAGCTGGTGACATTTTCTGGTTTAAAGGACATGTTACATCAGATAGATCTTCAAATTCACCCCTAGACAGTGTTGCTTCCTGTCAAAGAAAGTTATTTACACTATTGGTCCAACTGTTGTTACTCTGATGTCCCTTTCAATAGGCTTTTGTTTCAGTTGTAAAAAATATACCTGCTAGTACTTCTCAATCCCTGTACCACATTTCTTTTTGGACAGGTTAGAAAACCAGGTTGGCTTTTCTGTTTAAGCTCTAAACTGGTTTAGAACATATATTAGAGACAGACAGTTGTTGGATTTTAATTCTTACAAAGTTGGTGTTGTTTGTGGTGTACCTCAGGGTTTGATTCTTGGTTCAATATTATTCAATCTTTATATGATTCTTCTTGTACATTTCATTTGGAAACATGATGTGTCAAAATCCAACTTTGATCAAATAAATCATGCATTGATTAAAAGTAAATTGGATTATTGTATTAGCCTTATTACAGGCCTCCCAAAATGTGTTGTACACAGACTACAGCTGACTCAAAATGCTGGTGCACGTAATCTGACTGGTAAATATGAACGCATGACTCGTGTTATGAGATCTCTGTAATGGCTTTGTAATGGAAGCAAAATTGATTTTAAAATCTTACTACTTATATATAAAGCTCTAAATTGCATTCCACCACAATTTATGTGTGACATGTTAACTAGTTATACAACAGTTAGACTGCAGACTGTTAACTTAGTTATACCTCATAGCTTTTGATATCAGGGGAAGCTGCTGTCTGTATCTCCAATAAAATAGAATGCACTGCCTTCAAATATGAAGGAAGATCCCACTGTAAATAAGTTTAAGGGGAACTTTAAAACATTTCCATTTGTGAAAACATATGATTAGAGTTTTACTGTTTTTCTCTTTTGTATTAACACTTCTGTTACCCCTGTTTTAAAGCACTTCTATACATGTATGTGTGTGCATGAATATGTCCTTATGAATGTTTTTTTTTACTTTTATTGTTTTGCTTTTACTGAAAAGCACATTGAGCTACTTTATGCATGAAAAGTGCTAAATAAATAAAATTTGACTTGAATGCAAGAGATTCCAAGGCACTCTTTCCTTAAATTAGTTTAAATGCCTTTATTCTTTATAACCTAATTTTCTGGACCAATAATTTGACTTGACCCAGCACCGCTCTCATACACCTGTTTGCAGCTGAACCCATTCAGATTTTATTGCTTGATGCACAAACAGGAGATATATGGAGACAAGAAAGCAGTCAGTAACAAAATCAGCCTCCTTCTCTATCAATTGCCCACTCATTTTGGATATTTATGTTTACAGAGGAAGGCTACTTCCTTGCTCATTTTGTGTTGTAATGAGTGTCTTAGTAGTTGGACGAATCTTTAAATAAACTCTCAGGTGGCAAATTAAGTGCTTATGTGATGCAAAACAAATGACTACAAAGATGTTGGATTCCTCTGCTGAAATATTTACACAAGAAACATTAAAAACGATCTGCCCTCCTCCCTACAGTTTTCTTTCTCCCCACAGTTTTACTACACTACACAATTCAGAGCTTGTTAGCCACATTAGCCAGCCCTGCTTGGGCACTTAAACAACCCAAAGAAACCCAGCGGAGTTTCAGCCTTTCCTCAAGCTGTGAATGGAATAGCTTTGCAATTTGTCCTGGCAGAAAGCAGCATTTTGATCCTAATGAATGGCAAATGGCCACCATTAGAAGTGAGAGGGATTATTGGAAGGGGGTGGTTTATGGCACATGCGTCCGTGTCTGTGTGTTTGTTTGGCGGATTGAAATGGTCTGCTCTGATCCTTCATTAAAAGACTCACTGCAGGACCTCTTCATGGGGCCCTCAAAGAGATGGGCCACATTTAGAAGCCATTTTTATAAATCAACAATGTGCTCGCATGCCATCATTGCTTGGATGGAAGAATGCACGTGTATCATTTCTTCAAATGACATCCATTGAACTGAACAGCACACACACAAACCTCCCGTGGCAGCTGGCCCATCCTTGTGCATTTGTGTCTGTCTATACTTATTGGTCTGTGTGTGTGCTAATGAGCAGCATGTGCTAATTACCGTCTCCATAGGTAGAACGATCTCTCTGTGTTCTGGTGCTGTTCTTCATGCCCAGTCACTACACCTCATTGATGTCCCCCTTAATGGCATTAAACAAAGTTTGAGATTGGCTGCAACTGGAGAGGCAAACAAACCTATTCACTGACAGCTGGCCCACCTGCTAATGGACCATGTGTGTTTGAATGTGTATACTACTAAAACAAAAATCGCCACAGATAGCTCACAACATAATTACACCCAAACAGACCAGTTAAAGTTTCTTTTATTGAAACATGTCACCCTTTTATCAGTTTTGAGAACAAAGCAGATCAAGTAAAGGTGCATAAACTGCAACATGCAGAACAAATTTATACAATCATGCAACAAGCGTGTCTATCGGAACAAAGCAGGAACAACTAAGTTCAATGAAACAGATTTCAACTTTGTTTCTTTCGCATTTTGTAGCCTTCACTGCCAAGGCGAGTGCAAAGATAGCTATGGCAGGTGAGTATTAAGATTGGGTACAAGAGCCTAAGTATGAAGTAACCGGAAAACAGAAATACAAACTAATAAAGGACCAAAGTGACCAACACTGTTGTACATTGTTAAAACACTACAGCAGCAAAACTATCTCAAAATAATAAAACCTATTTTTTTAAAAACGGGGAAAACCCTACGATCATAACAAATGAAACTATTTTTATTTTTTTGTTGAGTTACTTCTTGTTTGTTTGTTGTGTTTATAGTTATTTAGCCATGCTTTTCCTTGTTGTTGTACTTTGACATCTTCCTGTGTTCAGTATGTTTCAGTTTATTTTCGTCTTTGTGTCACCACTCCCAATGTTTCCTCTCAGCTCTTCTAGTTTTTCAGCAACTCCCAGCTGCATCTCATCTACTCATTAAGCTTGCCTGCTCCTCGTTCCACCTTTCACCATAACCCAAACTTTCCAAAGGGCTTGCTGGGGCAGTAGCCCAAAGCCCAAGGTTTAGAGGGCCGCAAAATAGTAATATTGTTTCTAATAAATGGATATTTAACAAATGCTTAAAATAAATTTAATGTACGCCAGAACTTTGGACACTAGTTGCGTTGGCACCCTTCAAAATTTATTTCTAATTTTTATTTTAATTATATGTTTGTTGCTATTTATTTGGAACATCAAAATGGCAAAAATATAATTTCCTTTTGAAGACTAAGGAAACATAATGAATATACAGTCACTTTTCTCGTACTGTAAACTTTAGAAACCAGTCAGAACAATACACTAGCAAGAAGACTAAATATGAGTACCAACTTATTGCCAAAAAAAAGAGAGTTAGTTCTTAATGAGAAATAAAAGGTTAATACAGTATGGACACATTTCTGGCCTTCTAGGGAAAAAAATGAACATGGTGGATGTGGCTGTGCTGGTGGATTTGGATGGGCAGTTTGGGGAAATCAGAGGCCAGGGTTTGGAAATCCAAGGAGAAATTAGTCAATAGTTTCTGATACACATAAATATAACGCTCAGCTAAAAGACAGAGTCCTAGATCCAAACAGGGAGAACATAAAAGAGGCATCAACACTCTTGCCGAAGGGAGGAGATTCTCCTTCACTCTGTCTCATGCTGGCAATGAGGCGTCTCTTGCTCTCTTTTTCTTCCTTACATTTCCTCTCTGTCCTCATCTTTCATTCTCTCTTCCTCCCTTTTCCTTTCCTCTGTCTCCTTTCTGAAGAGGTTTCTGAGCCTGAACCTGTGTGTTCCTAAAAGCACACGCGGTTTAATCCACGTGTGTTCTTATTTCTGTGTTTGTCAGAAAGCTGTGAGTGTGGGTGTCTATGTGTGTGTGCGTAGTGTTTGTGCTGGTTTTGTTTTGTTAGACAAAATGTCCAACAAACATCAAACATAGGGTGGAATGGAAAATGGTGGGGGGTAAAGCAAAAACAATACACTGCATGATGTATAGGCTCTTCAAAGCGTCCACATCACAGCTCTTTGGGTAAAATTCTGGGGCCGGAGCTTTGCTGTTACACCTTCATAGACACTCAGAGGTCCCCTGTGAGTCAGGGGTCACTGCATTTACAAGAAACTTGATGTACAGCAGCATCAAAACAGACAAGCAGCAAAAATAAATAGGGTGGCTAAGAGATGCCTCTGATAAGAAAAGAATCATCTTGAAGGACAGTCATACCTAAAAGGTCCAAGGCATTTGTATAAAAGCTACTTATGAATGAAATATCATACCTATATGTAATACTAAGCTAGTTTAAAAAGCAAAAATACATTGCTTTTACATCAATTTCTATGTTTTTAACTGTAAAATAAAAATCAAAACAGAACTCAAGACATGTCATACCTCCTGAACTTCAAGTTAAAGGCTTTGCACATGATTTAATAAAACATGTCAAGAGAAACGTAAGCTTTGCAACCAGGAAAACATTGCATTTATTCATATAATAAAAGTACAGGACTGGATTATGTCAAAAAGTGAATCTGCTTCAGTGTAGGAACATTGTCTTATAAATTATTTCTAAACACTTAATGATGTTTTATAAAGTATTTACAAGCCAAGGAATAATCTTTTTACAAGCAATAATAAATACTTTATAAAGGTACCCATATTGTAAAGTGATTCTCACATGTGTTCACTTATTTTCCCATCACACCATTTCTTATTTTGCCACATATGTTGATGCAGTTTGAAATTCTTTTTACAAAAGTTAAAATGTGGAGTCTTGTGACGTATTTAACAAATGTGCACGACACCCCTAAGTTACAATATATTGTGTTTGCATTTAGCTGAAGGATGGGAACGTTCCTAAGTAAGCCATGTGCTACATTGCCATGGTGTAACTCTTTTGACAGTAAGATGTTTTGTTCTTACATGTGATGTTGCCGCAGAGTATTTGTGGTGTTCACCAGCATTTTTTTTTCTCATTTTTTCCCATGAGCCTGTGGTAATGTCTGAATGTCAACATCTAGCCATGGTCTCGCCCACCATCTTCTGGTTCTTCTTCATGCCCTCTGTTACTCTAATGAGGCAGATCTCAGTTTGGCAATTTATCTTTTGTTCCTTATCTTTAAGTAAAGTCCAAACCCACAACAGCAACTTGCACATCAATTTATTCAAGATCAAGTTTGTGGAATGAAAAGCAAGTAGAAAATGTTGGTCTCATATTTGATACACATCATGTGACTGGATACAGTATGCAACTGGTACCAAAATAAAACAATGTGTAGATTGTAACACTGTATGTATGCAGCAGCATTCAAATCACATTATAAGCAAGGTTGTATTTTTATGTTACATCTGCCAAGAACACAAAGGAATAAACCACCGGTACACAGCTCTGATGTGACAGATAATAAAGAAATGCAATGGCAATGCCTGTTATGCATAAAAATGCCACAAGTTCACCACAATAGTCAGAGCAGACAGTCAGTGTTAGCATAGTGTAGCACGAGACTGTGTAATGTTATTGTTGGCTCACTGCTACTTAAGAATTTTTTTTTCTGTGTATATGTGACATTTTAAAGTTGCTGCGTTCATGTTGCATTGCTGGAGATCGCACTATGTATGCTAGAGTATTAGATACGTAAAAACCCAGGACAGATACACAAAGTAAGGTAGGGGTACTAGATTAAATTATTTTATCAGTAAATACTGGCTAACAGGTACATTTTGGTATGCAAAAATAAATACAATGTTACTTTGTTCATGAGAACCTCCAGCAACCACCACTGCAGTATAAAGTTCTTCTAAAACTATATTTTTACAAAGGTTCCTTAAAAGGAGATTTTTCATCAAACAAAGTATCAGAAGAAGTTTTCATGTAAAGTTTCCACGTAAGCAGTTCATATAACTACTACTAATAAAAAAGATCACATTAATTGTGGTTGACGTGCCTTGGCTTTGCAGACCAAAAGCACACCTACTGCTCTCCACTGCAGGTAAGCCATCAAAATCAAACACAGACACAGTAAAATACATTTTATCTTATCAAAGAACGAGTTTAGTTCTCGTGTATCAGCTAAAAAATGAGTTTAAGAGATGTGTTTGTGTGCATGCCCCGCCTTTCCTTGCACTTTTTTATCTCTTTTCTTTCTCCACCCCCTCCCCCGTCTGCATACCCACAGCCCGGCAGTAATTCTGTGTTTATCAACTCTTTATTATGGCCCCTCGCATCATCATTTACAATGGTAGCATCTGCTCATTGCCTAGCCTGAGCATGGGGCAAATTGCTTTTATAGGGGGAAAAAAGCCAGTGGGAGGACAAAGACTCACACACAGCATGGCCCGCGCACAAATCAAGACACAGAGCCCGTCCTGTTTACAGCGGCTGTTAACTCTGCTGGCAGAATCACAATCACACACACAAACACTCCACTTCTTCTAACAGGATCAAATGATTAACTGGCCTCCATCAGCAAATCAAAATCCGTCCCAAAGCCAATGAGGGAGCCGTTTGGATTTTCCATTTATTTTTTTTTTCCTCTTCTACCTGACGCCACATTGTGAAAAACAAATATCACATCTGGCCTCAAACAGACAATTCCTGCGTTGGCTTTGTCTAATTTAGTCTCTACAGCAACGTGGGAAACAGCGGGGAAGCAGAAAATAGCAAGACATCCTGTCTTTTTCTTCGCGTTTAACACATTAGTGCTCCCTAAATGATGAGGATGAGGAGATGGTGAGGTGAGTTTGCAGAGAAACAAAGCAATTGGGGAGGGAAATTATCGCACTGCATTTTCAGAGCAATTCTTCCAGTCATGAAAAGCTTCTTTGTGGAGGAAGGTGAAACAAGGCAGCCGTTTGGTTTTATACACATATTTATATATAATTGGCACTGAATCGTAATGTTAAACAAATCAAAGAAATTAAAAAAGACAGTAGCTAATATAGTGAATGAGAATATATTTCTGGATTTTTTTGTTATAGCTCGAAGGTGGAGCAATAATGTTCTTGCATGTGTCTTAATGTGTGCTCATTTGTTTGTACTGTTAGCAAACTAGCTGATGAATCACTGAAGAAATTCATAAAGTTTTCACTGGTTGACATCTACAACTCATTAACTTTTGGAGTCAATCCCATTCAAGATGGGCACTACAGCAACGTGATCCTAGCAAACACAAAAATGGCTACAACTCAGTCAATTTTACAAATTTCAAGCTAAAATTTGGAGTGGTAGTAGCTAAAACTGATCCCCAACGTATACTTTGAACACTAGCTGATTGCACAAAATTTGTGTTTAAAATTTTGCCATTAACTATTGGAAGCACCCTAATTTGTTTGTTATCTCGTGACCCACTGAACGTATTTTAATCAAACTTTCAGAAAGTTTTAGAAAAGGGATCAACTTTAACTTTTGGACTCAGTCCAATTCGAGAAAGGTTCTACAACAAACTGCCCATAGAAAATACAAAAATGGCTACACCCCAGTGAATTTTACAGATGCTAAGTTGAAATTTGATGCTGTAGTAGCTGAGAGTCATTCATGACACATACTGCAAGTGCTAACAAGATATTGAATGACATTGTGCATAAGGGTCTTTTCAAAGTTTGACCAAAATGGCTACAACCTCATTGTTTCTCAACATAATATGATCGGGCATGCAAGTCTACAGACATTTAAGGCTTTATTTTTGAAGGAGTTATTTTCTTTCATTTTAACAGCACAAAACCCTGTGCTTTTAGCCCTCGTTCCTTAAGTGATCTTAAGTAAACTGTTCGTATTGTTTCGTCTGTCACTCTTTCACTGTCTGCCAGGTTAGCTTCTCTTCAACTTCCTGCATTCAGGTTTTGAAAAGCGACTGAATTTAGTTGCATTCCATGTTAAAAGTCAAATACAAGCTGTCGATCTGCTTACTGCCTGTGATACAGGCGCAACATGAAGAGAGTGATGATTTATCGATTTTAAAATGCCACTTGTGCAGTAGCACCATTATAATGTTCTTTGCAAACACTTTCATTTATTGATTAATGCTTAAGCAATGCTTGATGGCACAATTTTGGGTCACTTTCATTTAATGCCTTTTCTGCTGCACCTTTTGTTTTATTACTAACCTCAGATTCTTACTTTACATGAGAACTACTGTATTTAAGGAAAGCATAAAGCTCAAAGCAGCTAAAATCACATTGGTTCTAACCATCTATGGCTTGAAATCTTATTCTAGGAGTGAAACAAAATATTTTACCCTAGTTATTGGGAACTGGGAGTTCCCTGATAACATATGAACCGTATAATGTGCCCCCCCCCCCCAAACCAAAAAAAAAAATGTATAGCTACAACCTATTTGAGAAAATCCAGTCTGCTTATTGGTCAGATGTGTTTGGGGCAGGAATACCAAAAGTAAATACAGGAAAACAGTGCTCTGTTCTGAGCTAGTCGACTTTAGTCGACTGGAGACTTTACTACTGCCATTAGTTGGATTTTGAGAAGACATCTTGAAAGTAGTATACTGCTCCATGCTTTTTGAAGAAGTTGAAGTCTTTAGAAAAGTGATCAGGAGAAATGAGCAACTACTGAGAATGTACAGCATGCTTATGTTCATCATGTTAATCCAAACATTCATTCAGTAAATTTGATATGTTAACAGTCTTTCTACTAAAGATTTCTTTACTCTACTGCATCCCAGAATGCAAAACATACCTGGCAATAGGAAGGTGTTTGGCTCAAACTTGCAGCGTACACCTTGTAGTTGTGTCGGATTGCTGTCAGATCACGCTCACACTATAAATGAACCACTATGGACTTTGTTTGGACTCGTACAGAGGGTCTCAGTACGTTTGTTTTCCACACCCAAGTGCCATTACTATGTTTATTGCAGGTGTGAAATGCCCTCAATCTATTTTCTTTACCTTAAAAGGAACCATCATCTTCAGCCAGTTTTTCTCTCGTTGGGATCATCTGCAGCTTTAAGGTAAGATGAATGATCAGTGGTCAGATCTTCTAGCGTGAATCAACATTTTCTTATTTTTTCTTTTTATTGTTATTGAAGAGCAGAGTTGTTTTGAGGAACTCTCATCTGTTTAGTGTCAAGGTGTTAGCTAGCTTGGACACTCGGGTAGCTTCGTTCCAAAACATGCCTGGTAATCCAAACAGTGACATGTACACTTCAGTACCTAGGAACTACTCTTGTTCTTTATTAGTGAGGTTAAGGAGCTTGTTTGCATCACACTGTATAGTGTATAGATTCCACTGTTTTACAACTACCTCCAGAATATCTTCAGAAAAAAAAACATCTTAAAGTATTCAAAGGGGATATCATCTGATCTTGGAAAGCTGCCTTTCCATTCATGGTAATTGGTGACCCTGGCATTGTGAGGTGTTCTCCATCTCTATTTTCTTCTTTATCCACAGATTCAAAATCATTAGTCATTTTAGACCTAGTCTAAAATTAGAATAGGTCATGTGCTTCTCTTCGCCTACTGATGTGTGTCAGTCTACTGAACGACCCCAGATCTCTTAACTGTCCCTCACTGTCGGAAGAAATGATCCTATTTGTTCATTTTCCCTCCCACCATGAAATGTTCTTACATCCATTTCAAAAGAGTAATAGTAAATAGTACATCAAAAACACTGAATATGATTATGCAACCCCAGTACATTTCCATCCATGTGAGTGTCTAAACAAAAGGAGTCTAACTCCACAATGACAGCCTGAGGCAAAAAACAAAAAACACAGATTTAATATAGAGACAAAGACAAAGTGTCTTTAGTCAATCAAATATGATTCTCCACATGAGCATTATAAATATTATCTCCACAAGGTTTTTCAAATGAAAACAGGTCAAAAGTGATATTTATTTTACTTTGTGCTGGCAACTGTGTTAAGTGTGTTTTTGGTTACTGAAAAGACTGCTCCACCCCGGACAAAAGGTCACACCCACGTTCAACTAACATTTCACTGGTCACAGACTTTTCATGTTACTTTTTACATGTTGTTTTATTTATTTTTTTTAATTGAAGGAAAAGTGTGGAGGCCAACATCCACAAAAATTAAAACAATTCTGACACACAAACACATCAGAACAGTTACTCTAACTCACTTGCTTTTTTTATATCCACTTGTTCCTGTTCAGGGTCACAGGAAGCTGATGCTTATCTCCAGCAGTCAGTATGCAAGAGCTGGGGTACATCCTGGAAAGGTCACCAGTTTATCAGAGGGCTAACACAAAGAGACATAAAGACAAAAAAAAAAAAAAAACTCATAAAACTTCATACGTGCATGTTTTAATACTGTGTGAGGAAACCAGAGTACCTGGAAAAAAACAGGTACTTAAAACAAAAATGGTTTCCATATCAAAAACAAAGATGATGTTAACTTGGCCAATTTTACAGATATTAGGTTAAAATTCAGTATGGTAATAGCCAAGAGTCCTTCACAACACATATTACAAGTACTAACTAAATGTGCAAGATTTCTGCCCAGGGAGAACATGCAAAGTCCACTCAGAAAGGCCCCAACCAGGGATCAAAACCCAGGACCTTCTTGCTGCAAGCCAACAGTGCTAACCAGCTGTGCCACCATGTAACCAATATGTATTGATTTACTATTATTTGCTGTAGACCTTTGTAAGAAAAACTAAACATTTTGTATTTTTGCTCTGCTTTGGTAACTTATTTTACTGGCTACATAAGGAAGTGTGTAATCACTCAGTTCCATATACCATGTTACTAAAATATAGGCAGAGGTTTTATTTAATTTATTTAATTTTGGTGTGGTAATAGCTAAGAGTCAGTCTCAACACATTTTCTGAGCACTAACACATCTGGCACAATCTCACACTATTACATGAGATCTTGCATAACATAGTTTACAAAGTTTGATCGAAATGCTATAACCTTGACACATGTCAGCATAGAATGATCTTAGTTTAAAACTGGCATGAAAGGTGGCAGGCAATATGCATTCCTTCAAGGAATACTAGGCCTTGAATTTAAGAGGTCTTTATAGTCAACTGCTTCTGTATTTGTTTCTTTTTCCTGTCCTTTCAAAGCCTAGCTGGAAAAGGAGAATGGCCCACCATCCTGGGGCTGGTTCTGCTGGAGTTTTTCTACCATTAAAAGGGAGTTGTTTCTTTCCACACCTGTTGCCATGTGCTAGCTCAGGAAAGGAGATTCAATCAAAGTGACTATTTGATGCAATCTGCTGGTTTACTTAGATGTTTTACTAATTAGCATTTTGTAATATACTGATACTGACTGTATTATTTATAATACAGTCAGTCCAATTATAATTGGACTGAACTGACTGTATGAAATTGGACATGAATGTGAACATGGCTGTTTTGAATTGCGCTGTACATGGAATGAATTAGATTGAATGGATTGAACTGGACACCATGTACTTGGATAACAAATTGAAATGGTTTGTTTTTACATACTGTGCCATGAGATAACTATGGTTGTGAAATGATTCAATAACAATAAATTAAACTGAAAATAGAACTGAAGTAATTTTCAGAATGGTGTTATAAAACACCAAGTGTAAGGTTATGAGATGAGCTCTAGAAATCAAATCCAGTCATTTGTGTTGACATAGGTCCTTATAGGTCCTTGTTTAATTGTTTTTTTGTTTTTTTTGTTGCATTTGTATAGTTTAACCAGTGATAGTTTGGGTTGTGTTGCATTGTGATTATGTAAATCAGACCCTCAAAAGCTGAAGAACCACTGGCTTAGGATACCAGGCCCACAGAGGCCAAGTTTTATTAGAGGTTGGGCTTGTATTTGTAATTATTATTACTATTATTAGTTTGAATTGGAATTTAACTCCTAAATTACAAAATTCCTGCAGGAAGTACTCCCAGGGTGCAGCTAAAGTGCTACAGCTAACTGCTCCTGCCACTAAATGTGCAAATTCTATCAATATAACTGTGCCTTGCGAAAACTATGGAACTTAAGCATTTGTAAAATAGCTTTAGGCCCTGCTTATATTAGCTATTAGCTTGTCAGTCTGGTCAAAATGTTACAGTTATTTAAAATAGGAACCATTCAAAGAGCTATCTGCAACAAAGAAAATATTATTTCTTCATAACTTTTCCATATAACACAACTTTTAGAGATCTGAACTATCCCTATTTAGTTTTTATTTGAGAAAAAGAAAGTACAATGCTTTAGGTATATTTTATTGTCATGTTTTGTTTTCTTGAAATTTTCTAGTGTAAAACCTACCAGACCATTTCAAATTAGCATTAGATAACAAAATGTAATGCTTCATTGTATATTGGCCAGTTTGTGCAGGGATACTTGCGGTTCGGGGACACCAGCTGAGGCTGTCAGAATGGATCGTTGTGCTCGTTGCTGTCACTCACTGTGACACCCTGACATTCGTCTTTGCTGGTGTTTATCAGTATGTATGTATGTGTGCACGGATTGTGGGTGACAGTGGGAGCAGTGGGTTTCGATAAAAGATCTTTGACATTCATGGATGCACGTGCGCACGCACTCATGCCCAGAAGCTAAGTCGCAATGCCGAATGATGCTGTCAACCGTCATGTCTTCTGTTTAGGCCTTCATACAAACACACTCTGAGCAGTCGCCATGAACACAGGAGGAGGCTGGGTGATGGGTTAGTGTTGTTCAGTCATAATGATGCACATATTAACTAATAGTCTGTTTAATTTCACCTCCCAAACAATTTGACATCCCAGATACTTCTTTTCATTCCATTAATTTCATGTTCAGATATTTTGCTCAGATAAAACTGCTGTAGATTTACGATGCAATAATAAAGTGCTTTGACCTATTAATGTGAGATACTGCTGCCATGACTTATAGATGTCATAAAAACACTGGCTGAAAAATGCATATGATCATATAGAAGCTCAGCTTTACAGTAGGAAACTCTGTGTATTTATAAAAGTCCTTCCTTTTGCAAATACCAGCACATTTTCCATAGTGTATTATGAAAAAACAGATTGTGTGGTTTCATTTGAAAACACAACCTAAATGCAGATCCAAGTGTGAAAGGAGTCAAGACAATAGACAACATAATAATAATAATAGTTTACTTTGTGTTTAGGCTAAAACAAAGAAACAGAATCTTCAGAAAATACTTGAGTCTGATACATAAAACTGTAGTAATTTAAAGAAAAAATCCCCACAGCTGCAGTATCAAGAATTTGAACTGGGTTTAGAAAAGACAAGTGTAAATGTGGAGATATAAAAACTTCCTTAAACTAATCAGAAGAGTACACGCAGGTATGTATAGGGTGCCGTTTGTAAAGTTACACAGTCAAAAATTAACAGCAATATTTTGGTTTATTTAGCCTAGGTTTTTTTTTTTCA
>JAOXNZ010000105.1:8217420-8232658 GCA_028566095.1 Kryptolebias brasiliensis | reverse complement strand
TGCAAGTTAAATATTTAGTTAGCAAGCTAAACATTTAGCCCCACACTAAATATTTAGTTTATAAACTAAATGTTTATGTCCAAGCTAAACATTTAATTTCCAAACTAACCATTTAATTTGCAAACTAAATATTTAGCTCAGACCTAAATATTTAGTTTGGAAATGAAATGTTTAGCCAATATGCAAATTCTTTGCCGAAAAGCGGAAGTGGACTATCAAAATAAAAGCCCAAAATCTGAATCGCTTCAGTTTTCTCTTATGTACCATAATTTATCATCATTCTTTTCCTCTGGACATGTCAAACGTGTTAGCAAAGAACATCGGACGAGCTGTTCTAATGGCTTTACAGGTCCAACGGCTATATTTAGCTCCACACTAAATATTTAGTTTACGAACTAAATGTTTAGTTTGGAAAATAAATATTTAGGTCTGAGCTAAATATTTAGTTAGCAAAATGAATGTTTAGTTTGGAAATTAAATGTTTAGTTTGGGAATTAAATATTTAGCTCAGACATAAACATTTAGTTTGTAAACTAAATATTTAGTGTGGAGCTAAATATTTAGCTTGCTAACTAAATATTTAACTTGCAAGTTAAATATTTAGTTTGGAACTATGACATTTATAAATGTATGGTGAAAATATGACTGAAAAAAAAAGCCTTTTTTTTCTTATGAAAGGCTATATAAACCAAAATTTTGCTGTTAATTTTGACTGCGTAACTTTACAAACGGCACCCCATAGGTATGGAGGTAATAGACAGTAAGGACAGAGGTTCAGGAAGGCCAACCAGACAGGTGACTCAGATTCGAAGGGTGCCCCAGATTCCATGCTGACAGGGGGGATCTGGGTTCTGAAATCCAGAGCCCAGCACAGGAAGCTGAACTGTCTAAAACCCAGGAACAAGAACAGTTTGGCCTCCAGTTACTAGTCAGACGACTGGGCTGAACATTGCTCTGTGGGATAGAAATCTGCTGTAACTATTAGCTGTGAAGCTTACTCTGATGCTGGTTCTGTACAAATGCCAGCTAGTAAGCTTTGACTTGTCATGATTAAACTGTGATACAGAATCTTACAGGCCATTTGAATGTGTTCAACTCTAAAGAGGCAATTGGAATGAAAGATAATACATCTCTGATACTATGATACTCCGATAGTGTTCAGCTGACCTTTTTTTAAGTCTCGTTAGAATTTATAGCCATCTTTCATTAAAGATATAATAAAAATCAAAATATGGAATTTTTGATTTTACAAACTGTATCTTGTTCTTTCAGATGTGATCTGGACTTCGTGCTGAGGATGCAGACACAGCTCTTGCTTCAGTTATAAAGGGACCAGATTGTCTTTAAAAACATTTAAATCATGAAAAGAAGGTTTTCCTGTTCTGGGCAAGGTTGCCTGTTTTATGTGGCCCCCCTACATGAAGTTTTTTAAATCACCCTTAGTCTGACCCCTCTTCTGAGGCCAGTTTGTCATGGGAGACCCTACCCGGGTCTAATTCCCTAGACAACATAGCCCCCAGTATCATGGGGGTACTCAAGCTCCTCCACCACAATAAGGTGATGATTCTGCAGAGGGTATTACATAACCGTTCAATGTCATAATAAGAAAACCAATTTAGAACTCAAACAGTACAAAGCTCAGGATGAATAGAAACCAAAGCTAATCTATTTTGTCAGAACTCTAAATATTCTACAAAGTTATCTGTAGCTAAAATTTCAAAAATAACTTTTAGAATTACAGCATATGTTTGTATTAGTGTGTGTATGTGTGTTAGTTTCCACACACCATCCACTCAGTCAGCTCCTGTTTATCAGACAGTTTTGTTTGTGTGAGTATGTGTGTGTGTGGTGTGAATCAATGTGCTTGTAAAGCTGACAGCATTTCCCCTGTGGAGCACAAACAACAATCAAAGTCCCTAAAGATTTTCACTGAAGGCTACTCTAAGTACTACCACCCAATACACACACACCTCCACACACACAAGCACACACACACACATACCTCTTAGATGTCAGCTGCTTCATGCCAGCTTTAGCCATCTGCTTTATGTAACCAACTCTAGCATTGTATGCTTGACCTGTCTGCTTTCGTGTGTGTTCAAGCGCATGTGTGTAAGCAGGACATCACTGTACATTTGACCTCCAAGTTCTTCACTGCAGTCCCACAGAAACACTGTAGCAGTTTCTAGGGGAGGTTGCTGTAAGTCTTCAGATAAGACAGAACGAGGAGAGAACCTGAGGAGAAAAGGTGTAGGGAATAGGGGTGGGTTGTATCCACTTTTCAATGCCATTAAGCCTTCTTCAAATTATACAACAGTATGTCGTATAACCATCTGCTTAGAAAGGTTTGTGATGTTGTGTTATTACTGTATTTAATTTGGGACATTTGAAGGGTTCCTAATATAGTTTTAATGTTACTTTCTTAGACTAACGATTCAACGGACAAGAGCAAATTTTGTCATTCATATTGTATTGTAAAGACATTTTAACAACAAATAAACAAGCTGTACAATAGTAATGAAGTGAAATTGTCCCAACAAAAAGAGGTGGTAGCTGTGATAGTGGTGGTAGCTGGAGGTGGATGCGCTGGAACACCTGTGACCAAATGTGCTGCTGTATGGTGTCCCACCTCTCAGACTAATTTTTCCTACACTGATCAGAGTAAGAGAACAGGGTCGGTCATTCATATTGGTAGGCCTATGGTGGTCATCCAAGCCCTGGGTGGCAGAGATCATACAAATGCTGTCAGAAGAACTATGGCTCCTCCCCATTCGCAGAGACCTGTTATCTCAGGTGAGGGGGGAAATTTATCACCGTCACCCAGACCACATGGCACTCTGGTCTTGGCCTGTGAAAGGTGGAATTTAAATGAGGCTGGGCTACCCGCAAAGGTTGTTGACACAATTCAGAATGCAAGGGCCTCCTCTACTTGCTCTTTTTACAGTAGTAAATGGCAGGTCTTTGGAAAATAGTGTGGGGAGAGGCATGTGATTCCTTGTCAGTGTTCTCTGGTGGATGTGCTTTGTTTTCTGCAGAGTCTGCTGGAAAAAAGGAAGGTCTTTTTCAACCTTGCAGCAATTGCTGCTTGTCACATTAGATTTGATGACAAACTTGTTGGACAGCACCCTTTGGTGTGTTGCTTCATGAATGGGGCAAGGCGTAAGCTGCCGGTTTCTAGGCCTCTGGTCCCATTGTGGGACCTCTCATTGATGCTGGAGGCCCTCCGTAATCATCTATTTGAACCCCTGGAGGGTCAGGAATGAAATTTCTCTCTTTCAAATCTTCTCTCCTTTTAGCTTTAACCACAGCTAGGAGGGTGAGAGATTTACATGCTGTCAACCAGTCCTTCCTGTTTGGAGAGATCACCGGGGATCTCCAAGGTGTGTCTGAGGCCCAATGCAGCTTTTGTGTCTAAGGTGATGGATTCTTTGTACTGATGTTCCTCAGTGGAGCTGCTGGCTTTCTACCTACCTCTTTTCTCCTCAGAGGGGGAGCAGAGCCATATCTCTCTATGCCCTGTGCGGACACTGAGAGCTTATGTCAACAGGACAGCTGGCTTTGGGAAGTCAGGTCAGCTGTTTCTTTCATGAGCCACGGCTCATAAAGGCAAACCAGTGTCATGCCAGTGGCTAGCACACTGGATTGTGGCGACCATTGGTCTCTTTTACACTTGTAGGGATGCAGAGACCCAGTTGGTGTAAAGGCCCATTCCACCAGGAGTATGGCCACATTGTGGGCCCTGTTTCAAAGAGTATTTGTCCAGGATATTTGTACTGCAGCAAGCTGGGCCACACCTCACACGTTTGTGCACTTTTACAGGCTGGATGTAGCTCAGCCATCTTTAGGTCACTCAGTATTGGATGTCAGAACCTTGGAGCCTGCTTAATCCTGAGGCAGGATAGTTGTGGTTTGACTTTGAGGCTTTAATGCAATATGGGAGTGGGCTATATCTCCCATAGTGAAACACTGAGTAAAGTTTAAAAAAAAGAATGTTGGGTTACTTAACGTAAACCCTGATTCTTTGATAACAGAGTGAGGTGTTTCACCAACACGTCCCTTCTTACATGGGCATGGAAAGAATCCGGCCTAGAAAGAGTAGGGAGTGGTTGGTTGACCGTAGTACTTTGAGGGGGCGGAGCCCCAAGCATGGCTCAACTGGTCTGTCTCAGACAGACATGATGCCATTGGAGCTTCCGTAGTTGGTCATACCGAGGCAGTTCCCCATAGTGAACTACCTCACTCTGTTATTAAAGAACCAGGGTTTACGTTAAGTAACCCAACGTTCCGTTGTCATATTTCTAAAGGGAAGTCAAATCTGTCCTGAAACGTGATCGTCTTGCTTTAATTATCTGTTTCAAAACAAAGCTTGACGCTCACTTCCAACCATCTGAGACATCTGACCAGAAATATATGAAACATAGTCTCAAAGTAAATCAGAAATTTGGCCTCCTTACATGGTTATATCCATCCAGGCATTTCAATTACAAAGACAAAGAAAATTAGGAGTGAAGGGATTGTTTTCCTTCCATCTAAACTAAGCGAGCCCACAAGCCAAGTCAGGAGAAAATACAAACCCCTGAGAATAAAGCTTATTTTGACTTGTGGCCAGTTAGGGGATAAGGAGCTGCACCAGTGTGTGTTTGCATGTGAATCATTGAACATGCCATAAAAGAGTCCTTTCTGATTTCTGTCTGCCTGCCTCAGGTGTATATGTGTGTCCAAATCTGTCATTAACAAGGCAGCTTGTGGCAAGATGCTGCAAGTGTGTGAGGGGTGACTTTGTCCTAGAGAGGAAGAAAGTGGCCTGATACACGGACCAGACACAAATCTTCTTAGCCACAAGAAAAAACAGGCTTTTGGGTGGCGGCTTAAATCAGCCATGTGGCTCTAGTTTAGAACTTCCTCTAAAGCCTTTCTGCCTTGAACTAATGCTAATTAAAGGCCTAGCATTCTTTGAAGCAATGCATATCACCTGCCACCTTTCATGCCAGAGTTTTAGACTAAGATTGTCTTATGATAACAAATGACAAACATGTAGCCATTTTGGTCAAACCTTGCACAATCTCATGCGTTACTGCAAGATGTGTTAGCAGTCAGATGTGCTGTGGATGACTTTCAGCTACTATCACACTTAACTTTAGCTCAATATCAGTAAATTTGACTAAGTTAAAACCATTTTTGTGCTGACTAAGGTCAATTAGCTATGGTGACTATTTTGAAAAAGGTTGACTCCAGAAGTTCATCAGTTGTAGATGTACATCCAGTGATGTAGATTTCATTCAAATCTGTTCAATGGTTTATAAGAAATTAGGCCAGAAACTTAGGGACAGTGCTGCCATTCAAATATTGTTTTTTTTTAAGTTTAGATAAAATCTGAATAAAATAAATTAATTAATTAATTAAATAAAATCTGTCCATGAGATACTGTGCTAACAGACAGACAGAGTTAACTCCAACAGTAAATGACAATGTTTTAAACACACACAAATATTGTGATATAAGTTGGGCATGACCCTCAGCTTCTAATGCTCCATATTTTAGCAATTTTCAGCAATATTTTGCTGACAGACAGACAAACTCACAGACACAAGGAAAAATATTATTGGCAATAGTAAATGAGCCTGAAAGAAAGTGAGCCAGGGTGAAAAGGGGCATCAGATTCCACTCTGTGGCAGAGTGACTTGAATAGTTACAGCACCTTTCATTTAGATCAAGTGTGTGGGCAACTTTAAGAAAATAACTTTCACTCTCACATTTGGTTTTTTTCACAAACACATTTTGTCACATGAACTTCTAAATTCTGTTAACTTCTGGTGAAAAGGCTGCAAGTACTTAAGTGATTTAGAGACTGCCAGAAGAATCCTGCTCCACCCATGGCACTGACTGGACCTAAACTCGCAGCAGGAGTGGCCATGTTGAGAAGTGAGCAGAATTAGACTCCTTATCACACCCCATTGGCACTAAGTGTGTCAACTTTCTCAGTGCCTACAAACAAAACATGGCATATGTCACGTTATCACACCAAACAACAATGATTTCACCGCAGCTGAAAATAAACTGAATTCAAATGTACTTTATTTATCCCAATGTGAAATATGAAAAAAAAAACAGAAACAAAAAAGTGGTACATTTGCGCAGGCAGTGCAAAAGAGTGAAATTCAACCTATTAACATGATTTTTTTTATCATTACACCCAAGAATTTTCTCATGTGTTTACACTTATGTTAGCATGTGACAAATTAGTCGTTTTGGGGTGCAATGTCTCATCTCCTTAGGTTATTTTTATATTTCTTAATTTTCTTTATCTCTGAATGTATTTCAAACCAAACCCATACAGTCCTGGAAAAAAAGAAAATGTCCACCCTCTTTCAATTGTAAGGTTTTATGTATCAGGAAATTAAAAATGATCTGGTCATTACCAGGTTCTAAAATGACTTAAATCTTTCCTCAAGTGTACAAAAACATGGAACAAATTTTACCATGGCAAATGAAGCCAAAGTGGGAAAGCTGTGTCTTGGCAAATTTACTCAAGGTTAGACCGTGAAATGCTCAGAGAAATGACAAAAAGCCCCTGGTACCTATCTCCAGGAGTCACTGTACGAGAGGCAGGGTACTCCCTGGACAAGTCGCAAGTCCGTCAGAGACACATGGAGACAAATAACCATTTGTAGAGTACCCAGAGAAAACCCAATGTGAATGGGGAGAACATGCAAACTCCAAAGAGAAAGGCCCCAGGCTGGGAGGCGAACCTGTGACCTTCTTGCTGTGAGGCAACAGCTCTAACCAGTGCTTTTCCCCCAAAGAGACCAAAGATGAGATATTAACCCATAATTCACAGCGCCAAGTTTGACAAAAACCAAACCCAGCATATCAGCACCTCATAGCAACTGTCAGCACAGTGGTGGAGGGATGATGATTTGGGTTTTGCAGCCACAGGATATGAGCTCCTTGCAGTCACTGAGTCAACTATGAACTCCTCTGTAGAGCAAAAGATTCTAGAGTCAAATGTGAGACGATCTGTCTGAGAGCTAAAGATGGAGCAAAACTAGGTTGTGAAACAGGTCAATGATCCCAAACAGCAGCAAATCTACAACAGAACGGCTGAAAAAGCAAAGAATCAAGGTGCTGCAATGGTCCAGCCAAAGTTTAGTCTGGTGTAAAACAGGTTTGTTTCTGTTATAATTGCCTATACATTTACTTAATTATTTTTTAAAGTGTCTCACAAACTGAAACTTACCCTGCATGTAGTTACAAACCCAGGTTTTGGGGAAACTTACTTCAGATGAAAATAACGATTAAAACAAAGAGAAAAGTCCCCCTGAAAACTAGATATTGTGGTGGGTGGACACATGAGTACTAAGTTTTGTACTACACATCAGTGAAGTTTAGGTTAAAACCTATAGATGAAGAGTTAATAGCTTAAAAATGCCTTAAGGTTTTAGACCAACTTCTACTAAACTGGCTCATTCACTTATTCTTGCTAGCCCTTAAAAGGCGAAAGGTGAGCCATGATGTTTTTGAAAATGACTTGCAATCTGAATAGGACATCATCACATTTTCCAGTTTGGACATGCAAGATTTTTCAGCACAAGTATTCTTTACAGTGACCCAGTGGCATCCTGTGATCACTTAATAAGATCATTTCTTCAGTGCAAACACAACATAAACATTCCAATCACTGGTGCAAACAACGTAGCTGCAGGGCTTCGCATCGGCAAACACACCAAGCATTCAGCAATCAGACACTGTACCATTTTCATATTACAGACATACTCTGATTCATCGAGATCAACCGCATGCAGCAGACAGGGAGGGAGGATCAATGACTTTAATAGGAAGTGACTTTAAACAATACCAGATGGCCAATCAGCACTCATCGGGAGACGTTACCGTGGGAACTATGCAGAAGAGCACTGCCTAGGTTAAACCTTTTTATTTTGATCCAGATAAAATTCAAACTGAAATACATTTGTTTAATTATATCTCCCCTTTCAATCTTTATTTTACACAAAAAATATTTGTTTTTAAGAGTTTTCAAGACTGTGGCCCAGTCATTTAGGTGATACTAATCAGCTACTTTTGTTTATTTAGATTTATTATATCAGGGTACATAAATGAAAGACATGTCACACATCGGACAACATAACCTTTTTCACATACAGTGGTTGTAAAAATATTGACGCCCCCCTCTCCCCTCTGTCCCTCCATCTCCATTTAGCACAATCATATGCAATATTGCAACACCTGGTAGTATTGGAGTATGTGTTGAGGATGACTCTCAGCTACTACCACATCAAACTGTAGCTCTGTATTGATAAAGTGGACTAAATTATAGCCATTTTTGTGTTGGCTAAAGTCAATTGGCTGGGGCGGACATCTTAAAATAGGCTGACTCCAAAAGTTAATCAGTTCTAGATGTATATTCAGTCATTAATTTCTGAAAGTTTCATTAAAATCATTCCAGTGTTTCATGATATATTTTGCTAACAGACAGGCAGTATTGACTCTGATAGTTAGTACCAAAGCTTTAGGCAAATATGTCATCCAATGTGTAGTGCTCATATTATGTGTTGTGACTTGCTCCCCACTAATAAAACACCAAATTTTAGCTCAATATTTGTCATATTAACTAAGTTATAGCTATGTTGGTGTTTTATAGGATCAGTTGGGTGTGGTGGCCATCTTGATTTGGGTTGATGTCAAAAGTTAATAATTTGTGGATGCATAATCAGTGACTACATTCTGAAAATTTCATTAAAATCTGTCCAGTGGTTCATGAGATATTTTGCTAACAAACAGGATTGACTATAACTCTTAGAAGCAGTTTGAAAATAGATCTTGTATGATCAGTTAGCTCTCAGAGTATAAGTTGGAGATGAGTCTCAGCTACGACCACGCCAAATTTTAGTTGTGTATCTGAATAATTGACTGAGTTACAGCCATTTCTGTGTTTGCTAATAAGGATTTGCTGTGGTAGCCTTCTTGAATTGGGTTGACTTTAAAAAGTAATCAGTTGTAGATGTAGATCCAATGATTACTTTCTGAGAATTTCACTAAAATCTATCCGGTGCTTCATGAGATATTTTGCTAAGACAACAGACAAACAAGCACACACACAAACAGGGATAAATGCATTTCCAACTTTTCACTTCTGGCAGCAGGTGACAAAACAAGGCCAACCAAGCACTGTATGAGTGCGTGTGGGTGCATGTGTGTGTGAATGGGTAAACAAGAAACTTATAATGTTTTAAAAGGTGCTTCACAAGCGCTGCCCATTTACCATTTTTCCATTTAGAACATTCATTACAAATTCTGACCTTTGAGTAAATGTTGATTTCCTCCGCTCTAAAAAGTGATGGTAACACGGTTAGTTTTTATTTATGTGACCGATAAGCCTGATCAAAACTGGGAAATTTATGAAACATTGCATAATACCCTCACTCTGCTGCGTCACTTGAAAAATGCACAAGAATTGCATCAAGAATTAAAAAGTTAAAAAGGAGTTTTGTGAAGCTGTTGTGGAAGAAGTGTCATTTGGCAGAAAGTACAGGTCTGATGGGTTTTTCAGTGTTACTGTTAGAAAACGCAGGACTCGTTGAACGTTTGCCTTCATTGTCCCGACGTTTCATAAAGACAATCAACCCCTTGACACTGAGCTTTCCGGTGTTACCTCAATACTTCTCAGCTGCCTTGAAAAGCTTCTGATTGGTTAAGGCACTGCAGTGAAGCTTTTCATGGCTTACTGCTGAAATATACAGTGGAAAGTGACACATGATAAGGGCTGCGAGACAGGTTCCGGTTCTTTACCGTTAAAGTTTCGACATGTGAGTCAGCTGAACGCCCCACGAACAGGAAAACTTAGGCGTAGAGATGTTTTATAAATGCTCGGTAGGAGCTTCCCCCCCTTCCCTTTCAATTGTCAGTGCTGTCAGTGTTACAGTTGCTTTCTACGATTTCTCTGTTGTTCCCGTCATGCACCGGCAACGCGCCATCGGAAATGAGTGAGGATTCATTGCCCTTTTAGAAATTCTGACAAACAAGCAGTCAACCTTACAGGGGAAGCTCGCCACGGCCTGTTGAGTAAAGCAACTTCATTGCTATTGTAATGTGCACGCCGCTCAATTCAGAGGCAAGCGTATTTGCTTGCTGACATCTTCCTCTCCGTCTCTCTCGGCCCCCTCATGTCAGCGAGGTTCACATCATTCTCGTTAAGCGTTTGTCTCCAGCCTTACTCGCAGATGATTATTCATTTAGCGACTTTAGACAGCTCCCGTCAGCCACAAGGACTCCACTCATCCGCCAAGGGACGTATCAATGCCCCTTTTTTTTTTTTTTCTCCTCTTCCTCCTCCTTGGTTCTTTTTCCTCTTCCCATTCCCTCTCCAGGGCTATTACACTGAGTGCTATGTGTACTTTAACCCACATGCTTGTTAATTATAAATCACCGGCTCCTCTTACATTCTATTAATTGGTGCCCCCTCTCCTGCTCCACGTCAAGGCGCCGGCAAATAAATTCAGGTATGACTTCATTAAATGGAATTCTCACAACAGAATTTGACACATGCTACAAAAGCAATAAAACAAGAGAGTTGGAGGGGCTAAGAGTGTAAGGCTTTAACAACGATAATCAGTGTTTAACAATAGTCTACGGTACTGTTGCTGTCTACAAGGGGCGCAGGCTGGACTAAAGGAGCACACCGAGCTGCATGCTTTGACTTGTGTTCATATTCAAAGACAAAACACAGGAGATCATCATCAGTCATCAAAGGCAAGTCATCAAAGCCACCCGTCTTACTTCAGATGCAGCTGTTGTTTGACCCAGAAAGGTGTTGAGGAGTTTTCAAAGTTTAATGGCAGCGGGGAAATGATGCCATGATGATGCTAAATATTAGATTAATGCATCCTTTAGGTAGGGCAAACTATGACACAACGTAGTGCCTCAAAAAAGTCTTCGAACCCCCTGAACTTTTCCACATTTTGTCACGTTACAACCACAGACTTATGTAAGTATTAATTGGGATTTTGTGATAAATCCACACAAAGTACAGCGTAATTGTCAAGGGGAAGGAACATGATAGATGGTTTTCATTTTATTTTAGAAATAAAAAGCTTCAAATTGAGATGCACATTTGAATTCGCCCCCCTTTACTCTGACACCTCTAAAAAGTTGTCTTCAGAGGTCATCTAATTAGTAAACAAAGTCCACCTGTTTCTAATTTAATCTCAGCATAATTTCAGCTGTTCTGTGAAGACTTCAATATTTTGTTACAGAACATTAGTGATCAAACAGTATCACAAAGACCAAGGAGCACATCAGACAGGTCGAGAATAAACTTGTTGAGAAGTTTAAATCAGGGTTAGGTTTAAAACAATATTCCAAGCTTTAAACATCACAAGGAGGACTGCTCAATCCATCATCTGAAAATTAAGAGTAAAGCACGACAGCAAACCTGCCAAGACATGACCGTCCGCCTAAACTGAGAAACGGGCAAGAAGGTCGTAGTAACACTGCACATTACTTTGAACACACCATCCCATGCTGCCACCACCATGCTGTTTTTCTTCAGTGGGGACAGGGAAGCTGGTCAGAACTGATGGGAAAATTAAAAAAGCTAAATACAGGACACTCTTGGAAGAAAACCTGCTAGAGGCCACAAAAGACTTAAGACTGGGGTGGAGATTCACCTTGAAGCAGCACAACCCAAAACATCCAGCCAGAGCTACAATAGAATGGGTCAGATCAAAGCACATTCATGTGTTAGAATGGCCCAGTCAAAATTCAGACCTAAATCCAACTGAGAATCTGTGGCAAGACTTGAAAACTGCTGTTCTGACTGAGCTTGAACTGTTTTGCAAAGAAGAATGGGCAAAAGTTTCCATCTCTAGATGACTTAAGATGGTAGAGACAGACCCCAAAAGACTTTCAGCTGGATTTACGATGAAAGGTGGTTCTACAAAGTACTGACTGGGGGGAGCTGAATACTAATGCATGCCACACTTTTCAGTATTTTATTGGTAAAACATTGGAAAACCATGTACCATTTTCCTTTCTCTTCACAATTATGCACTACTTTGTGTTGGTCTGTGACATAAAATCCCAGTAAAATACTTTGAAGTTAGTCATTGTAATGTGCCAAAATATGGAAAAGTTCAATGTGTATGAATACTTTTTAAACCCTACATCACTAGCAGCCCCTGTACCGGGGGCATGTTATTTTCAAGCATATTTCTCAAAAATAGGTCTAGGGGCAAAGGGGTTATGGCACTGTAAGTTATTTTGTTGTAAACTTAATACACAGATTTTTGTTGTTATACTTTGGCCAATGTTATGGATCCCTGCAACATTTTATAGTGGATGTTTCAACTTTAGGGTCACCTTTATTAAGAAAAATCATAGCTAAATCACACTGCAGAGGTGAAATATTTACTATGTAAGACAAAATATGACTCCATCATTCACAAAGAATAAGAAGCACGAGGAAGGTTCTGGCTTCTTTGATCAGGAGACTACTTTTGGATCAGTTATCCAATACAAGCAGATGGTTTATGATATTGATTTTGATATTTATGATTAGGTCTTTCTGTACACTCCAGTGCTTACAGAGTCTAATATATACATGTGGATGACATTTGTAAACTGTGTTTGGGATCGCCATTGAGTCCTCCTGGTAGTTTGTCTTAGATTCCACCAGAAAATGTATTAACCCCAAAAATCCCCACTGGTCTTAAAACATGTTTTCCTTTTGGGCGTTGAGATAAAATCAACATGTGATGACAGAATGTCTTTGACTGTAAACAAGGTCGAAATAATTCTTTGTGCAAAAATGTTCTGATTGTGAGCAACCCACCAGGACAACTACAAACTGAAAAACAGAAACAAATGTGCACTATTACCGTTTTCCCATTGTTCCCCCAATAACGTTATGATTTTTGATTTGCTACTCCTCCAGCAGCATTAGAAAAACAAACCCTACACACAAAAAAATAGATCAAAATGTGTGGTTCAGTTGTTACAGTCATTAAACTTCTTTTAGTTTATACATCAAAAATGTAGGTATTTTTATCCTCTTTTGTCCAGTGTGTCTCTGACTTCCACACACGCAAACTCTCATTGATGCCCGTTATGTCTGGGATCTGAATTCTCTCCAAAACTTAAACATGAAGGGCTCTTTTTAACTTCCCATATATCGCCTACATGAAACCCTTAAGACATTAAAATGTGATGGCCAAACATTTCAGCTGCTAACAGTTCAGGAATTCTTTCAGGATGCCCTCTAGTTTTTGCACTTTGACTGTTTGTTACCTCCGCTAAGGAGGTTCTGTTTTCGGTAGAGTCTGTCTGTCTGTCTATGCACAAGGTTACTCAGAAAGTTCGGAATGGATTTTCATGAAAGTTTCAGGATGTGTCAAACGTGGTACAAGGAACAAGGGATTCAATTTTGGTGGTGAGTCAGTCAAAGTTCAAGGTCAAAGGCACAGGTGAGCCCATGCTCTAACTCTGCAGCTGTATAACAGGAATGTTAAACTCCACAGCTGGACGCCTCATGGGTCAAGGGTGATCCATGTTGATTTCAAGGTAATGGGGTCAAAGGTCAAGGTCACAGATGACCTTGTGCCCTAACTACATGGGTCAAAGATAATGATGCCTGTTGATTTCAAGATTCATGGGGTCAAAGGTCAAGGTCACAGGTAACCCTTTTGTTAAAAACTTATCTCTGCTCCTACATGTGACCCTGTTGTTACCTTCACCAAGGAAATTATGTTTTTGGTTGTGTCCATTGGTTTGTTAGTCTGTCTGATAGCAAAAATCAGGTAAAAATTAATGAACAGATTTGGATGAAATTTTCAGGTAATGTTGGGGTTGTCCAAAAAACAATGATTTCAATTTTAGTGGCGATCCAGATTATGATCTGGATCACACTATTTTATAAATCACGCTGTGGTCTTAGCAGAGGTTTGCCCTCTCTGAGTGCTTCTAGTTTGAGGCTTAAATTCTGCTGTTCATTTTTGTCAGCCTGTCTCATGAAGAGTGCTGTAAGGGAGTGACAAACGCAAATGCGTGGTTGCTATGGTGACCCTAATGGGCCACTGGCAGCGGCTTTAATATTTCTTTGATCTTAATTCTCTTTACACTTTTTATACAGTTTAAGCATCAAAACGTAGACATTTTGTCATCTTAGATCATTACTGAAGTAAGTCCAAATGAGACGTTGAACTCTACAGAAGAACGTTTGTGAAAGTTGGAATTTCAGGCAGCAGTTGCATTGCTGTCCTTCAACATTTGTTCCAAAATTTTCCAGTTTGTAGAAACCAAAAAAGAAAGGGAAAAAGTGCTATAAGAGACCAAGGGTCTGCTTGTGGACATAAAATGACTGAGTGCTGTATCACACCAGAGAGTTCTATTAGAGGTAATTGGATGAATTTTATATTAATATCTACTCTGCCATTTAGCATCACACACAGGCTTAACCTCTGCATGGGATTTCATCTCTTGCCAAGTCCTGCAATCAAGCACTTCACACTCATCATCACAGCTACAAATCTGCAATCTGGAGCAAGAATGATGCTTTAGAGTTAAAAAAAGGAAGATGGAAAATCATGTAATTTATTTTTATTTTGTAGTGTTTTGTACCTTATAGCATACATTAGTTTTGTAATGTCATTGTCAGCAGTTCGTCATATCAAGATTTTTTTAATGTTTTTTTCATTTGGTTTGTTGGAGGATCTTGATTTTATTTTATTTTATTCTTGAGTTTTTCAAAAAATGTTAGGATTGGTTACAAAACTTCTATTAAATCAGCTAAAAAAATTAATAGGGAAATATTGCATACATCAACCTATGACAAAGGGTGATAAGGTTTGGCCCTGGGCCTGTGTGCGCATGTGTTTGTCTGTCGTGTTAGCAAAATGCCTAATCTCCTCAACACTTAATAACTTTGGAGTCAACCATATTCAAGATGGCCACCACAGCTAAGCCACACAAAAATGGTTATAATACAGTCAATTTAGCACATAATTAGCAAAGATTTGGTGTGGCAATAGCTGAGAGTCATGCCCAACTTGTAGTCTGAGTCCTAACTTTTTGCAAAATCTGTTTTTTTCAATCTTTGGCATTAACAATGAACCACTGGACAGATTTTATTGAAACTGTCAGACAATAATCACTACGTGTATGTATACAATTAATTAACATTTGGAGCCAGACCGATCAAGATAGCTGCCACAGCCAAACGACCGAA
>JAOXNZ010000105.1:8167075-8195445 GCA_028566095.1 Kryptolebias brasiliensis | reverse complement strand
CCCCACCCCCTCCCATCCCTTGCCAGCTCTCTGAGCACGAGCCAGGGATCTCCTGACTGGGCCACGAGCTAGGCCAGAGCCCCCATAGTCTCCAGAGCCTTCCCCGCTCTCCGCTTTAGCCTCAGCTGCTGGAGTTGTTGTC
This sequence comes from Kryptolebias brasiliensis, assembly GCA_028566095.1. NCBI lineage: Eukaryota > Metazoa > Chordata > Actinopteri > Cyprinodontiformes > Rivulidae > Kryptolebias > Kryptolebias brasiliensis. The sequence continues at coordinate 8,195,303 of JAOXNZ010000105.1, read as the reverse complement.
CCTAATTAACAAGGGATTAAGCCATCATCTCGCCTTGTAATACAGCCTGGATGGGAATTCCAATATGGATGTCGGAGGGAGGGGGCGAGGCGGAGGAGGTGGAGGGGATTGGACTGAGTAGAAAGAGAGAGAAACTGGTGGCGTTTAGCAGCTCAGTAAATTACTCTTGACCCACAGGACTGAGGGGAGTCTATCGGTACGGCAAGCCGGCTGCCAATTACAACAGCTCAGGCCTGCCAAAAGTCTTATTGAGTGGAGGGGTGGGAGGGGGCGCAAGTTGGGAGGTGTGTGCAGGCGTGTGTGTGTCAGTGGATGAGGCGGGGTGGGGGGGTGCCTCATTTTTAATGGCCTTTCACCATATTACTTTCTGTCAGGATTGGTAGTGTTTGCATTTGGAGGAATATTGACATAATTATGATGAGAATTTGAAAAAGGCTGAAACTGAAAACAGACCTTTTTTTTTTACCTCATCAGTCCCACACAAGTCACTGTGTTCATTACAATGTCGGACAGAAATATTTTATTCAGCTTTGTTTTCGCTCTCTGCTCAGATTCTGTGTCATATCATCCCATCTGTTACCTTTTTAACACAATTATCATTATTGACGGGATGGTTTTTTAAATTTTTTTTTTAGAATATGTGATGAAAAATCAGATTTATATGCAAAGCAAAGAGTTTTACTGTGTTGTTTGTTTTGTGACATGTAGCTGTTGATCATAGTAGTCATAATAGTGGTAAGTGGTAATAGTTGTTACTCAACATTTATCAAGAACTGATTCACTTTTTACTTGTTTTCTGTGAGGAACCTACAATAAATTTAAGCAATCTAGAAAACTCCAAAGTGTAAATAATTAAAAATATATTTTGGTGACCTTATGCAGTTTGTTTTTTTTCTGTTTTCTTTTTATATTTCTTAATTTCTCAGCTGGACTATGACTCAGCTACAACCTTAACCAATCAGTTCAAACGTGGACCGCCTTTTGCAGGGTCCTGGTAAGGTCTTAAGGTGCACGCATTCAGAAATGGGTATTGGACTCTTTACAACACCCTGCGTCATCCCACACCATGTCTCGACCACTGGCATGAGCTGGACTGCAGGTTCACCGGCTCATGCCATTAACACCAAAGCAGAGAGCCCATAACGGCATGGACTGATGATGAGTGGCGTTGTATCATCTTCAGCATTGAATCTCGGTTTGGCATTACCACGAATGACCATTACGTGCATTATAGCAGCACCAAGAGTAGAGGACAATTCCTGCCAATGTTGTTGGAGAGACACACCGGTGTTGGCATCAAGTCGAGGGGAGCAATAAGGTCTAACTTTAGGTCAACTCTGGTAGTGTTTTTCAGAGGATCCTGGCAGTGCCATGCTGTGTCAGTGACATCCTGTGTCCTCCTTATGCCTCCAGAGACAGCACCTTGGTACAGTCTTCCAACAAGACAATGACCGTCCAACACAATTTTAATGATAATAATAATAATAATAAATAGGTATAAAAATAGACTATTAATGTCAATAATTTAGGCCATAAGTTGTAGTATTTTTGAGTCAATAATTACAGTACTTAATGTTTACAGTTTTAGATTATCACTCTAATCATTTGCTTCTTTCTATCCCACAATATGTGCCAGCACTGGCTCGTTTCTGCCAAACCCTCAAGGGGGACGGGGGCTGAGGACCTAAAAGGAGTTTTAAAGCCCAACAAGATCCAAAATCTGTTTTACTGTTTAGTTCATTAAGTGTATAAAACCTTGACGTAGGGCGACAATGTGTACATTGACAGTGCCCTCACAGCTGGTGGGGATGTGGGGTGTGGAGGGGAAGTCCAGCCTGCCACTGGGTCTGATGTAAACTGATGCAACCTTCAGTCAAGACAAAGCAACCCCTCTTAAAAAGAAAAAAAAAGAAACTAAAATCATTTTGAAAAAAAAGGGAGTGGAATAAGTGTCCACTATGAATAGAAACACGTTGTTTGGTGGCACGTTGCACCCGGGTTTCATAAACCACACCTAATAATTGATGGCACTGCTGGATAACGATCAAGTGTGTCAGTCGTGGAGCGAGCCAAAGAAGAGGGAGGAAGAGAACAAGCGACGCTGGCAGGGGAGTGGGTTTATGTGCGAGAGATAAAGAGTGGAAGAGACACTTGTGTGACAGAGTTGTGGGAAGGAGTAACTAATAAAAATGTAAAAGAAAATGTTTTGAGAAGGATTGTCAATAATGGACTGCAGATGCACACCCACATCATTCCAAATGCCATCAGAGTAAAAGATAAATATGCCCATGATTTACCCTAGTGAGTGGAAATTAGGAAACAAGTCAGGTGTGTTTAGAGCAGGGGAAAAACACTGATGGAACCAAAGAAGACCAGCTCCACAAAGCAAAAAGGTTTTTGCTTTGTCTTCACTACTCAGTTAAATAATCTGTAATTGGTTTACAGAGCTGCTTGTTGTCTTTGACGATAGGCACATGGAGCATGTGTTGTGAATGACTCTGAGCTAATACCACACCCAATTTTAGCACAATATCTGTAAAATTCACTGAATTTTAGTGATTTTTGCATTTTCTAAGGTCCAATTGCTGTGGTGGCCATCTTGAAGTGGGTTGGCTCCAAAAATTAACTAGAAGCACTTAGAGAGCGCAACCCTCCACCAAGGTCATAGCGTCATAAAAAAAATAGTCAGATCTGGATTGTAATCCTGATCACTATCAAAATTTAATCAATTGTTTCTTGTGACATCCCAAACATTTCCTGAAAATTTCATCAAAATCAGTTCATAAGTTTTTAAGTAATCTTGCTAACAGACAAACAAACAAACCAACAAACCCTACCAAAAGCATAACCTCCTCGGCGGAGGTAATTAGTTGTAGAGGTGCAACCAATAGTTGGTTACTAAAAGTTTAATTAAAATTCATCCGATCAGATCAACAGAATTGACTCCAATTAGTTAATGGCAAAATTTTAAGCAAAGATGTTGCGCAATCTGTTGCCGCTCAGACTATGTGTTGGGGATAAGTTTCAGCTACCGCCACCCTGAGTTTTACCTCAATATCTGTAAAATTGACAGAGTTATAGCAATTTTTGTGTTTTTTAAGGTTAGTTAGCTGTGGTGGCCATCTTAGATCAGGTTGATCCAACGATTACTTCCTGCAAATTTCATTGAAATCCACCCAGTTGTTCATGAGATATTTTGGCAACAGTCATACACACACACACAGGGGCAAAAACATTATCGTCCACCTTCACCTTTTGGCAGAAGGCAATAAGAAATTTCCCCACACTCAAAGACAGAGGACAAACTGCAGTCCACAGTGTAAAAGTTTCAATTTGTGCACCATCTCAATGGTGTCAGCCCTTATCAGCAGTTGTCTTTTACATGATACATGTTTGTGTGTTATAGCTCAGTGAAGCAGTGTGTGATGTTCCCAATAAAGAGCAGTGACAATTAAACAGCCACTGACCCACTCTTTCCCTTCATTACCTCCCATCTCTTTGTGCTGTGTGTGTACTCAAGATGCTGACTTGATGTATGATGTACAAATACACAAAGTGCCCAGAACGGCAGACGTATTATCGTGGTGCCCACAGTGGGTTTCTCTTGACTGATCAGTGAGTATAGCTCACATGGTAAACACATCCTGCAGGTATAGAGCACCTGCCCATGGCACATTTTATTCCTGTAAACATATGTTCAAAAGATCATCTGACTGTGCCATCCGGTCTGTTTTACTGCATCTTTAATAAGTGCTGCCCTCTCCGATTTTCTTCCTTCTCTTTTGATTTCCTCCTCCCTCCTTTTTTTTTTTTTCCTCTCTCTCTGTTCCTGTATCAACTCTCAATGCCTCTCCAGCACACACAAGAACACAAATATTGCCTTTTTTTTCTTTTTTTTTTCCCCCTCTCCTGCACAAGGCCCACCGCACAGCCATTTGCATAACAATCTCCACTTGTTTTTCTGCTTAGATGGAATTCACAGCATGGTGCCGGAGCGACTGAGACAGGGGTCATTGCTATGTATATCAGAGAGAGATGGAGAGGGAGAAGTGCAGAGAGGGAGCGTTTACGGCAGGGAGGTGAGCTGGAGAGGAGAGGGAGGAGGGGTGCGCAGAAAAACACTTCTACAAAGGGACTCGTCGGCATGCAGGCTCTGATGGAGGGAGGTGGAAATCCAGGCTGGAAATGCAGACAGGATGCAGATAAAAGTGTCTGAGTGCACACCACGGTTCAGATGTAAAGCTACATTAAACGACAAGGAGGCAACAACTGTGGAAATCAGCAGCAACATTTTACAATCCAAGCCCATCTTTGTCATCTTGAGATCGGACATTGGGTTCATAAAAGCGTTCACGACGAGCTGAAAATAAAAACACTTTGGTTTTATAACACCTATTCCAATCCACGCTGAAGATGTTCTGCCATTTTCTTTTTATTTTGTTTCGTTTTCTGAGGGGTGGGGGGAGGGGGGTTCAAAATATTCTAAAGGTTTTTAACTAGTTGGACACAAAACTGACACACTGACGATGAGAAAGATTTTAGGTTTTACTCTAACAGGTGCTGATGGGGGGTAGAAAGGGAACGGCTTCGGCTGTCAGCTCAAAGGGATGCCTCCGTTAAAAGATACAGGAACGTTAACATACTCATCGCAAAGTCATGAAGCCCAAGCGAACAAACAAACAAAAAATCTGAAAGAAACCAACTCTTCACAAAATCTTTCTCACACTGATGTGTCCAAAAAGAAAAATAAATTGTAAACAAAATATGTGACCATATATCAACACGTTCCTGTAATCCCAATATCATGTTGAAGCTTCTGTAACAGAATATTGTGATCAAATGTAGCACTGAGATCTAACAGGACAAGGATGGACACAAGTCTACTGTCTGAGGACAGGAGACTATCATTAGTAACTTTCAACAGTGTTATTTCTGTGCTATGATGAGCTCTAAACCCTGACTGAAATTCCTCAAACTGATTATTTCTGTCCAAATGCTCACACAGTTGATTTGGAACTATTTTCTCAAGAATTTTTAAGGTGACTGTGAGACTGAATATACAGTACTGTAGGTCTATAATTGGTTAAGCTTGCCCAAATCAGAGGTTTAATTACAGCAGGCCTATTTGTACAAATGCTGCACACAACACACTAAATTGCCATCATTCATGACAGAATGAACAGTCTCGTGGACATCGCCGCACAGACTCCATGTTTGAAAAATGATCAGGAACACAGTTTGGGTTCAGATCAGCAACTGTTCGGTCTCGATCCCATTTGGCCTCTTCAGGTGGATTTTCAAAGTGCATTTCAACTCCACGCGCATTGTGACACACAGTGACAACATCAAATCCGGTCGAGTGCAATCAATACAGAGAGTCGCAGAGCGCTAAAGAGGGTGATATTTGGAGGGGGAACTTGCTGGAAACCTGCTGGAATTTAAATCAGGAGATTTCCGTGAAAGCAAACATACTGTAACTGGTGGCCTTTAATGTCAACTTAGACATAAAGGTGATTTATTTCTGGACACACAAATCTGGAGCCTAATAAGAGTTAATACGTTTGGTAGATTTATCAAGCTGGTATTACTATTTAACCTAAGCAAATATATCAATATATCTATACATAGATATATACTGTCAGTAGGATGTTTTTTGTCTTTGATTTTATTCCCATTTATGTTAAAAATAGATGAATAAGCTACAGTTATTAATTATTACCAGACAGAGTGGTGTTAATACTATGTGTGGACTGTATCCATTTGATATTTTTGAAATGAAAGCCCAATAACTGTGTGTGCTGACTAAAAATAAACTATAAAAAGAAAAAAAAAAATCTGTATGCAGTGTTGTTTACATGCGCATTCACCTCAGAGTCCACTTTAGAGACATTCATTGTGCTTAAAGTGACGTGTGCACACGTCCTTGCTGCAGTGTGAGTGTGACAGCCGGAGTCAGAAAACATGACAAACAAGCTCTCACACACACAGATTCAGACACGCACACAAACAAGTTACAAACAGATGCAGATGGTTGGAAATGATGTGTGAACACACACACACACACACACAGAGTGGTGGGAATCTCAACAGCAACACAAAGAAAACTGACAGAGGGATGACAGCAGACAGCACAAACAGCACAGTTTTATTCTTTATTTAATCAAGTTCTCACAAATAAACTCAAATGTTCATCAAATCAAGAGACAGACATTTGTACAAAAATGTCATTTCATTTAGGAAACAATTATTTCCCCAATTTATTCACATCAATGGTATTTTACTAATTAGCTGAGTTTTCAAGTGAGAAAAATGACATAAATGCTGTATATTGAAACTATACCCTGTTTGGGGTTCAGACACAGTTTTGAAAAACGGGGAACATGGTTTTGGAATTCTCCGGTTTCATTTAAGCACATTTTGCTAACAGCCACGACACAAACAAGCAGAGGAAGATACTCCATCAAACAAAGCATGAATGGCTGCTTCAGAAGAATATGAAGCTTCAAGACCTGTCTATTTGTTTCAATGCCATACTTACAGTATGGCAAGCAGTTTTGTCATATATTGAGACTTTTGTGTCCTTTTTGATAATAGTCAGTTTGCTAGACTAGCACTCACTCGCAGAGAAAATATGTGTTTTAATGTTTAACATTTTATTTAGTGATGCTCTGTATTGTCTTATTTTGCATCAGATCTACGTCAAAAACTCCTTAGGTTGTTGTTTTGTTTAATTGGTGTTTTCTTCACCCAAGAGAACGATTCTGTTCTGTCATTAACGTTTTAAATCAGAGAAATTGACCACTGGAGTGTTTTATGATAAGGTTTAACTAAAAGAAAAACATGAGAACTCATTATTTTTATATTTTATTTCATTTGCCCTTTAAAATGAGTCAAAACTCAATAAATTGTGTATATTTTCTCATTCACTCGTATTTTTAGTATTCTGCCATATAAAAACCCTTTTTAGGTGAAAAATGTGATTACATCCAAAATCATGGAATTTAGAAAAAATAAATAAAAGCAGAATTTGTGAAAAATTCGAATGAAATTTGGAGGATAAAAGACTTAAACGGAGTTTATAGGCTCCCACACTGATTTGATTTGATCTCACAAACACAATACATACTACACATAGAGACTACTACGGTTTGACTAAAACTGAACACAATAAACGCTCTGTGACCAAAAGTTCTTTCTCTCAAACACACTTTTAATTTCCTCTAAACCAATAACACTGAGCTCCACAGGCAAGATGTTGGAATCAGGAATTAATCGGACTGTTTGCTGCCCGTGTAGCATTAAATTGTTAACTAGGATTTCTTATAAGTAGATTTCATTAATTTCAGGGAAAAGCCTGTGTATTTTCTTATTAAGAGATGGTGGGGGCTCCTGCGTTTGAACAACAGGATCAGTGTAACATGCAGGGAGTGAAAAATATGCCTCTCTGTTTAGGCACTTTTATTTCTAAAGGGACTACACTTCACATCCAATAAGTTCTACTTTTCTGAGGAGTAGCACATGAGCAGCTGACCTTGGGATTAATATTTAATGTTAGTTTTTTTTTTTTTGTTGTTGTTGTTTTTTTTACAAATTGCTTGAAACTCCTTTGGTGCTGTAGTAAACCACAGTGGGAAGGAGGTCGAGAGGTTAACAGAGACAAACCAAAGGACTGCCAATCAGCTTGAGCTCAAGGCTGCTGCCCAAAAACACGAGGAGGTGTTGGACATTTATACCTGTGCTGCTAGGGAAGATTTAGTTTAGAATAAGAAAAATGTCATGGTCAAAAGATAATAATGAAAACACTTCAAATTTTTGGAAAGTACTACTGTTTCGAGGACAGACTGAACAGTTCTCATTAGTGAACTGTTTTTGTCAGAGAACAATTCTCCCTAGTTGAAGGGTTCTTCACCAATCTATACTTATTTTCAGTAGAACAGTTCTCCTCAGTGGAACAGTTCTTTTTAGTGAACAGTTCTCCTTGGTGAATAGTTCTCCTCAATAGAACAGTTCTCCTTAAGTAAACAGTTCCCATCAGTGGAACTGTTCTTGTCAGTGAACAGTTCTCTTTAGTAAAGAGTTCTCATCAGTGGAACAGTTCTCCTTAAGTGAAACAGTATGTGTCAGTGAACAATTCTCCTTTGGAGAATTGTCCTTGTAAGTTAACAGTTCTCTTGAGTGGAAACGTTTCTCCTTAGTGAACAGTTCTCATCAGTAGAACATTTGTTGTTAGTGAGCAGTTCTCTTATGTGGAACAGTTCTCCTTAACGGCTCTCATCAGTGGAATTTTCACTTGTCAGTGAACAGTTCTTCCTAGTGGAACAGTTCCTATCAGTGAAAAGTTCTTATTGAACAGTTCTTCCTAGTGGAACAGTTCCTATCAGTGAAAAGTTCTTATTGAACAGTTCTTCCTAGTGGAACAATTGTTCTAATCAGTTCATGTCAGTTTGTTCATATAGCTCCAATTCAAAACAGATGTCATCTCAGGGCTTGTCTAACAAACACCATTCAGTGAAAGTTATCTGTCTAAGGGAGCCAGAAGACTGTGTTCAATCTTCACTTCCTGAGCAGCACATTGGCGACAACGGAAAGGAACGTCTCCCTTCTCACTAAACAGTTCTCCTTAGTTACCCCTTCTCCACAGTGAACAGTTCCTCTCTGTGGAACAGTTCTTATCGGTGAACAGTTCTTATCAGTACAGACTAATAAGAAACAGTTGTCCAATGGACAACACTCAGTGTTGATTGCAAGTCATAACAGCACCACCAGGAGAACTTAGAGGAAGGATTTTAATGGTTGATGGAGAAGAACATTCAGAAACACACACACACACACACTTCCACGATTTTTTATGATTATTCTATCACAGCACACAGTTTGTTTAAGATCCCATTAGAATCAAAAGGGGGACAATCTTCTTAATGAAGTTTAATTTATTAAAACGCTACTAACATTAACAGGCAGGAGGGCTGCAGTACAAGAAGAGCGACATAGTCCTTTCCATTCAGCCAAATGCAAACATGAAACACACAGGGAGCATTTTAATCTACTCTATTAGGGAGATATCTGTTTCTACAGTTTGCATTTTTTTGCTCCTTGTGTTCCACTCCAGGTCTATAATGGTTACTTTTTGGAAAAAAGTTTTTGCCTAAAATAAGTCCAAGTGTAAAAATTTGTATAATCATTGACAATTCACGCTAAAACACAAGATCATTTAGGAACATACATACAAAAGTTTTTCTTCAAGTTAACTGAATAAATATACATTATCAATGTAAAACTTTGAATAATTTTGACCTGTTCAGCCGTAGAAAATGATCGAAACTACAAAAGTTTAAGAGCTTTGGAGTGCTTTTGGGTTAAGATAGTTACGAAAATGAGTGAGACCACCAGTGAACATTTTTCTTCCATGTCTCACTTTGTACTCACATTCAGCCCGCAATAACGCTCTTTCTGCTAAGTACTAAAGCTCCTTATGTGTATTGATGTTCACCATTGACAAGTCAATTCAATTTACCTTAGGAAAATGGCTAGTGTTTTTATTAGGCTAATTGGCGGACGCCCTGCGGGAGTTGTGGGATGAGTGAGATAAGAGATGAATTTAGAGCTCTCTTGTAATGGCGAAGAGGCTAAATACACTGAGTGAACAGCAATTTGTATGTACAAAAAAAATAAAGAAAACATTGATACGTATGATATAAAAAGGGAGTACTTTATTTGTGTAGTCATAAAAGTAAAAGGGTCATGGCACCTATTTAAAACAGTGTTACACATTAAAAAATGCTGGGTTATTTTAATAACTCAATTGCTGTTGGGTTGGTTTGACCTAATATTGGGTCAAACAGTTTGACCCTGTGGTTGGGTCAGACATTAGCTGTGTCATACTTTGCAGTCCGCCATTTTATGCCAGAAGTTGACCAACTTGCGCCTGACTGGATCTTTGCTTTGAGATGTAATAAGTAAAGCTAAGACAGAAAAACAACTTTTAAGAAGATGTTGACCTGGTTGGTTTTGTTAATACTATTAGTTTGCATTAGACAAGAAGTTTGGTTTCCTAAATTAACATTACTTGGTGCTAGCTAGCTGAGTCTAATAGAAGTTAATGCCAGCTAGTTAGCACTAACTCAAGTTGAAATTATCTGATAACCCAGTTTTTGGGTTGTTCTTTTTAACTCAGCTGTAGTTTAGTCGCTCTAATTCAACACATTTGTCATTTTAACCAAAGTTTTGGGTAGAAAACGTAACCCATTATACTGACAACCTAACCCTGCCGAGTTAAAACTACCCAAGATTGGCTCGGTCCAAATTTGACCCAGAGCTGAGTAACAAAATAGGTCGTTTTTAACCCAGCAGCTTTTAGTAAGTAGAGAGTGAGAGAGTCAGCATGTAAAAGTAACTATTTGATTTGGTTTTACTAGAGTACCATCTATCCATCCATTTTCTTTACCCGCTTCTTCCTTTCTGGGTCGCAGGAAGCTGGTGTATATCTCCAGCAATCACTGTACGAGAGGTGGGGGGACACCCTGGTCAGGTCACAAGTCCATCATAGGGACACATAGAGACAAATGAGAAAAAGCTTTCACACTCTCACTCACATCTAGGGACAAGTTAGGGTTACCAATTCACCTAACGTGCATGTTTTTGGTCTCTGGAAGGAAACTGGAGTATTTGGAGAAAACCCATGTGTGCATGTTGAGAACATGCAAACTCCACACAGAAAGGCTGGGAGACAAACCTGCGACCTTGTTGCTGTAAGGCAACATAACTAACCACTGCTCCACCATGACACCCATTAGAGTACCATTTTTGGTTGATATTTTGTTACATGGTATTTCATAATGTGCTGTTAAAGTGCTGATCTAATTTAATTAAAGTCACCAGCAGCTCTCAGGATGGCAGCAGCTTTTTTTTCCACTTTGGTCTAGAGTTAAAAAACATTAAAGGAACTGATATTCTGAAATATAAGACTGTACAGGTCTCTGGCCTGCAGTCACCACTTCTCTTAGAACAATAAGCGTGTCCCAAATAGGTTTTAATCTTATCACTTATCCCAGAGTGTACATCATGAAGGTTTAAATCCAATCAAATATTTTAATTGCTACATGTATTGTATAATGAATTAAACTGGTGTTGCTACCACAAGAAGAACATCAGTTGTTTTATGTAAAATAACTCCACAAATGTTGAATGAATTCAATTACATACACACTTCTTTTTACATAACTATAAACACTAATAAACCATTGGTTCCTTTATATTTTATGCAATTGCAAAACAGTATCTCCAACTAATATAATCCCTCAGGTATCTCTGGGTTTAACATCTGCCCATTTTCTTCATTAGCTTTTATTGAGTTTTTAATTTTAACTAAATGTGAAACACTGTCCTCCATGAACCGACTCTCTGGTTGAAAGTTAAGATAGCATCTCACTGGGCTGGGACTGTTGCTGACTAGTTGCCTAATAGCATTCACGAGGGGGTCTCCAAATGTCTTAAAATGTTCAAAGTGGGCAACGACACAACATATCCAGCCTAGAATACAGTTTAGGAAACCGTGCACACAAAGATAGCCATGGGTTTGAAAAACTGTCCGCTAAAAACACAGCGACACACATCACTGATTGTAAACAGTCAAACTTTTGCAAGAAAGTTTACCAATTTTCTCAAAATTTTGAGTTGCCAACTAGTCTTCGGCAATCACAGCCCAGGGAGATAGTACCTTTAACCCTCCTGAAGCCCTCATAACAGAAGTGAGGTAGAGAAGCTTTTGTAACTTTGGGTCCATTTGACCTGAATGCCACAGGAGGGTTAAGAGTTCTGCTCATGCAAGCTTCTTTATCTTGCCTGCATCAACCATGCTGAGGCTGCTGCTCTTGATCTGACCTACAAACCTTTTATCTAAAACAAACCCTAAAAAAACTCCCTCACAAAACTTTTAGATCAACGATGCATCTACTAAAATTATGAACATTGTAAACATCAACACATCAAATATCTCAAAGCCCTGCTATGCCCCAAAAAAACAACCATGTTCTACTAAAACTCTGAAATGGAAAATAAAAAGTGAAAACAATACAGTGCGCAGAGTTGGACGGGGAAAGTGAGTAGGTGCCTTCCCGAAGCACAGCTGACACACCTCTGCTGTGTGATGTTGTTTGTATTTTTCATTCTCAGATTCCATCGATGACAAACATGCACAAACAATGGTGCACTTTTGATCCGCTAGAGGCAGAAACACTCCAACTGTCAAACTCGCGCGCACTTGAACTAAAAGTGACACCCGTGACATGCATATGCACAGACATCGGGTTGGAAAAAAACATAACACCCAGCCTTATTAGTGTACAGTTTCGAAAGAAAGCCTTGAATCTGACATGCACAGTGTACAAACACCAACATGTCCCCTGCCGAGCTCGCAGATAGAGACGCAGAGGTGGGAGCTGTGGACAGGCGGCACACAGTTCCCTTGCCGAAAGCTGTATTGATTGGGATAAAGGTCTTTTGATGAGGCAGATTGCTCATCAGGCTGGAACGACATGCTTCTCTGATGCGATGCCTTTTCAGACCAGCCCAGGGGCCCATCGACCCAGGCATGGCCGTCCTATCTGTGTGTGTGTGTCTGTGTGCCTTTTGTGATCACGCTTAGGACGAGCCAGCATTGATCGGAGACGGGCCCATCTGGGTCACTCCGACCCCACAGAGACATGTCCTCAGTTGGGGGTAAGGACATGTCCGCTGGTGGTCGGTGAACTTCATGCTCCAGCCACGAAGCTCTTCAGACAAAATGTCAAACTATAATTGACAAAGCGAAGTAAAAAATACACTTAATTTGGAGCTAGGCATGGACTTTAGAGACACCAGATCACGTGGAAGGAAAACGCTCCATTTTGTTTACAGATGGGCTAAATACAAGACACCATGATTTACTGTCTCCTGACAAAAGTGGGAATAATCAATAAAAATAATCATTTAAAGACAGTGTTGTGTAGGTTCACCCCTCACTTTGACCATGTCAAAGTTCAACACTCAAAGATTAAAACTGAAACAATTCATGCTCGTAGTTGACCACTTAAAAACTCACCCTCCTAAAATGAACAGGAAGATAGTCCACTAAAAAAATGAAAGGTTAATTTCTGGTAAATTATGGCATACTGATTGCATTATTGTAGTATTTACTGAAGAAAAAAAAAAGAGATATTCATAATAGTAAAACTTACATTTTCAGATCTCCTAAGGCTGTTACAGGGAAAAGTAACTTTTGGATGTCCAAGAAAGTCTTACATGGTTGTTGTAACATTTAATGGCTGGACTTGATTTGTAATACAAAGCACACATCTGAGAATCCCACCTGGTATCAGTGTTTTCTTGGTAATCCTCTTTAGAGCTCTTAGAGCTCTTTAGACTTCAGCAGTGTTCTCTACATGGATTTGGTGGTGATTTGTTCGTCACTGTGGTGTTGACCTCTGCATCAGAGCAGGCAAAACAGTCCTAAATTCCTTTGCCAGTGAGAGGTTATAGCGTTCTAGCAGGTTTTTTAAGCTGTAATCTCTTTATGTTGCATTAAGTTACTTGATCACTGCTGATAAAGCCTGATAGACAAAACTAGTGGTAGATGCTCATCTTGTTCTGTCCTCTAAAGCACAAACACTATCCATCCATCCATACATCCATCCATTTTCTTTACCCGCTTTTCCATTCTGGGTTGCGGGGAGCCGGTGTCTATCTATGAAATTAAATTAAATGATCAGGGATGTAAAAAGTTAGCCCTTTGGAAAGACTCTGGGGTTTTCTGAAGACTGTTTGGCACTGGTTTTGTTGTAAATTTCACAAAATGTAATACAATATTTTTAATTTGTGTTTATTAGATATTTTAACATTTTTATTGTAAACACCAGGGAGGGCTTAGCCCTACTAGCCCACTTATACCAGTCGTCCCTGCACTTATCCATGGTCTGGTTGTAAAGGCAACAGGTCCAGAAGGTAAACCCAGTCATCCCTCTCCCCAGCTTCCCTCTCCAGCTCCTCCTGGGGGGATCGGCAAGTTTTGTGTTTGACCTGGGTACTCCTTCAAGAAGGGAATGTCTGAAAATTCTCTAAGGGGAGGCAACCAAGAGGCATCCTAATCAGATGGCCAAACCACCTCAGCTGCCTTTTTTCAGCACAAAGGAGCAGCGGCTCTACTTCGAGCCCACCCCAAATGACGGAGCTCCTCAATTATCTCTTAGGCTGAGCCCGGCCTTTTTACAAAGGGAAGCTAATTTTGACCGCTTGTATCTGGGATCTTGTTCTTATGGTTATGATTTGTACCTCAAGACCACAGGTGAGGGTTGACCAGTAAATCAAGAGCTTCCTCTCTTGGCTCAGCTCTATTTTTCACCACGCAACACCCTCTTTACTTTAGAAGAAGCCCCAATCCATCGATCCATCCTGCCATCCCTTCTGAACAACACTCTTGGATACTTGAACTCCTCTGCCTGAGACAAAGACTTGCATCCGACTTGGAGGGAATGTTCCTTTAGACTTAGAGGAGCTATTTTTACAGCAGATCTTGATGTGCAGCATTTATGCTTTCATTCTCCTCCCTCAACCCTGCAGGTAGGAGCAGACAGCCGACCTCCTGGAGTCTGGTTTTTCTATAAGTTTCCTTAAAAAAAAAAAAAAAAAAAAGTTTTTTCTTCCCACTGTCGCCAAGTGGTTGCACAGAGAAAATTGTTGAACTTCTTCAACTTGTATTTTGGCAGCATATGAAAGAATGAAGATGTATAAATTAATTTGAAACACTGTTTTTATTTACATACGGGAGAAATCATTTAAATTGTTTTTGTGTATTTTCCTATTCTAGCAGTTAATGTTGAAAAAGCTTCTTCTGTTTAGGTTTCACCGCTCCCCCTGTAGCCCCCAGGACAAGCTCTAGTCCTAAATTAACACACAACCTAAGGATTTACATAGTTTTCCCAGACAGGTACATATATATACTACACACAGAGAATTATAACATTAATCTTGAAGATTGCCTGAAGAACATTTTGCTCAACTTTTACAGCAATGGTACCAAGACTTGTTTGCAGAATAAAGATCACTATTCAACAGCTCCAGTTAGTTGGGGATAGAGCAAGCCCTGAAGAACTGTCCTTGAGCGAAACACTGGATTTTTTCTTATCAGTTTCACTCTTGGAATTTCAGCCATTTCGTGTCTCTTCTTCTAACTTGTCCTGTTTTGTTAAGGTCTTTTATTTCATCTGTCTTCTCTTGGCTGCCTCTTTTAAGGAACTTTATTTTTTTTAATAGTCTATCGCCCAGATTGAAAAACATTTAACAGTTATTTTTGTTTGTCTCACTCGGATTTTGTGTTCAGAATCTTTAACCTCCTAGGACCTGGCGTCCACAAATGTGGACATCACATTTTGCTTAGCATTCCTTGATTCACATCAGGTCCCAATCAGCCTAAATAGCAAAGAGAAATTAAAAATGCATGCAATTTAAGAGTTCAGGTCTTAGGAGGTTAAAGGAGGTGACGAGGGAGACGGTGGACTCTATCCAACCCACTGGCTCTGCTTTTTTAGCAACTCTGAGATGCCCTGCTTCTTAATAATTGATTAGAATTGATTTTAACCCGGCCCTGACCTGAGCAGGGATGGACAGGCAGGGCTGTCCATGCATGAAAATGTGTGTGTGTGAGTGGTTTGTAATACATTCACAGTAAACTCGGAAAAAGACGTGTGTGTGTGTCTGCACAACTCATGGCAGCAGAAAAAAAAGAGTTGATCTTTAAAAGCTCCTGACGTGTTCCTGGAATGAAATATTTAGGCCGACGAAGCCTTGACCTCCTGGTGCTTTTCAAAACTCCTGCTCCTGGCTCTCATTGATTTCCCGACAAAACACCAAGCACCATGACAAGAAAATACACTGTAGTTGGCCGCATGTACCCTCCGACACCCCAGCATCCTTTTTCACCTCCCTCTGATCACATGACCGACTTCGTTATCACTCGTCGCCAAAGGTGTGTTCATTTGTGTTATTTTATAAAAATATCTCGTGAACCAATGGATGGATTTTAATGAAACTCTAAAGAAGTAATCATTGACTATACATCTACAACTTATTGACTTTTGAAGTCATGCCAATTCAAGATGGCCGCCAACCTAAGCAACCTTAGGTAGCACAAAAATAGCTCTAAGACAATTTTACAAATATGGAGCTAAAACCTGATGTGTTAGTACCCGAGGCTCATCCCTAACTTATTCTCTGAGAGCCAACTGATCAAATCAGATCTGTTTTTTTTAAGCTTTGCCTCTGACTATTATAGGAAACTTTGTTAGCAAAATATCTGATGAACTACTGAACAGATTTTAACGAAACATTCAGAAAGCAATAATTAGATGTCCAACTACAACTGATTACCTTTTGGAGTCAACCCAACTCAAAACGACCACCACAGCCAACTAATCTTAGAAAATACAAAAATGCCTACAACGCAATCAGTTTTACAAATATTTAGCTACATTTTGGTGTGGTTATAGTTGAGACTAATTCACAACACATACTTTGAGAGCCACATATTGCATGACATCTTTGTTTAGAACTTTGGCATTAATTGTTGTTGGCATCAACCCTGTTTGTTTGTTAGCAAAATATCTCATGAACCACTGGTCTGGTTTTCGTGAAACCCTCAGAAAGTAATCATTTCATGTACATCTACAACTGACTAACTTCTAGAATCAAACCAAATTAAGATGGTTGCCACAGCTAACCAACCTTAGCTAATGCAAAAAAAGCTATATGTAAGTCAGATTTATTGATAATGAGCTAAAGTTTTCTGTGCTAGTAGCTGAAAGTCATCCTCATCACATACCATGACACTTACAGATCTTGCAATATTACATGAGATTGTACAGAAAGTCATATACAAGGTTTGACCAAAATGGCTATACATATGATTATAACTATTACATAAAAGGTATGCATTCTTTATAATGATGGGAAACAATCACCCATCTTTCTAGAACCAGATGAAGGACAGGTAGCAGTGTGACGGTTTCAGTATTCTTCAACCTGCAATGGATACAAAGACAGATAAGGGGTCAGTTTTTAATTTCCAGACTTCAGGTTTTAGATCTACGTGATAGTTGGTTAATCCTGTCGGTTCCATATTTGAGGTATTTTCTAGTTTGTTCTCATGCTTGTTACAATCTGGAAATTCCACCGTGCTGCAAACAGTGTTTTTGTAAAGAGCACTTTCTGCTCTGATGAGGAAACGTGGGCTAAACAGTCTAAACCTGAAATGTCAGGCCTTTCTTATAAAAACCTTTCCCTACTCCTAAATCAGCTGTTCCTAAAGATTTGCTGTGTTTTTTACCATGTAGCAGTGGAGCAGGTTTCAGCCACGGATAATTTCTTCCCAGCGGGGTATCTCTGTTAAAAGGGTCCAAATTACTGTAAATGTAGGACCACTTGCTTTCTCTAGACTCTTGCATGCATTTAAGTAAATATTAAACAAATACGTTTTAACAAATACGCTTAACCTGGTGATCCTCAGTTTGAAGTAAATGCCTTCTCCCCACGTCCTGTAAAATGTATTAATTCAAGAAGATAAAGTTTGTAAAATAAGTGTTATTTTACTACTTTTGTTTCCTTAATTAAGTACCCCACCAGTAACCTCTAAAAAAGTTCCCCAATAATGGAAGCAGGAAATTCGGTGAGTTTTTACAATCTAAAGCAAAAGTAGACCACTGAAAACAACCTATAATAAAAGCATATAGCAGTGAGGCACAATATTACTGCATTTGCATGAGATTACTATCATTTCATCGTCTAAACCAGGGGTGGGCAATCCTGGTCCTCGCCCCTTGCACAGTGACTGCTGGAGATAGGCACCGGCTCCCCGCAACCCGAAATGGAAAAAGCGGGTAAAGAAAATGGATGGATGGGCAATCCTGGTCCTCGAGGGCCATGATCCTGCATGTTTTACTTGTTTCTCTGCTCCAACACACCTGATTTGAATCAAGGGGTGATTAACAGGCTTCTGCAGAACATGAAGAGGTAATTTAACCACTGAATCAGGTGTGTTGGAGCAGGGAAAGAAGGAAAGCATGCAGGATAGTGGCACTCAAGGACCAGGATTGCCCGCCCCTGGTCTAAACACTTATTTAAACAAAAACAATTTAAAAGTCATCTCAAGATAGAGAAAAGAATCAAGTTCAGTTTGAGTCTGGTTACATAAAATCCAGTTTAATACAGTTAGAAATCCATTCGATACAGTCCAGTCCATACTGCTAACCAGTTTACCACTACACCATTGTGCAGACCAGTCTCATTTATTATGACAGTACCTAAGTAAACAAAATAAAAAGGAGTTCAAATCAACTCAATTATATTTCATCCATTAAGTCTTCAACTGCTTGTCCAACGTCTGGTCATAGAGGCTGAAAGTCCAGGAGAAGCCCAAACATTCCTCTACACAGCAACACTCTGTCTCCTTCTGAGGTATCCTGAGTCCCAGGCCAGAGAGGATATATAATGTCTTTAGTGGGTCTGCCCAGGAAGTGAGCTAATGTTAGCCTTTCACAAAACTTTTCTGTGAAAAGACCAGCCCGTCTCAAAGCTGTCTAAAAAAATGTGTGAAGCACAACGCAACTGCATTAATCTGGATAGAGTGGTACACAGTAAATGTGTGATGACTCCTACCTCATACCATTTTCAAAATACAACTAATGAACTCCGATTAGCGATCGTTTTGTTAACTAACAAAGTTGTTATGCGCCCTGCAGCCAGGTGGTTGCATAGACCATATGTCATCTTTGCATCACCTCCTTCAGCCGCAAAGATAGCTTACCTTTTCGCATGTCACCTCTCTTGGAGGCTTAAAGGCACAAAAGCAGGGAGTTGGCTTCAATCCCCCATGCCGCCTCGGTCCATTCAGAAATGGCACTGAGAAAGCATCATAGCCTACGTTCACACTGCAGGTCTTAACACTCAATTACGCTTTTTGCTTAAATCCAATTTTGTTGCGTGGTCGTTCAACGAGACCTCCATCAGACTCCAGTGGGAACAATCTTCAGTTCATGTGCAGAAGAAGATATGACGTCACACTCTGCACAATTTTACAGCAGTAAATATGGACGCTGCGAGTGTTAGCGTGTGCGTATTGATGCTGAAGTTGCTGTCCAATCAGGGCCAACTGTACATCCAAACGGTAAAAGATAAAAGAAGACAGAGAAGAAAAAAGCTCAAATGTTAACAATGACCTTTTTTTTTGGATCTGTGGCTGCTACTTCTGTGCAGAGGCAAGTGTGGATGGAGAGTCAGAGTCAAGAGTGGTGGGACTTTGACGTGCGGGACCTCCGTGCTTTTAACCAATAGAAAAGTCGGATGAAAAACGGCATGAACGTTCACACTGAGGTCGCTTTGAAAAACATCGGATATATATGTATCCGATTCAGTACCACATACTGAAAAGAACTGGGTCACATATGAAAACATCGGATTTGTCATGTTCACACTGCCATGAAAAAATCTGATAAGTGTCGCATAGGAGGCAAAAAAAATCAGAAAAAGTCACATTTGCCTGCAGTGGGAACGTAGCCTAAGTCCCAGCTTGAACTGCTTTGTGAAAGTGCCTAGGGACACCAAAAGCAAGGGTTTTTTTTAACAAAAACTAGCTTTAAAATATGTGAAAAACACTTGCCTTTCTCACAAAAAACTGTTTGCATGTGGACAAAAGTTGCAGCAGAAAACACCAAAACCCCAAGTTTTAGCAACACTGAACAACTACCAACTTTTCTTTTCTTTACTTGGTCTTTGCATCAGTTCCTCCCTCCCGCTCTCCATCTGTAACTCTGGGTCTCCTGCAGCTCACATTCCCCGGACTAATCTCCACCGGTTCAATGTTGTTCAATTAGATTCCAGTTGACATGCATTGGAAGTAGGCACTCCTCCTTGTAATTCAGCCCTCTTTATAGCCAATCTATTTTTTAATAAAGGTTCAGAGGAAAACATTAAAGTATTGATCTTTATTTATCGACCCCGGCCCAAAGCATAGTTAAAGCTGACACAAATCAATCAAAATAAATTTAAAATGATGATAGCACATATGAGGAGCTCGGCCGCCTGTTTCGGGGAGTAATTAGGGGGCTAGGCAGAGGGGAACCTAAGGCAATAAGAGTAACAGTAACATCCACACATACACATTCTCTGCAGCAGAACGAGCTGCAGAACTGTTTAACAGGGCTCAGATTAGAAATTTGTTTTGCATTAAATGAGACGACAAAGAAGCAAGGTTAATGAAAGGGCGCAGCACTTTGGGGCCGTGGTAATCCACTGAAACCCTCTCTTTGCTGAATGTAATGTGCAGCTCGTGCACACACAAACACACACACACACACACACAGACAACTCTCTGAGGCAGCCTTCGGGACATCCCCAGCTTAGCAAAAACAATGGGAATTAATTTTAAAAAGTGAGTGAGAAAAAGCTGGTTGGTAGTTATGAGCGAGACAGACTCCACCAAGCCCTAACGCACGAATCACTTCTAATCTGCCTGATGATGTCCACTGAGAGGACAGGTCAGAGAATGTGGAGTCCAGGTGCAACCAAGGGACTTGGACACAGCAGAGTATTTCAGGACAAACCACAGTCTTCTTTGTATTAAGGTTTGTTCCTTCAAATCGTGCAAATGAGGAAGGTGTGCCATGTAAAAGTCCAAACACAGGAGAGACTCGTGCACAAGCAGGCACACTGTTCAGCTGCAACAAACTAATACAGATTTCACATTTCAAAGTTTCAAAGTTTTATTGTCACATGCACAGCAGAAACACGTTTTCTTGTACAATGAAAATCTTAAGTTGCTATCTGCACGAATGCCAGGCAAAGGTTGTCAATGGCTTAAAAAAGTGTAGCAGAAAACTAACAGTCCATGTTAGGGGTGGGTGGGGTATTTGATGATGGAGGCAGTTCTCCTGTGGACTCTGCGGTTGTAGATGCTCTGCAGAGAGGGGAGCGGAGTCCTGATGATCCTCTCAGCTGTCTTTACTGCTCTCTGCAGGCGTTTGCGGTTCCTGGCAGTGGCACTGCTGTACCACACAGTGATGCAGCTGGTCAAGATGCTCTCAACAGCATGGCTGTAGAAATTTCTGAGGGCCTCAGCCAACATGCCAAATTTCTTGAGCCTTCTCAGAAAGTGCAGCCGCCGTTGAGCCCTCTTCAGCAGCTGTGTGGTGTCCACTGTCCAGGTGAGGTCCTCTCTGATGTGCACTCCCAGTTATTTGAAGGTGCTGACTCTCTCCACCGCAAGCTCTCAGATGAATAGTGGTTGATGATGACTGAAGCTCAGATAAAACGAAGCAAATTAAGTTTTCTGCTGTTTTGAATACTAAATATTGTGTGTTTAACATCCAAACATCCGGTACTTCGCTTCTGATATACTGAATACACACATGCACAGAATCACAAGTGTGACAACAGAAATGTCCTTGTCTAGTGATGCTTCTATCTGGATTGTCTAAAAGTATATTCATCCTGTTGCTAGCCCGTGCTTTGAATGAGTCATTTTCCCTGACAGACCCCGAGTCATCTACCTATTCCAACTCCTAACTCATCACATCACATACACACATGAGGCCTGGAGCCCGCTGGTTTAGGTTCTCATTAGGCTTCGCTTTATGCGTTAGCGGCTCCATTAAAAGTAACATAATGCTAGTAAGACATTACCCTGGAACGTAAAAATAATCAGCCATAAAATGTATTTTGTTTCAGATTTAAACCTCTAAATGAAAGGTTTTCCTAACAACTTTTTAACCCTTACATTTAACACATTCCTTCTTTTTGTTCTGTTTCAAGATTTGTCCTGAAGATGTGGCCTAGGCCTTGTAGTTGGGTGACTCTTTCCCACTTCTTCTCCCACCTTCCTGTTTTGTGGTGCTACTTGTTAATCAGTGAGAACTAGACAAATATATTTCTTATTGGCACAACCTGTGAGCTGGTTACTGCTGCCCTGTCTAGAACAGAGGCGTCCCATCCTGGTCCTCGAGGCCCATGATTCTAAACATTTTTAGATGTTTCTCTGCTTCAACACACCTGATTTGAATGTAGGGAGGTTGAAAAGGTGTCTGCTGAATTCGGGGATATGCTGAGGAGGCAGTTCCATTGAATCAGGTGTGTTGGACCAGTGGGAAAAAAAACTAAAGCATGCAGGATAGTAGTCCTCGATGACCAGGATTAGACACAGCTAGTCCATAAGCAGCTACAGTGTCATGGCAAAAAAAGATATAGGAGACAGGAGACAGAACATGTTGATTTATTACAAAAGAAATGTCAAGTGGAACGTCCCAGGGATGAGTCAGATCCAAGCAGTAGAATTCGTCTGATATTCAGAGGGTGCTCATTTGAACAAAGCTTATCAGTAAGACATAACGGCACCAATCTCGTCATAACCGGAAGGCTGTTTCACTTAGAGGGTGGCATAATCTAACATCGAACTGTGAACAGATATACTCGATACAGAGCAATTCTGTAACACCTAATAAGGACATCTCAGTGAACCTATTAGTATCTTATCAGCGAGTCTTATTTCTAACACACAGAGGGGTTTCCTGTGAGTTGAAACGTGACATTAAAGAGGTACCCATCCATCCATCCATCCGTCATCCATTTTCTTTACACAAGAATACTTTTGGAAATGACAAAAAGATGGCTTTGGAAAACCTCTGATTCCAAGTGGTCGCAGCCTAAATGTGTACAAAGGAAACTGCTACTGAACTTTGCAAACGCACCTTAGATTAAAATAAACAGTTCTGTCTTTAAAGTACAAACTCACCACTTTAATAGGTTATTTATAGTGCTGGTGATACAATCTAATTACTCAGTTTTATACTCTGAGAGTACCAGTTTGTCAAGTTTGATTTCTCTTTTTCAGGTGAACTGCTTTCGACTGTCACTGAGCACATTAACAGGAGAAACCTTTACTGTCTTTAAAGCCATCACCTCTCTAATTCACCTACAGACCGTCTTTGCCGCTCTGCAGTTAACGCACACACCCTGCGGCCCCAACACCTGAACTCCATTCATCTTACCGCTTTTAGTTCACATCCTCGTTTCTCCAGATCTCCCCATTCGCTGTGCTGCGGATCCACCGGCGAGCCAGCCATTTCAGTCTGGGTGAGATATTAATGAGTTTACAAGGACCTTCCCGGTCTAATTATGTCGAGCAACTGCTGTCTCTTACTGGGCCACGGCTCCCAGGGGGGAACACAAATCTACCAGGCAAGCAAAACTCACCTACTTTTGACAAAACACTCGACACGCGAGATTGCAAATAACGCCGGCAATCCTTCATTACCACCGCTGGAATCTTGCAGGTGAGATTAATATCGCCGCCCAGCATCGCCACCCCAAATTTAACCTGAAAAATACTCGACTTTGGCTTTAAGACAACGGCTATTAGTGTAGGGAGGGTTGCTGAAGCCCAGAGAGGAAGGAGCTCAGCATTCTTGAGGGAAGATTGTGCAAGAGACCTCTAAGCAGTGTAAGTACCATTAATGTGACCTTTTGTTTGGTCCTAACTTTTGAACATATTTATGAAAGTTTCGCCACCTTACTGACATTTGAACAGTGGTGGCGAAATTGGAAATTTAAACTCTAAAAGGATCACAGGAGACAACGTCGGCACTCACAGAAACGGAAAAATCCAAGCAAAGACCACTCATCTTTCATCTGCTGTGAAGTTTACACTTTTTTAGGCATTCTAAATTGTTTAACATTAAAAGTAGGTTGTGAGATAACTAAGATACTTGTCTTTTGAACAGAAATAAAACCATTTTTCACACTGAGCATGAAGGAACGGTTCTGCAATATTAAATTTAAACATTTTAGTGTTAACCCATATATATGATTAACTAACTATCACCCCAATACCAATTATTTATTCTCATTTTAGAACCATATACCAGACTCAGACAATTAAATACATACATATACTTGTACTACCATTTAGGTAAATAAATCAAGTATCAAGATTGCAACTTCAATGTAGGGTGGTTATAGTCAGCATCCTGCTTCTTTTTTTTTCAGGCTTATTCATGTCCTTATTTAAAATGTTATCAACTTTTGTTCTTCTGCTTTAGAGACTGCTGCTTCCCTTAGGTCCAGATGTGTACACAAAAGAAGCCTACACCCAGGATAAATGACATTTGTTCTGTTAATGGGAGAAGTTGATAGTAAAAAAGCAGATTGAAGTCATCACGGCCTACACTATTCACATATGAAACAACTCTTGGCACTAATGAGTAAAAACAATAAAAATGCACTGATCGGCTATTGTATTAATCTTATTACTTTAAACAAACATACGCCACAATTTCTTTTTAATTTAACATATTTTAAATAGCTTCACACCCATCACAACTGAGTCCTTAGGAGAGCCTTGCCAAAATGTTTTACAGATAATAAAAAATTATCTGTAAAACATTACAGATAAAACATTTATTATCTGTAAAATGTTTTTACAGATAATATCATAAAGATAAGAGGATCCATAGACCTGCCTTACCCTCCTAATCCTTACTTTGAGCCATATCCGGTAAATAATCTTCTTGTGTCTCAACTGGCATTGTTTCTGTTTTTTAACTCTGACAAGGAGGTTCTGTTTTCAGTAGCATCTGTTTGTTTGTTTGTCTGTCTGTGTACAAGACCACTCAAAAAATTGTAAATGGATTTTCATGAAATCTTCAGGAAACATCAAACATGGTCCAAGGAACAAGTGATTAAATTTTGGTCGTGATCTGGTCAAATGTCAAGGTCACAGGTGATCCTGTGCTCTGACTCTGAAACCGTGTAACGTAGGAATGTCAAACTGCCCAGCTGGACACTTCATGGGTCGAGGATGATGTCTATTGATTTCAAGGTCACGGGGTGAAAGGTCAAGGTCACAGGTAACCCTTTTGTTAAACTCTTCTCTACACTCCAGCTGGTGACTGCTTTGTTACTTCTGCCAAAGAGGTTCTGTTTTCGGTCATGCTTGTTTGTTTGATTGTCTGTTAGAAAGATTACATAAAAACTAATAATGAACAGATTTGGATGAAATTTTCAGGATTTGTTGGGGTTGTCGCAACAAAAACAACAATTGATTAAATTTTGATGGTGATCCAGATCATCATTCAGATTTTGTTTATTCACGTTATGGCCTTGGCGGAAGATTTGCACTCTCTGAGTGCTTGAACCTCCTTCCCTCCCCCCTAGGGGGCAAGCCAAACAGTTGGAGAACCACTAATAATGAAAACATACTGTGTGTCACTGACAGACCTTTTTTAAACTATTCTTCATGTTTGAACTCTGGGTAACAATCATTCCCATTTACATCAGTTCCAGTCCAGCTAAAGTTGTGAGGAACTGAGAAGTTTGAAGAGACAAAAAAACATGGAGCAGGTTCTACTACAGAGTGTGCCCGTTTCGAGTCAACCATCATTGAAATGCAACTCTGAGGCCCAAATGACATCACCTCTATACCTTATGCAAATCTCCTGTAAGATCCATTACACAGCAGGAGAGATAAGTGCGTCCAGAGCAGAGCAAGGCCCACTCACACTCACAGCTAACCTCTTGTACAATATATTTTCACACACACACACACACACACACACACACATGCACAGTGGGTAGCAAATTAGGTAGAAGTTTGCTCACTCATATATACACACACTTATCTCTCTGGCTTTAATACAGAAATAGGACACTTGACACAGCAGTGCTGGTAGTGACACTGTGCATTGTGGAAGTGATGAAGTATAATAACCTTTTAAATCTGCTTTACCAAAGAGAGACACACACAGAGAAAAAGAGATAAAGGTTAGCATTAAGCTGCCTCTGACTTTATTTGCACCTACAGGATTTATTTACATCCAGCATAAGCCAACCAAAAAAATTGAAGAATTGCTGTTTAGTGTAGACCTCATACTGTACTTTAAGTTTTTTTCTTTTGTCGGTGTAATGAGTAGATATTTTTTCTTGTACAGAGCTTTCAGAGTACACTCACTAACAAAAATGCGATGCAGCCGGATGAAGTGGGGAAAAATCAAATGTAAGGAGCTGCACTGTCTTGTAGAAAGATTGCACCGGAGTGCTGTCTCGGGAGGGGTAAGACACGTGGACGCAGGATGTCAGTGATGTGGCACTGTGCTGTCAGGGTCCCCTGAATCACTACCAGAGGTGAACTGAAGTCGTACCCTACAGCTTCCCACGCTAAGATGCCTGCAGTAACACCGGTGTGTCTCTCCACAACACTGGCAGGATTGGTCCTCTCCCCTCGACGATACCAATAAAAAGGTGGCAAAGACTCATCACTGAACATGATACGACACCACCCGTCATTAGTCCATGTCTCCCGGATACAGCACCACTCTAAACATAATCCTCTCCGCTTTGGTGTTAATGGAAGTCTATTGGACATATGGGATGGTAGTGTGGCTGATGCCAGTCATCAAGGCACAGTGTGGGATAAAGTTCAATACTTGTGTCCAGATGGCAGAAGCAGATATTGCGGGGTTCTGTATGGTTTGGTGCACAATACGACAATCCTTTGTTTGTGTTGTCCGTCTTGGACAATCAAAACCTTTACAACATGTAAAACTGGGGCACTGTGATGCCCGTATGTCTCACATGCAGAACGGCTGCACAATACAACTACCCAGCCATCTACAAACCCACAATGTGTATCAACCTCTATAAAGAGCTGGGAATGCAGTGTAATGTGTCGGGTATCCTTTCTGGTGCCTGTTCTTAAAATATCACCTACTTGCAAATCTAATCATTTACATACCCATCACTGGCCTGCATGTGGACAAGTTTATGGTCAAATCAGACCATTCCTTCTGGGTGTCTTACTTGTTAAAGAGTATATACTTTTAGAAAATGTTGAGGAGAATTTGCATAAAGGTATAAGCATCTCTTCAGCATCCACCTAACCTTGAAGGAAATGTCAAACCCATGACGTAGTCACTCAAGCAAGTCGGCGGGACTTTGATCAGGTTGATCAAACATACTTCAGTCTTTTGTTTTTGTTTTTTGTGTGTGCCCTTAAGGTGACAGTAATGTTGACATTATCACTACAATGCTACTGCCACATAGTGGCTTAACAGGAACATTCCAACACTTTTTTACATTTCTTAATTTTTAATAAAAAGAAAACAATCTTTAAAACACAAGAGTATTGTATTCATGGCCTTAGAAATGGATAAGCTCCAAATGACTGATAAAGACCAGGCCCATTTATCACCTGAAGGGTACAGTGTGGCTTGTTGAGTAGCCACCATGTTTGTGTAGGCTTCAGAGACAGCTAAAAAACTGTATAACATACAGCATGAAATTAAATTGATTTAAATAAATTGTAGTACCCTTGAAGAATTTGGTCAATATTGCTAACCTTGACACCAAACTAAATGCATCTTAGTATATGTAACATATTGAAGGAGTCTGTCCTCTTGGAACACAGGAAGTGCAAGCTGCAGAATTTCCTTCCAATGGAAAGATCAAAATTGACAAATTAAATTCAAATTCATCCTCGCACAAACTGAGTTTTGGTGAACAAAATAGAAGGTTTTTAAAAAAAACCTCTTTGCAAAGTGTTTTTGGTGGATCTTAAAATAAAACCATCATTGCCATCACTTTGTGCCCCAAGAACTAAAACAACAATGGACATATTTTTTACTCTTTTTATTCTACATGTGTTTCATTTTATTTTAATCATGTCACCATAAGGGTTTGATTGTTAATGACTGAAAGGAAACTATATCAAAGAAAAAAAAAACTAGTTTTGAAAAAATCTTTAGCCAGGCTAAGATCGTTCTTTCTCTGCATTTTGATTTATCAGTAATGTGGACCATCTCGCCACCTAGTGGCATGGAATGGGTATTTCAGATTTTTTGTTAAAATAATGTGAACAGATGTTTGTTTGTTTTTTCATAAATGGAGAAAAAAATGGCCCAACCCTCGTGAAGTCCTCAAAAGAGAGAGAGGTAGAGAAGCCCTTGTAACTTCAGGGTCAATTTGACCTGAAGGCCACGGGACGATTTAACATATCTGGACTACAGTAAGTACGACTAGCATGTGTGATTTTTTTTTAATGACATGGTGGAGGAAACTCTTCCTTGTCCTTCCTGCTGCAGTTCAAACAGGAAAATTTAACTTAGAAATATAATATTTAAAATTTAAATTAAAATGTGATGTAATTCTTATTTTCCCCCTT
>JAOXNZ010000105.1:8106040-8121914 GCA_028566095.1 Kryptolebias brasiliensis | reverse complement strand
CTCCCCCACAACCCCCCCCCCCCCCCCCCCCCCACACACACCCACACACATCAAGACACACTCATACAAGTACTTTCTTCCTATTCTTAGGATGATGTGGACGGGGGGAAAGATCCCGTTTGAACTTTAGGTGCCACCTTCTGTCTCTTGGGAAACCTTCCCTTCATCGTGGCAGGAGACCCCCTTGCCCCTCAGCCAATGGGATTACAGCTGGGAGGTGGCGACTACGCACCGTGACCCGTCCGTTTTTTTATGACTTCATTATTTTCCCTCCCTGCCATGCTCATTTTCATTTGCCAGAGCGGGGGCCATAATGAGTGTGCTATAAAAACGCTGCTTTACCGTTTGCATACTGTTCTCATTTGGTCCGGCCCTCAACCCTTCAGCTAGCATATGGCAGGTAATCAGGTCTGCAATCAGAGCTGCACGTTACACGGGGCCCCGCTCTCTGCGCAGGGGCCATTACCCATCTGTCTTGTCTCTCTCTCTCTCTCACACACACACCTACTTGTGTTTCTGTGCAACCCTGCAAACACACAGAAACTCCCAAACAGATACTCGATCACAATTCCATTTTCCTCCCAGATGTAAATGCTTACACACAGACACACACGCTCGCATAATGAACACACGACATGGAGCACGTATGCAGACGCACGCCACCATCTCACCTGCAGAAAATCTCCCATCTTAAGTTAATGATCTTCTCAGTGCAATGTGCGGCAGCCGTAAGTCTCCAGTTTTTTTTTTTCTTCCTCCTTCCTCATGTGTCATTAACAGCAGAAAGCCATGTGATTTCACAGCTTCAGAGCTGCACGTGGTGTGGTGTGGTGTCTCTGCTCCTATGTGGTTCTTACTTAACAAAACCCCCTTTGTCGAAATCGTACCGTACCTCCACGGAGCCTGGAATGATCATTTAACTCACGTCGAGACGCGTACATGTGGTTCCATCATTAAACGTGTAAAATCTGTAAAAATAATCTGCCCGAGACCACTAATGGTACGCATGACCCCCTAGAGGGTTTCACTTTTTCTACATCCTAAGATGTTTTGTTATTAATGACCTCATGAGACTTGAACCAGGTGTGCTTCTTTTTTTTTGGTCAAAAGGGCCATGCAAAAGTTTTGAACGAATCCTTATTTCTTCCATTTTTCGCTTCCAAGGAGTCAGACGCTCCTGTGATCTTTTCAAGTGATCCTGAGGGACAGGTGTCAGGACGTGCCTCGGCACGGTCTCAAAAACGTTGATGCAATTAGACAAATTAAGGATGACACATGTCAAACCTGAAAAAAATATAATAATAAAATAAATCAGCACCTGAAAGCCGTGTCCTAAGGCCCCCTTTCACACAAGATGACGAATCTGTGTGAAAGGTCTGTTTGACCTACGTGACCTGTTAAAATGTGGCTGGATCACAGATCACAACAAATTAGGAAACCGTCTATCGGTGTGAAGGCAATCGGGATGCTGCTGCTGCACTCTTAGTAGTTGTCAAACAGGCTTTTCCTGCTGTTTTCTGCATACCCAAGACGCTTGCCACACCCTGCTTCATACATTTCAAAGTAGCTTACCACCATCAGTGTGTGAATGGGTGGATGACTGATTGGAGAGTAAAGTGCTTTGAACTTGATATTTGGCTATACAAGTGCAGGCCATTTACTATTAGTTCCCACGATGATGCTCCCATGTACGCCTACAATGGAACCATTGCCTCCACCCTGGCACAACTATCTTGAACCACATCAGAATAGAGCTCCAGGCCAGAAGATCTTGCTACTCTAACTCTTTCCCCATGGTTGTTCTGTCTGTCTTAGGTTGTTTCTATGAACTTGCGGAACTCTGCGGAATTCTGAGCCACCAGTATCAGTTTCACCAATGACGCGGAGGAGGGAAACTACCATTCAGCAGCATGAGAGGACAGAGGAAGGGGTTTTCTGTGCAGAGCCTCAATAACATCCAGCCCTCCTTCCATCCTTGTCCAGCAGGTCTGACCATGATGGGAACAAATGCGTCTTGGGTTTGAAAACGCATGATGAGAGGATTGAGAGACCTTATTGATTGTAGCAAGCGAGGGGACAGGACATGTTATGTTAGACCATCACCAGCACTGCAATAACTTGGCTGGAGCTCTGCCAGTGGTGTGATGGGGTTAGCCTAAGTACTCATGCACACCAGTATCCACAGGCCCCACATTCTTGATACACTGCTACTACTGCAACCACGGCCCTCCATGCTCCACCCAGGACATTGATACGCTGCCATCACAATGATAAGCCCCAACAACCTCGCTACAGAGGTTTTGTACATCCTCAAAACCATCGTGAGCCTATCATGCTCTGCCATACATAATAAGGAGCCCACTGTGTTCCTAATATGCCCCTGAAGACCTCACCAAGACCCTGCAAAGACCATCCATGTTCTGTCAGTTTTTAACGCTGTATAGGGGTCATCATCCAGTGTGAAAGTGGCTTAAGACCAGACCTGACCCCAGGCCTGAGAGAAGGATCATCCTTTAGTTGATCATTGACTAAGTTGTCAGCACGGAGCTCTTTGGGAATCACCTTGCTAGAGCTAAAATCTTATTTTCTGTTTGTCAAACTGTGGTATTTTTGGTATTTTGTAATAGATTCAACTGAAAAAAGGGAGAACAAAGTGTGTCTTTGTGACAGGCTTCTGAAAAAAACAACTAAAAATCCAATTAAAAATTGGTTCTTCGCTAAGTTTTCTGTTTTGTGTTGACACAACACTGGTTCAACCCTTTCAGTTTAGAAGCCTTTTTTTGCACCGGTGAGTCAAAAGTTAGAGTTAGGTGGCCAAGCAAACGCGAGAAAAACACATTCCTATGAAAATGGTCCGGTACAAGGAACCTAACCTGAGCAAAAAACAAACAAATTCCAAAGTAAACGTTTGAAAGACCTTTAGAAAGTTTGAAGAACTATTGCTTAGGACCTTTATAAAAGATTACAGGAAAAGTCTGGGTCCTTGAAAGAAAGACGTAAAAAATTGAGGGGTGACTTGATCTTTTGTACAGCCTTACTCAACATATTCTAAAGCATATTTAGGTGGTTAGAATAACTGGGTTAGGAACATGTTTATATTTTACTATTATTCAAACTGGCACAACCAGGGACAACAACCAAGGGGTTTGCAGTTGGAGCTGTGTGTTGTGGGTCTTTCGGTTTAATGTTTGGGCTTCAAACATTCAGAGGTAGGAGTTGCAGTAGCCAAAACTCAGTCGACAGATCAGTCTACGTTCAAAGAGCATGTCATGGCAGACAGCGGTGGCAGGTAAGCAGCTTCTACTTTACCAAAGCAGATGCAGTTTTAATAGTGAATATAGTGGAAGAGCATTTCATTTGCTTGGCCAATAAATTTCTGTTTATGTATGGATCAATCACATCCCCTTACATCCCCTGAGAGTCCCAACTGAGCCGAGAAAAAGTCTACTCTAAAAAAAACCTAATTATAAGGGCTAGAACTGGCCACAGTGCTGTCAGTGTGAGAAACAATATCGAAGAAAAAGCAAATGGGTATATAGACTGTAAAGTGGTTCCTTGCTGTTCAAAAGCACCAGTTGATAAAGACTCAAGTGGGATGGACACTTTAGGCAAGAGCAGTCTTCAGATTTGTCTGGTAATTATTCGATTTTGCTTCGAGTGTTACCACCCACCGTCCCCCGATCTCGTTCTGCCGGTCCTGTACGATCATCCTCACCTACCAGCCGCCGCTATAAACAGAAGACCAGCTTGCAACGTTTTCATGTTTCTCACGCTCATTTTCTAATTAAATAATACAGCGCAGGTGTCAGCACATCGACAAACAGTTTGAAAGCAGCTCCTGTCAGCTCTCGCCTGTTTCGTGTTTTCGCAGAAAAAATTATGCGTCCGAGTGGTTGAAATAAAGTTTACTCAAAGTTTACTAAACTTTACTCACTTCAAGTTCTGCCTTCGAAAAAGCCTCTAACGAGACAAAGGCGTCAGGTACACAGACATAATCCTGCTAGTTAGGGATCTTTATATTACTTCACTTTCACTGGCCCAAACGGTCCAAAGCTAACCTCACCTGTAAGCATGGCTTCCACTTTATAATCCTTTGAAAATAAACTACGACGTCAGAAACAGACGTTTAGATTCTTTTTTCTTTCTCTATTTTAGGAGGGCGAGTAGGTGTTCTGTCAAAGAAACAACAAGAACAAAACACCCCTACCAGAAATGCACCATTAGCTACAACTTTGTGTCTCATTACTAGGTGCTGGTGTAAAAAGAAAATAAAAAACGACTGCAATGGTTGCGTTAATTCTTTACATTTGCCCATTTTAACTAGACTGTGAATGTTCTAAAACCACCGCCCGTCCCTATTACACGGAGCATATGCTGGACTCGCAGAAAAAAAACAAATCTGTGGTCAGATCTTTGTTGTTACGACCCTGTCAGGAAATTCTCCCTGATAGCAACCAGTTCCTAAATTGCTCTTCGTCAGTTCAAGGCGTTCTACATCCTTTTTCTGCGTTTGGCCCACCTTCAGCGGCTCAGACACACTAGCCACAGGAGCACATGGGAAGGCCAGTGTGATGCTGATGGACTTAATGTGACGGGACGCACCACCGGGCAACCCAGAGGTCATCATCGCGGGGAGAAGAGTGAAACTGAGACCCGTCTGTTTTCTTTGGCAGGCCAGAGAGTGAGACGTTTAAAGTCAGCAGAAAACGCAGCAAAAAGGCCAAGAGAATATAAAATTTAAAAATACTGTGCAGTGGTGTTGACGAGATGAACCCGTTTAGGCAACAGGAATAGAAACCATTCTTTCCAAATGCATTGAAGCTTCGAAATCAAAAGGCATCTGGTGGTGGGATATTCACCCCCTCTCTCTTCAAACCAAGCAGCAGCTCTGATTGGGACAGATGTCCAGATGTGTGCATCTGAGCCATCCATCCATCCATCCATCCATCCATTCATCCATCCATCCATCCATCCATCTATCCCGTGCAAACAGACGTCCTCTCTCCCCGTGCTCGGTTGTGTTTGTCGAGCTCTCGGGGCCCAAAGCCGTCATTGCCCTCCCGAAACGACAACTCGTTTTCCACCGGCCGTAATCCTTCTCGGCGTCCCGCGTGAAGCTCCAAAGCAAACAGGCCCCCTCCGCAGACAGCACACAGCAGCGAGGGGGCAGAGACGCGCTACTTCAAATTTGC
Source organism: Kryptolebias brasiliensis (assembly GCA_028566095.1). Taxonomy (NCBI): domain Eukaryota; kingdom Metazoa; phylum Chordata; class Actinopteri; order Cyprinodontiformes; family Rivulidae; genus Kryptolebias; species Kryptolebias brasiliensis. The sequence continues at coordinate 8,116,722 of JAOXNZ010000105.1, read as the reverse complement.
AAAAAGGAACTCTGAGCGCACAACGAGACCCCCGGAGCGAAGGTGATAAAGACCGGGAATGTCTGAAGTGATTTATTCCAAATCTCTGCAGTCTCTCCGGATATAGTTCATAGGAAAGTCTGTATATTCCACTTGGGTCACAGTGAAGATCAACACAGCTTAATCAAGTGGTTTTTTTTTTGTGTTTTTTTTTTGCTGTCTCTCATTTTGGTCAGGATTTTGTTATAATAAAGAAGATGGACGATAATGTATTTGCCCGTGTCTGTGTCAGTGTGTTCATGTGTCTGTCTGTTAGCAAAATATCTCATGAACCACTGCACAAATTTTAATGAAACTTTCAGGATATAATTTTTTCATGTACCTTTGCAACTGATTAGGTTTTGAAGCCAACTCAATTCAAGGCAGCTGCCACAACCTACTGACCATAGAAAACACTAAAATGGCTATAAGTCAGTCAATTTTACAAAGATTGTGTTAGAATTTGGCGTGATTGAAGCTGGGACTCATCCCCAACACATGTGGCAAGCGGTACACATTGCACAAGATCTTTTATTAAAACTTCAGCATTACCTGTTGGATGCAACCGTGTTTGTCTGTTAGCAAAATATCTTGTGACTCACTGGAGGGATTTTATTTAAACTTTCAGAAAGTCATCACTGGATGTACGTCTACAACTGATTCATTTTTGGAGTCAACCCAAATCAAGATGGCCGCTGCAGCTAATTAACATTAACGAACACAGAAATGGCTATAACTCGGTCAGTTTTACAAATACTGACCTAAAATTTGATGCGGTTGTAGCTGTGAGTATTTTACAACACATGTTCTGACTGAGATATCGCACAATAGTTATTCTGGTGAAAATTGTGGCATAAAAGGCGACGGTTTCAGTTTAATTTATTGAATCATTTTGTCCTTTGTGCAAGGTAAACAAAATAGTCATGCATTTATCTGAGTGCCTTTTCAAACCTTCAAGGACATTTTACAAAAACAAAGCAGGCAACTACAACAAAGTTCTGATTTCAATTTAATATTTTCGGTCCTAACAACATCTGCAAACTAAAAGATGCACTGTATAAAGTGGAGAGTAGCTTAGCTCCACATATAAAAAAATATTTAATTACAAAACTCTGTCACATACCTGCAGTGCAGAAGAAAAGACTGAATTAGACTCAGTAAACTGCACATTTTAGGATGGAAAAAATGTTATCAAATCAGTGTGTTCTGTCCAGTTTAAAACCACCATTATTAGCAGACATTGTCACTGCTTCTGTTTCAATGTGGAGAATCATGAATATGCGTAATATAGTAATATACGCAAGATGTGTTGTGGATGACTCTCAGCTACTACAACAACAAATTGTAGCTCAATATCTGTAAAACTGATTGACTTATAGCTATTTTTGTGTTTACAAAGCTTGAGCAGCTGCAACGTCTGTCTTTCATTAGATTCACTCCAGAAGTTAATCAGTTGTAGATGTACATCTTGTGATTTTTTTCTAAAAGTTTCATTAACATCCATCCAGTGGTTCATGAGATACTTTGCTAACAGACAAACAGGGTTGACTCCAACAGTTAATGCTAAAGTTTTAGGCAAATTTTTCATGCAAGGTGGTGTGCTCAACGTATGTGTTGGGAATCATGCTCATTTACAACCATACCAAATTTGAGCTCAATATCTGTAAAATTGACTGAAGTATAGTCATTTTTGTCTTTTCTAAGGTCAGTTTTCTGAGGAGGTCATCTTGAATCAGGTTGGCTCCAAAAGTTAATCAGTTGTAGAGGTATATCCAATGACACGTATCTGAAAATTTCAATAAAATCTGGTAAATGGTTCACAAGATATTTTGCTAACAGACAAAACAATTGACCCTAAATAGTTATTGGCAAAATTTTAAACAAACATATAGTACAATTTGTTAGTGCTCAAAATATGTAATGTGGATCAGTCTCAGCTTCTACCACACCAGATTTTTGGTCAAAATCTGTAAAACTGACATTTTGCTTTTTCACGCTCAGTTGGCTGTGGCAGCCATCTTGAATTGGATTGACTCCAAAAGTTAATCAGCTGTAGATGCCCATCCAATGATTACGTTCTGCGAGTTTCATAAAAATTCATCCAGCGGCTCATGAGCTATTTTGCTAACAGACAGACGCGGAACACACACACACATTAACATTATGGTCCGTCTTCCGCCTTTCGGCACAGAGACAAACGGAGCCCGGTTGTCTTCCGCCAGCCAGCCATCCATCCCTTAGCCTCAGCCACATCACATGTGACTGCTTTAATCGCAGGCCAATCACTGCCGGGTCACCATTAATAAAAGCCACAACCGCCACAAATAAACAAGTCCAAATTGCCGCCTTAATCGAATGACGCGAACGTTCGGCGAGTTACAAAAGTTCACCGCCGCCACTGACAATTTCCTAATTGTATTCACTCATTCATGGCAATTTTATTAACATGGAGCGGATGTCTCCTGCCCTTCCACTGTCACAGCACCAGGGATCTAATTTCATTATTTTCCACAAGATTTGCTTGACTACTGCCGCCATGCTAGTGGTGCGCCGCGGCCAGATGTTTATGCTATTTAAATGAGGAAGCAAAGCCTGTTGGGTAAACATAATTAAAGAAAGTTGTAGCTTTCTGGGATTTTTTTTTTTTTTTTGTTCAACTTCTTCTCTTTCTTGGCCTCTCTCTGTCTCCCTGCCTCTCCTCCTACATCCTTCTTCGTTTCCTAACTTTACTTCATTAGACAAATTCCGATTAACATCGGAGCTGCAGAGCAGGGTCGGCGGAGGCAGAGGAGTGTGTCGCAGTGGACAGCGCGCGCACACACACACACACACATACAGTGGGCACAGATGCTTTAGACTACGCTGGTGTAAATATGCAGATTTTAGCCTAAACATCAGCAAACTGGAGAAAAATACATCTGTTTTTATGTTTTTTTTCCCCCAGTTGTTAAAAAGGCAAATGCAGGGCAAAAATGTTGCGTGTATGAGGGTGGGTGTGTGTGTGTGCTGCTAAAATATGCTGAGTGACTGCCATTTTTGTGTTTCCTGAAGTCAGTTAGCTGTGGCAGCCATCTTGACTTGGCTTTAATCCAAAAGTCAATCAGTTGTAGATGTATGTCCAGTGGTTTAGTATTATTTCATTCAGTGGTTCATGGGATATTTTGCTAACTCCAACTGTTAAAGACAAATTGAACACAGGTTTCATGCTATCAGTTAGCATGTATCAGTCTCAGCTACTAACGCGCCAAATTTCAGCTCAAAATCTGCTAAAGTAACAGAACTGATGAGGTTGGATGTCAGCTAATGTGGCGTTCTTTCACAGCAGAATGCTGCTTTTAAGAAAGAGTTGTTTTATAAGCCTGAAAATAGTGTTTTGGTTTAAAAATAGCCTTGTTAAGCTAGCCATTAGCCTAGCCTGGAGGACTGGACTATTCTTTTAAATTGCGCCTGGTGAAAAGAGTTTCTATTTGTGTGTGTGTTGATAAAATATGCTTAGTCACATCCATTTTTGTGTTTCCTGAGGTCAGTTAGTTGTGGCAGCCATCTTGAATTGGGTATAATCCAAAAGGTAATCAGTTTTAGATGTATGTCCAGTGGTTTAGTGTTGTTTCCGTCAATGGTTCATGAGATATTTTGCTAACTAACAGAGTTAATTCCAATTGTTAATGAGAAATTGAACACATGTCTCATGCTATCAGCTAGAGTAAAGCCTTCTGGACTCTTCACTATTCCTTGTGTGTGTGTGTTTGTTGAATCATTCACGCGTCTTTCCTACCTGTGCAGCAGATGAATCCAAGCGCTGTTGACCTGTGATCTCCTCGGAGTGTGTGTTTATTAAAACCACGAGCCGGCGCAGTCCAATCGCGGTCCACGTCGGCTGCATGCTAAATAAGAGTCAGAGCAGCAGAGAAAGGAGAGGACGGAGGCAAATTAAATCAGTCCTGTCACCGTGCTAATAGGGCAGAATCACTCTGTGTAATAACACGAGCTGAAGATAAAGAAAACACACACACACGCACAACAATCTATTAGGGCCGATATTACAGAGAGTGTGTGTTACAGGAGGTCACTGACGGAGTGTGTAAACTGAAGGGGAGCGTTTCCATGTTGGCATCGTTAACGCGCAGCCGTTGCACCTCAGATGAGCTCTTCGCACAGTCTGCTGAGTCACACAATTCAGATTATAGAGCAGATCTGAGGAGAATAAACTAACTATAAAATTAGAGAATAAAAAAGAATACTTTTTTAGTGCACGAGATGCTCAAAAACTCAAATGGAATATAATCCAAGCACCTTTTTGTTCCCTATTTATTTGTCCCCCACCAGTGAGAGGTGAAAGGTGGGCGATCATGCTTTTGCCCGTGTGTGTGTGTGTTGCCACACGTCTGTTCACACAATGTCTCCCGAACCACTGGACAAATTTGACTGTAACTTTCAGAAAGTAACCATCATACCAGAGCCAACCCAACTGAAGATGGCCGCCACAGCCAATTGACCTTAGCGAACACAAAAATGTCTATATTTCAGTCAGTTTTACAGACACTGAGCTAAGATTTGATGTGACTGTAGTCGAGTCATTCAAAACACTAACTCCAAGTGCTACTCATTGCTGAAAATCTATGCTTAAAACTTTAGCACCAGCTATTAGCATCAACAGTGTCTTCCTGTTAGCAAAATTTCTCATAAACCTATTCATTTCAATGATGGATTAAGTAATGGATTAATATACATCTACAAGCAATAAACTTTTGGAGTCAACCCAATTCAAGGTGGCTGCCACGGTTAATCAACTTAAGCCAACTCAAAAATGGCTATAACTCAATGAAATTTACAGATACTGAGCTCAAGTTTGCTGTGGTAGTAGCTGAGAGTCATCCTCAACACATATTTTGAGCTAACATTAGGTTTACTAGGTTTGACCCAAAAAGCTATAATGTCCCATCTAGTTTAAAATTCTGGCATAAAAAGTTTAACCAAATCACTCAAAGAAAATAAATACTATTCTGCACCACTAGGTGGAGAGAATGTCCACAGTAACAACATGATTAACAACATAAAAAAAATACGGAGAACGAGCACTCTTAGCATGGCTAAAAATTATTGTCAAGCAAACAAAAAAAAGCTCTTTTCTTTTTGAAACAATTTCCTCTCAGCTATATATTATTTCAGCAGGTTTAATGGCACCAGGATCAGGATCAAGTGAGGAAAACAGTTCCATTATTGAGTAACAGTGGTAATAATACCACACTGCTTTGTAACCATTTCTGAAAAGCGCCATATCTCCATTAAAATGTCCCTATTTCTCACCAACAACAGAGTTTGTGTGTGAACAAGAAATGCAAAGAGCCGAAAAGTTCCATTTTTTAAAAATATCTGTAGTGTGGACAAGGCCTGAGAGTTGCAGGAAGAAAAAACAAACAAAGAAAAAGTTTTGTCACTTTTTAGTTCAGAGTAGAATCAGACTTTTTTATCTTCTTTAAATTTCAACTTGAATTGATGCTAATTTACTGCATTTCTGTCCCCATCCACACTACTACTTATATTTTTTATAACCATCACAAAACATAATTTATAGTTTATTTTGACAACAAACTTACAGATTTATTTATCACTGATTACTTTGTGTCAAAGTTTATTTAGGACATTTATTTTTAGGTTGTTTCAAGTGTAATAATGGCTCAAAAGAACACCTTTTTGTGTCCTCAGTCAAAACGGACCATTATGATTTTATTAATGTATGAAAAAAATCTATATCCGTTATGTACTCTGTTCCACACCGGTTGGCTCTTGGTATTCATGTATTTGAGTAAATGTAAATACAAATGTATTTGAGAGTGTGGAAAAGGAATTTTGTCCATCTGCTGAAGTCAATTTACGATCTGTATGTCTCGTACGGTTTTTTTGACCATTTGCAGCTAAATGAACTCCTACAGATTTACAAGTATCTGTTTCAAACTTGGCCAATATATTACTAATCCATGAGGGATTAAACATTATCAAAACCTAGATTTTTTGTCACAATTTGTGGGCGGGGCCACACAGCAAACTTTGGTGTTTTTCTATGAAACACGGATGTACAACGAAATTGTTATAACTCCAACAAAAGAATGTCTGCTCTGCACCAGTGTTCCAATGTTGGGTCTTAGTTTGGTCGTCAAGACATGTCAACATTCTACCATTGTTTTAGCCCCGCCCATGGGTGCCACTCTCTGGCCTGCTTTACCATATCAGCTTAAACCTGTGTTTAAGGTAACAGACGACACGTGGAGGTTGCACGGGACTAAAAAGTGTTACTTATTGCTAGAGGCCGTGGTCATGGCAGCGGTGCAAATTTCCATATCTCCTCATTTCTTCTGATCAGTAGTTTCTGACACTTTGTGTAACAAAGTTAAACAGAGCACCTAAAATCAAATGAGAATGACCAACATTTATTTTCGCTGTTCACATGACTTGTGTGAACGAAGTCGTGAAATTTCATCTCAATCTGATCAAAGGAAAAAATGCTTTGCTTGGCGAAAACGCAATAATATATGGAGCTTTTTAGAACAATGATGTGAGCCGGGGATCGGCCTTTGCCTCCAGTGAAGGGGTTTAAGAATCTCTTCAGTGATGGGAGGATGGAGTGGGAAATGGATCGACGGAATAGCGCCTAGTCTGTAGTAATGAGGGCATTGCTTCAGTGCGTCGTCGTGAAGAGTTTTGATTTACTGGTCCGTTTACAATCCAGCTATCAACTATAGTCATGAGGTTTGGATTATGACCAAAAGAAAAAGATCCCAGCAACAAGCGGCTGAAATGAGCTTTCTTCATAGGGTGTCCAGGCTCAGCCTTAGAAATAAGTTGAGGAGCTCCGTCAACCATTGAAAGCTTTGAGTAGAGCTGCTGCTCCTCTGCATCAAAAGGAGCCAGTGAAGGTGTTTCGGGCTTGATGCTGGAGGGATTATGTATCCTCTATGACATGGGAACACTTTGGGAACCTCCAGGAAAATCTGGAGGCTGGAGAGACCCAACCACGAATAAACGGCAGAAAACACAGATAGGTGGATAATGAGGGATTTTTTTTAATATTTTAAGTGCATTTAATATAGCCTAGCCTTTTACATTGAGAGACAAGTTGGACGAGATGGATGTAGATCCCACTACCTGACAGAACAACCTCAGTTTGTAAGGTTTGGAGGAGAAGCATAGGGGGACTGTTTTAGAAAGAAAAGATAGACAATTTAAGAGTGCTCCAGTACTGTAATCTTAGTGCATTTTGACAAAAGCATGCTATAGACAATTTATCGATTTAAGAGTGACCAAAAGGAAAAAAAAAAAGGGATACAACAGGTCTCCTTTAATTTAAAAAACGTACAACCAAACTCCTAGCAGCAGGTGTCAGAAAACCTGAGAGCATTTAGAGCTGGGATGTATTCGGCGATAATCTCACTTTGCAGAGTGGGGGGGGTGGGGGGGGGATGTCTCTTTCATAAAAGCCTTCAGAAGCAGAAACATTCATTTACTCCAATTGATCGAAAAAACGCCTCGTTCCGTGCATGCATTACCACCGGTTTGATGGCTGAAATCTGCTCTGGGTGCTCCAGCCACACGAGCACTTTTTAAGCATGCAGCATGTGGCACATTCGATACCCTTTAGTGCACACGAAGTGAGTAGCTGTCAAAAATACAACAGGCATCTCAAGTAATTATGCAGATTTATGCAAAACATTAACAAGAAGAATTAAAGGCACAAATGAGGTGGCTACACTTGAATTGTTAAGATTATGAATAATTACCATGAATCTTTTTGCTCTTAATATAACTTGTTTTTGATAAACAAAACCTTAATTATCGGAATACTTTGGAGGATTCCAGTGACCTTCATTAATCTTAGACAACAAGTCTCCACTGAGACTTGAGATGAGGCCTTCACTAACACACACACACACACACACACACCATGGAGTTAACCTACACACACACACACGTGTTAACTAGCCACTTCAGCCCGGAAGCTAGCAGACAGGCAGGTACGTCTTCTAGTTAAGCCAAGAGAGCTCCTCACGCTCCCTGGTGTGTCCAGGTACGGTGAGCCAAGGAGGACACACACACACAGAGGCAAACAGCAGGTGACTCTCCTGAGAATTGGCAGCACCAGGTCCTTCACTAATTACAATTACATCTCCCTTCCCTCCAACTTTGGACATGAATATTCCAGCGGAATTGCATTGGACACGCTTGCTCAATATGTCCCGTAATTAAAAGCATGATGCGCAAGATGAAAATACGAGAAAGGTGCTCAAACTGCTCCCAGCTCCCGGTGGAGCCGCGGGAGAATAAACGCTTAAAAACACTTTGCGGGTGTTTAATCCTAGCTCGAACACGGTCCCTGCTTCCCTGCATTGGAGAGAATTTTACCTGAAGGTGAAATTAACTCCCTAAAACGCTAACTTTAAGGGAAGCTCTTCGTGTCATCTCATGCAAATAAAATCCATATTTAATATTACCTGACTGAGCTTGATTATGTCTGTTTAGTATAGTAAATAATGGATCTGCATGATGCTTCGACGGTGAGGCCTGGTCCCCTGGGGGGCCATGCACACAGGGGGTCCTGCCAATCAAATCACTGATGACTGCTTCTGCTAAGCTGTCATCTTCTTTCTGTTTGTTCCTGCCATCTTAGTTAGGCCATATGTGTCTCGCCAAAGGCAAAAGGGCAATGATGTTTTTGCCCACGTATGTTCTTGTTTGTCAGCAAAATATCTGAAGAACCAGACACTGACCTAAAATTTGGTGTGGTAGTAGCCAAGACTGATTCCCAACACATTCTGAGCACTGATTGTACAAGATCATTGTTAAGAATTTGCCATAACCAATGTCCAGTTAATGTTGTCTATCTGTTAGCATAATATCTCATGAACCCCTGGATTTTGATTAAACTTTCCGGAGAAAATCAACAGGCGTACATCTAGAGCTGATAAACTTTTGGAGCCAACCCCATTCAAGATGGCACCACTGCTGACTAACCTTAGAAAACACAAAAAATGACTATAACTCAGTCAGTTTTATAGATACAGCACGACAGCCTGATGTGGTAGAAGCTGAGCATCATCCTAAACACATATTCTAACCGTTACAAAATGTGCAACATCTTTGCCTAAAATATTGGCATTAACTGTTAGGAGTCAGTCCAACGGAAGATGGCTGCCACAGCCAACTGACCTGAACCAACACAGAAATGACTGGAACTCTGTTTCTTACACACAGACACTTTATGTGTTAACACATCTCGCGAGAGCCTGTAATATATTGCACGTTGTTGAGCATAACGCCATTTACAAGGCTTGACCAAAAATGGCTACAGCTTTGTTCCGTCTCATCATAAAATGATCTTAGTTTAAAACTCGAGCATGAAAGGCGGCGGGTGATATGCGTTCCTTAAGGGAATGCTCACCCTTTAAGTTTCAAAGAGAGTCGTCCTCCTTTCTTCTCCCATCCCCACGAGTCTCCTATAGAAACATAAAGGCGAACGCACTTGATGGTCAAGAATATCGAAGTCTGAGTACTACAAAGCAAAAAAAAATAACTCTTCAAAGTAGTAATTCATCTTGGGGATGTTTTTCTAATTGTGTCAAGAGTTTTGAAGTTCATTTTAGGCCTACTTAAATAAATAAAAGCCTAGCATTCCCTAGCATGAAGGAATGCACATCGCTGCCACCTTTCATGCCGGAGTTTACGACTAGGATCATCTTATGTTGAGAGATGACAGAGTCCTTACCATTTCGGTCAAACCTTGAACATAATATGTGCAATCCCGTGTAATATTGGAGCACGCGTTGTGAATGACTCTCAGCTACAAACACATGAAATTTAAACTCAATATCTGTACAGTTGACTCAGTTAGAGCCACTCTTGTGTTTTCTATGGCCAGTTGGCTGTGGTTGACATCTTGAATGAGGTAGGCCCCAAAAAAAACTTTTTAACTTCATAAACTTTCAATAAATGCAGAGTGTTAGGGATAAAAAATAAAAAAAACAACAAAAAAGTCGCTATCATTGTTGGGCTGGGACTTCTTTTTGACAAATCCAGTCTTCATGTAATTTTTCTGTAGGGATAGTTCTGTTAAAAACTATGATTATCAATATCCAAGATGATGCCGTTTTTTGCCATTTTTACTAACAGCATTCTCGATGCAGATTTTTAAATGTATGGAAACAATTTGTATGTTTGAAAAAAAAAAAATCCATTCCCCAATGTGTTTCCATGGACTGAGTCAGTGTTTTTCTTTTGGACCTCTGATGAGCTGACTTATGTGACTGCTCTGCTGGCCCAAACAACAGCAACTCAAACAGTAATTCAGGCCTGTTCTATTGATCAGAAAAAGAAGTAAAAAAAACACTGTATCCTTCTTTCTGACGAGAACAAAACAAGCCAATATGGCTTTCGAATGCTTTACTGCCCTCTAGAAAACATCGATGAAGCAACATCGGCCCAGTCGACAGAAAAAGAGCAAAGGAGGACGGGCAGAAAAAAAGGAAAGTCAACTGTTAAAGCTGTTAGTCAACAGAGCCAGATTTACAGATTTCATTTCTAAGTTTTCGTCTGTGGATCGATGGGAGACAGTTCATTTTCTCTGACATCAATACATCAGAGCCCAGTACAGTTCACGGGGGGGGGGGGGGGGG
>JAOXNZ010000105.1:7948766-7958995 GCA_028566095.1 Kryptolebias brasiliensis | reverse complement strand
ACAATTTTTTCACAATTATTGGGTGATTTAAAACTCAAAATGGATTGTCTTTCTTATTGCTCAGCCCATTTAAAGCAAATCAATTCCTGACCTCACAGAATCTTACATACTAACAAATATTCGCAATGTTAGGTCCTGACTCTATTTGTCAATCATCTGGCTTTTCATAAAGGTGTATAGTTGGAGTAAAAACTGTTTTTAAGGTCCCTGCATAAGTGTTGCATATTGTCTCAACATCTCTTCTTTTCAAAGTTTATTGTTAATGAAATGCTGCACAACACTGTACATAAAACTGAACTGCAAAGTAAATCTGCATGACTAGTTAAAAGTTGATTATTGTTGTTGCATGTTCTCCTACTGCCACCTATCAGCAGCAAGTACCAATGCTGAAGATTAGTCAGTGGGCAGACAACAACGGAATAAAGAGCCATGCAAAGAACGTGGTTCCACCTGTTTTACTGTGGTACACCGAAGTATAAGTTGAGTAATACTCGGTGAAGGGACCAATAAACAAAGTGGTGACAAAGATTAACATCAAAGGTGTGTGATGTTCATTGTGCTACATTGTGTTTTATAGGAGCGGGGGAAGTTAGCAGGTGGTTAACTCGCTTGACATGTGATCGTGAGTTGGTGTGGTCACCGCGAGTACAGTAAGAAAACTGTTCTGCATAAATAGTCAGCTGACTCTAGGTACATAACACATCAGCTCACTGGCAGGAAAAGAGCCTGGGCTTGCGTGTGATATACTAGATATAGTTGGGCTCACCTCTGCATATCCATGGCTCCGGAAGAGGGCCTGGACCCGCCTCGTTTGGACGCGTTCAGGGAGAGAGGCGTGAAGCCTCGACGGAGATACTTTCGAACCGTCTTCGAGCTGGAGGAAGGAAGGTTTTAACCGGTGTTCGTGCTTATGCACTGAGCAGGATTCAGATTACATTCCTGGAGTTTCTGGATGATGTTCTGGAAAGGGTGTCATGTGGGGATCTCTTCAGTTTCCATATGGGCAGCAATGCCTTCTCTCTGAGTCTAAACATCTCTGATCTCTTTTTTTTCTACAAAAACATTGTAACCATTGACAATAGTTTGTATTTTTCTTCTAACTGGTTTTTACTTGGTTGTGCATATTTTAGCAATGTGTGTTTACTTTGGACTTTACTGACTTACCTGTTAAATTAATGGTTATTTATTATTCTTATAAATAACCATTAGTTTAACAGGTAAGTCAGTTCAGAACCATATATTTCCAATGACAACCTGGTCAGGAGGCAGCAACAGAAGTCCACAAACAGCAGTGACAAAAGCAGAAGATACAAAATCAGCATTTTTCAGACTACTGAAAAAAAAAAATTATTTTAAAAGGATTGTGAACAATAAGAACAGTGACAAGCTTTTTAGAAGTAAAAACAAGTACAGAGACCAAGTGAACGCGTGACTTCTTTTTAAAGACAGAAAATGACTGAGCTGATCTTTATCTGTTTTCAGAGATTACTGACCTTTGAACAGTAAAACTTTGGTCAACTTCTGACAAACAGATTTTTTTTAAGATGAGGAGTGTAATCTGACTACATGTTTCTGTCTGATGGTGGAGGAACTGTTAACAAAGAGTTTGAGGATATTCTCAGCTTAAAATGTGTTGTTTCTTTCTTTTTAATTAGCCTCCATGGCAAGGAAAAGGACTTATAGTTGGAACTGAAACACACCAGTGTTGTGCTGAATGACAGATTCATTGAACTCTTTCTGAGGAAAGAAAGGAGGAGGGATTTTGTCTTTAAAAATCAGCAGGTTTGGTCAGTAAAATGCATTTTATTTTTCTTAAAAAACAATATGGTAAACCCTGGCTAATTCGGCCCTGCTTTTTGTGCTGAATTTGTAACGTTTCAGCTAAAAATATCTTAGGACTCATAACTCAAGAACCTGGGGTTCACTGTATGTTTGCTTTTTATTAGGTTAATGTGTTGATGCTTCTGCTACAAATTATACAGTCTATGTGGTGCAGCTGTGGGTAAAGTAAACAGAGACCTAATTGGTAATGAAATAGTTTTTAATTCAGTTTTTTGCTTTAGGCTAATAGCTGGAATGAAGCATTAAAGACTAATGCTTACTGTATAAAATGTGTCTATGATGCATCGCCCTGTTATACAGCGTTTCTGTGTGATAATAATGGTTCCTATAGCTGTGGCATCATAATTATGGTATTAAGAGGTGAATTTATTCAGGTAGAACACCACTGAAGGCCTAGCTGTTAAATGCCCAGTCACTGGCAACGACAGAGTTATTTGGAGGAGCGGCTTCCCTGATTTGAACCCGAGCGCATGGTGCTAAATCAGATAACATCCAATGTTTTTCAAAGCAAGCTCATTCTTAACAGTGATGTCGCGTTTCATCCCACTTTTTCGTCACCGAAGTAGGAGTATGCAAAATAATCAAAATATTGATATTATCGACACCAGCGTCATGCAGTTTAAAGCTTGGAACTCTGCACATCTTCAACCACAGAACGGAAGTCCAGTTGCTTTTTTAAAATGCATTTACTTATTTCACTTTTTAGATTTGCCATGTCGTCTATGACTGAGGCCCTACGCCAACGTATGATAGAACTTAGAACTTTAGAACTGATACACACACGCTGACATGTGTAGCGTCCATATTTACATTCGTAAACACAGCGTGCTGGGTGTGATGTCACGTCTTCTTCTGTGCATGCGGGTTGCGTCAGGGCCACAGTGTGTTTAAACTGAGTCTGATTACGGTCATATTTAAATTATAATGTGAACGACCATGAATAAAAATCAAATCTGTGCAAAACAATCGGAAATGAGGATTAAGACCTGCAGTGTGAACGTAGCCTAAGTCTGAGGCCATGGTTCTCAACCAAAAAAAGGTGAGACGCTCCCTCCAGGTCAGAGTTCAGCAGAAAAGTACAGGTGCCTGGGAGTCTTGTTTATGAGCGATAGGAGGATGGAGAGGGAACTGTACCGACTGATTAGAGCCTCGTTTGCAGTGAGGAGGGTGGTGCAGCAGACTGTTGTCGTTAAAAAAAAAAAGAGTTGAGCTGAAAGGCAAAATTCTCGACTTTATGGTGCAGTACGTTCCAACCCTCACTTAGAGTTATGAAGTATAGCTCATAACCGAAAGAACAAGATCTTGGATACAAGCGGACGAAATGAGCTTTCCTCTCTCGGGTGGCCGGGGTCAGCCACAGAGGGTGAGGAGCTCCATCCCTGAGGGGCAACTCAGAGTAGAGCTGCAGCTCCTCCGTATTGAAAGGAGTGAGCTGAGGTGGTTCGGACATGTGATTAAAATGCCTTCTGGAAACCTTCCGCTGGAAGTTTTCCAGGCACGTACAGCTAGGGGGAGACCCCAAGGCAGGCCCAGAACTTGCTGGAGGGACTGTGTATCTTCTTTGACCTGGAAACACTTTGGCAGCCCAGGAGGAACTGGAGAGTGTCGCTAGAGAGAGGGCTGTCTGGGTTTCCCTCCTAGACCTGTTGCTTCCGTGACCCAACCATAGATAAGCAGCACAAAATGGATGGATGGACAGACTATAGCTCTTCATGTCACTGTTAGGTACTGTACCAATTAAAAGTGACCCTATGCTGGGTTAATTAGGGAGTCAAGAGTGGGAAGAATTGTTTAAACTGTTTGACATGACAGCACCTTACACCTCATGATTCAAAGTGTTTCTTTTCTGTAAATAAGTAGCTATGGGCTGAAAACTTTTGTTATTTTTCAACTACTAAAGAATCATTTGAGTCAAAAAGAAAAACAAATCACTGAAATTGGACATTTATGATCCTTAAAGGCATTTTGCTATAACTTCTGAAAAACGTTTGTTCAGGTTACAAACCCCCCTCAGTATGCAGACTGCACACAGCACAGTATGTTTCAGGATCCCCACCGTTACACTCAGGCACACTTGACACAAAACTTCTGAGTTCCCTCCAATCTATAATCAGGGTAATACAGATTTTATCTTGCCCCAACGATGACCGAACGGGTTTTAGTTCAACAGGAGGAGAGCAGTTTCACAAAACGACCTGATTAAATGTCGGAGTCAGCCTCAAAGGAAGGTCATTTTGCCTGTCCAACTTATTTAAGAACATTGGCAGCAAGGACCTACAGAACACCGGGTGATGTTTAATCTGCTGCTGCCGATCTGGGCTGACCCATTTATCTACTGGGCTTCACAAGGAAAGAAGAGACTCTCAGCAAGCATCATCAGCATCTGAGAGAAAAGAGTGATTTAGAGAAAACAGGACTAACATTGAGAGATTTTCAAACTTTCAAACAAACGTTTCACTAAATGCAGAATACTATTAATGGCAAGAAACATCAGCAGACACTATGACAGAGCGGAGAAAACCAGGTTATTTCTTTTTTCGTTTTCTTCTTTCTTTCCCTCCTTATTGAACTGTTTGATCACTTCTGCAATTGTATTATATTTTTCTTTATCTTTTTCTATATCTTTCCTTTCACATGCCAATTACAAAATAGTTATAAACTTCGACAATGTCCTTATATCTTCTTGTAGTTATGTTCAAGCCTCTTGTGTGCAGAATAAAAAGAGAATCTGTCAGAATGGTGTAGGTTTTGCTCTAGCGCGGGTTAAAATAAAAGCTCGGCCAAAGGAGTCCAGCACACATGAGCGTTACTGCGCAAGTATTTGTTTTTTTACAAACAAGCAAATTTTTTTTGCTTAGGTCATCAACGATTAGAGAGTTAATGGAGGTAGGGTAGTTTTTGTGTAATCCTTCCACATTATCTACACTCATCAGTCCCTCTGTAACCATTGTACTGCAACATTACGAGCAGGTTGTGTTCTCTCTTTGGAAACTCTTTCAGTGACGTTCGGCTGTTATAGGTGCCGACTCCTCTTTCAAGAAGCAATACAGCTGTCAGTGGGGACGCGCGTCTGCTTAGAGAAGGACTCGGCACCACCTGAGAGACCTGAGGCGAGGAGATGAGCGTGGGGCAGACCTTGGAGACGAAGACGATCCTTCATCTTTGATACAACAGCAGAGACTAGTGGCTAAAAGTGGCAGCGGTATGATGAGTTCTGCCCTCTGTTCCCGGTTCCCTCTCGTCGTTCCTGTTTACGGCTCCTGTTGTTTCGTCCCCCACCCCACCCCCCCTTCATATGCCACCCATACTCACCTCTCAGACTTGACCTTTTCTTCTGTTTGCATGATTACACTTAACCACATGTCTGAATGAAGCAGCTTTTTATTAGCTCTCTACAATCAGCCTTATTGACTTCTCACATCACATAAAGGGCAACATGTGAAATAATGGAATCATATTTCCGTTTTTCCTTTTTATTAACACGAGCAGAAGGAAATTACCTTCCACTGTTTTAAGCTTCTCGTGCAAATATTGTCCTCATTGTGACACCCTTCCCAGTAAATTAAGTAATAATCACTTTTTTTTTTTCCTGGTACAACTCTTTGGTGGCCTTATGGTGGACGAAATGTTGTGAATGAAGTTATTATCGCCGGCCGACGAAAGGTGAAGGCGGGCGGTAATGTTTTGCCCGTGTCTGTGAGTCTGCCTGTGTTTGTCTGTTAACAAAATTTCTCATGAACCATTGGATCAATTTTAATAAAACTTGCAGAAAGTAATTATTAGATATGGATCTACAGTTGATTAACATTTGGAGTCAACTCGATTCAAGATGGCTGATACAGCCAACTGACTATAAAAATGCAAAAAACGGCCATAACAATAACAGTTTTACAGATATTGAGCTAAAATTTGGTGTGGTCATAGCTGAGACTCATTAACTACAGATACTCTAAGTGCTACTGATTGTGTGAAATCTTTGCTTAAAACTTTAGCATTACCTGTTGGTGTCAACCCTGTTTGTCTGTGACCAAAATATCTCATGAACCACAGGACAGATTTGAATGAAATTTTCAGAAACTAATTCTTGGTTATACATCTACAACTGATTAACTTTTAGAGTTGTTCCAGTTTAAGACGGCTGCCACAGCTAAACAACATTAGCCAACACAAAAATGTTTATAACTTAGTAAATATTGCAGACACTGAGCTTTGAACATTTGATGTGGTAGTAGCTGAGAATCATTCACAGCACATACTTTGACCATGCCATCTCAAATATAGCACGAGATGACGCATACTGTTATTTTCAAGGTTTTCCCTAAATGCAGCACACAATATGTACTCCAGGAATGCTAGGCCTTTCATTTGAAACGCCTCGGAGCAAAGTTTGCATTGTGTCGGTACATCCTGCCACATGGAAACATAAATCATATCTGACTGTGAGTTTTGCAGCACGTTGATGAGCAGAAGCCAAAAGGACGGGAGGTGGAGAGTGTTCAGCTGTGCGGAAGAATGTGAGCCTAATCAGAGCTGAGGGCCAGCAGATTAATTACACCATGACTTCACACACACACACACACACACACCCACACACGTGCACACAGAAACACACAACAGGGGTGGCCTGAGATAATAAAGACAGCATGCTAATGAGAAAATACACCCTGCCACCACCATAAACACACACACACACACAAAAAACAAGCATGGAGCAAATAAATCCTGAAGTCGTATTGATCTGTGAGCTGAGACGTTAAGCGTCCATTAAGGCCAACAAAGAGAGAACACTGTGCTTCATCAACAGGAGAAGCTGAGGGGAGAAATGTGAGATCACAGACAGATTGTCATTAAGAACGTCATGTGACACACTTGCTTGTCATGTTTGCACCTCACACAGAGCGGTGACAATCACACTGACAGCGACACACACACACACACACACACACACAGGGAATGGAAAGTAAATGTGCGACGTCCTCACGCTGTAACACACACAAGGAGAGGAGGGAGAGACGATAATGAAAGATTAAGAGGAGGAGAAGGAGAACAAAAAGGGAGGGCTTCTGTAATAAATCAGAGAAACACGCAGCTCCCGTTTGTTTGGTGATGGACTCTGGCTGAGCTTTTATGAGTGCGCTGCAATCGTGCCCCACGCCTCCTGAATACTAAAACGTTGCCGTTAAACAGCTACGATCCACGCGGTCACCGTGACGGGACGAGGCTGAAACACGCCGCAGGAAGAAGAAAAGAGATGTGTCAAAAGGGCTTTTAATGGTAGATGCTACAACCGTCTACAACTGCCCCCCGTGTATGAAGTCCAGAACTTTAACAAACCGTTTTTCAGTAAGAAAAGACGCTGATGTCAGTGATGCAACAACTGAATTAACGTGTAAAGACTTGTAAAAGTAAACTGTTATCAAATATCTGATTTATCCATTTTGTTTCTTGGGCTAAACTCCAAAAGAAAAAAAGGTTAGTCCCGGAAGACATTCAGCTGCTCACCTGTACAGCGACTCTAATATGTCACATTTGTCATTAAAATCCAGAGATTATATTTTTGTAATAAAAGCAGAGGGTGATGTCACCACACACTGTTCAGTGCATCTAGAATGCTTTAGTGTGTCCACGTATTGTTATGTTACAGCCTTATTCCAAAATGGATTAAATCCTTTTTTTTTCCCTTCTCAAAATTCAACACACAATATCCCACAATGACAAAGTGAAAAAAGTTTGGAAAGACACACACCTGTCTACGTATATAAGGTCCCATAGTTGACAGTGCATGTCTGAGCATAGACCAAGCCATGAAGGCCAAGAAATTGTCAGTCAACCTTGGAGACAGGGTTGTATCATGGTACAGATCTGGGGAATGGTCCAGAAAAATTTCCGCAGCATTGAAGATCCCAGTGAGCACAGTGGCCTACTACATCATTTGTAAATGGAAGAAGTTATAAACCACCAGGACTCTTTCTAGAGATGGACGCCCGACCAATCTGAGTGATTGAGGTAGAAGATCCTTACAGAGGAGATCCTTCCAGTAGTCAAAGCATTTCTGCACCACTCCGCCAACCATGGTAGAGTGTATCTAAGGAACAAACTTTGTAGCTTTTCACTTACTCTGAATGACATTAACTTGGCCTCTAGTTCTAATGTAAGAAACCTCGGTGTTTGATCAGAATATGTCTTTTAACTCCCACACATAAATGTTACAGGACTGCTTTCTTCTACCTGAACAGTATCACTAAAATTAGAAACATCTTGTTGCAAAAAGATGCAGAAAAAGCTTCTCCGTGCATTTATCATGTCGAGCTGAACTATTTCCATTCCTTATCATCAGGAAATCGGAAAAACTTTTTAAAAAGTCTTTAGTTGATTCAAAATGCTGCTGCCAGAGTTCTGCTGAGCGTTAGAAGAAGAGATCATATTTTCTCTCCATTGGCTTCCTGTCAAATTCAGAACAGAGTTTAAAAATCTTACTCCTAACATACAAAGCTCTCAACAACCAAGCTCCATCTTACCACCTTATATTAAAGATCTTATTGTTTCATATTTTTCTAACAGAGCACTTGGCTCTCAAACTGCAGGTTTACTTGTGGTTCCTAGAGTTTCTAAAAGTAGAACAGGAGGCAGAGCTTTCAGTTCTCAGGCTCCTCTCTGGTGGATCAACTTCCAGTTTCTGTCTACTTTTAAGACCAGGCTTAAGACTCTCCTTTTTGATAAATCCTATAGTTAGGGTTGGCTTGGGTTTCCTGAGCTATCCCTTAGTTCTGCTGCTATAGGCTCAGACTGCTGGAGGACAAACTGACCACATGTCCTCACTCTGCTGCTCTCCTAACTAGCTCTACTCTCTACTCTACATCTACATGAAATTAACGTTGTCAATAATTGGTGAGGACTTTTTTTGTTTGTTTTGTCTTTCTTTCCAAAGAAACTACTCCTGGACCAATCATTCTGTGTGTGTCTCTTTCCTGTCCTCGCAAAGCCAAGTTGGCCACGGCAAATGTCCGCCTGTCCTGAGCCTGGTTCTGGTTCTGCTGGAGGGTTCTTTCTGTTAAAAGGGAGTCGTTCCTGTCCACTGACGCCTCTGTGCTGCTCAGGATAAGAGACTGTGACCAAGGGCAGAATTGACACAATCTGCTGACTTCCTTAGATAGATAACTATTACTAATTGGCCTTTTATAATGTGCTGTATATAAAGGGTTGGAACTGAACTGACTGTAAATATA
The DNA here is from genome assembly GCA_028566095.1 of Kryptolebias brasiliensis. Lineage (NCBI taxonomy): Eukaryota > Metazoa > Chordata > Actinopteri > Cyprinodontiformes > Rivulidae > Kryptolebias > Kryptolebias brasiliensis. The sequence goes on along the minus strand of JAOXNZ010000105.1, from coordinate 7,949,927 downwards.
TTTGAAACTAGATTTGAATTGAATTCATAAATTTAACTTGTATTTTATTTATTCATTTATTTATGTTTTCTGTGTGTGTATATTGTGCCCTGAGAGGATTTCGCTGTGAGTTGGTGCTATAAATATAAACTGAATTGAAATATGCCATGTCAAAAGTCAGAGATCAGCTGAAAACCTGGCACAAAGAATTCAGAAGGGTGGAGCTCAAACTCCATCAGTGAAGAAGGGATTCCATCCAGGACTACTACTGTGCTAAAAAACACAAATTGCTGGCCTTGTGGATTTGTCATTCACACCAATGTTTGCTGGTTGGGGTTATCTCCTTAAGCTCTGGTGTTTGATTTGACTAAGAACCCCCCCTTATTGGCTGCTAGAACTTAAATACCCAAATGCAAAGAGCTATCTTGACAGTAGTTACTTTTAAACCTAAGCAATACCTGTAATGAACATATTCAGCCTGCAGCTGGTTGAGATTTGGCAAATAATAGGGATGAGTAAACAAAGGTAAACAAAATATTGCAGTTCAATCTGTTATTGATCGGTTACATTCGATTTGGTACACCTTCTAACAAGAACTTAAGTCCATGTCCTTTTTTTAACATCTCTCTCTGGTCTTTCTTAAGGGTATCATCCGTTGTGCCAAGGCTACTTTCATTAGTTTGTTCTTCGAAACAATTCTGTTGAACCAATGTTCAACAGCAGTAACTGATTTTCTTTAGTTGTGGATTTTTCTTTCTTTAATCAAAGGGTACAAACAATATAGCTTTAAGGTTAGGATTAGACTGACTGAGAGTTATTTAAATGTTAGAAGTTTTAGTTAAGTTCACTGTGTTTGAATGAAAACAGTTTCATAGCAACCAGTCAGCTTTGCTGCTTTTTTGTTTGTGTTTTTAGTAATAATGCTACCAAAGCTTGTAAAATGCTGTCAAAAAATATTGGGCTATTTTTTTCTCTTTGTGGAAGGAGTAAAGAAAGTTATATATGCATTCATGTTAGATATGCAGGTATGCATGTGTTTGTTTTGCCATCAAATGAGATTTAATGTATCAACATTTAGAAATAATACAAAAAAATACAACTATGTACAGGCAGCAGAAATAAACAGAAATTTTATTTACACAAGCCTACAGCCGTCAGACTAAGTCGGTAGGTGTCAAATGT